>JAFFSR010000339.1:1325000-1690000 GCA_017163975.1 Anastatus disparis | reverse complement strand
ATATTTGATAATAAATTCGAAATTTTAGATTGCAAAATATCTGGAAATTTTAATTAATACTATTGATAAAGGTCATCATAGATACTACATATTATGTTCTTGGGTGTCATGACCTTTTTTTGACGCACAGGCACACGTACACGCACACACACGCACACACACACACACACATATATATACATATATACATTATGTCGTAAGGAAAATTTTTACGACCAAGCTCCTCCTTTTCTGTTCTTTTTCTCTTCCCCTCGCCCCTAACGTCGCTCGGTTAAATTTTCATATATTATATGAATATGTATAAATTAACCAATTTGAAAGTAAAAAAAATTACCTGAATTTATAAATTTTTATATTGCAGTTCTGTTTAAAATTTAGTCTTTATATACTTGAAAAAAAAGAATCAATTAAAGTTCCAATATGCATAAAAATTGTTTAAATACAAATCATATCATCATGATAAATTAAAAATTTATTTTACTGAATTTCATTTAACCCTTTCAGTCATGCAATTCAATTCACTTTTTTTGTATGTATTTGTTTATAATAATAATTAATAGTTATAAATTTATAAAATATCATCAGCATTATAAATAGTAAGGCTATGTGTATCTGAAAATACAAAAAATCCAAGAATCAAGCATGATATTGCAAAAATATTGAGGTGAAAAAAAAGAAAATTAGGTAGCCGATATATCGGCTCCTGTGACTGTAAGGGTGAAATTAATGAAAAAATATGATAAGGATCCATTCTTTTTAATCATGTATTTCAGACAGAGGGACAGAGATAATGAAACGAAGACGTAGGAACGGAGACGGGAAGACAAAAACACAGAGACGGAGAGAAGAAGACCGAGAGACGGAAACAGAGAGACATAGACGGAAAGACGAAAACAGAGAGACGAAAACGGAGAAACGAAGACGAAGAGACATAGACAGAGAGACGAAGAGACGAAAACAGAAAGACAAAGACAAAGAGACAAAGATGAAGAAACAGAGTCGTAGAAACAGAGACGGAGATAGAGAGACAGAAAGATGGAGACGAAAAAACGGAGATAGAGGAACGGAGACGAAGAGACAAAGACAAAGAAACGGAGTGACGGAGATGTAGAGACGAGAAGACGGAGACAAAAAGACGAAGATGGAGAGGCGAATGTTGTGTATGTGTATGTGTATTTGTATGTGTGTATGTGTTTATGCGCATAAGTGTATGTGTATATGGGTATGTGTTAATGTGAATGAGCGTATGTGTTTATGTGTACTTGTGTATGTGACATGTATATGTGAAAATGTACATGGGAATACATATATACATATATATGGGAAATTTCACATCAAGTGGATCACCATCACAGCCGGAATTTGTTTTGACTGATTAAGACGTATGAGGTCTCAAAATGTTCATCTTGGAACGGACTTTCAAAAACCGTTTGACACTTTTCAAAAATTCAAAATGACGGACTTAATATGACGGTTAAAAGCTGGAGAAAACTTGATTAAACGACAAAAAAATGTTGTACAAATTAATCTTTGTAACCAACCGGGTAATTTTTGGGCTTACATCACAGCTGAGAGATGCCTCTTGAAAGCTGATGTGGTTGGATGAAAAAATCCAAAATGGTGAATCCAAGATAGTGGACTGAATTAAAAAAATTCAACCGATTCAGCCGATTTAGGTGAGGGCTGAGCGACCCGGTCGATTAAGGCAAGGACTAAGTGACCTAGCCGATTTAGGCAAGGACTATACGACCCAGCCGATTAAGGCAAGGACTAAGTGACCCAGTCGATTAAGGCAAGGACTAAGCGACCCAGCCGATCAAGGCAAGGAGTAAGCGACCCAGCTGATTAAGGCTAGGCTTAAGAAGTTTGTAGTTATTAAATGTATTGGTTATATTACAGACTAGTCCTTTTTGGTAAGACACTTCTTGTGTGTCTTATTCTCACTGAAGAGTTATAGGCATTGCAATCATAGTACATTTCACTCAATGATTCAGTAGCGGTAGAAAATCGTTTCACTGTCAGTCGACCATTTGACTGTGGAATGAATGCATGTCCCATTTGAATTTTTTTTACTGCTATTTTATTTGTCAGCTTGATCGCGATCATTCTTAGTGTACAAAAAAATTTTATGCCAAAATTACGCTTATTAGCCCATGAATATAGTGCCTCAACATTTAAAATAGCTTCTTTAACAGGAACTTGTAAGCTAGTTCATGCAGCTTCACTTTTCACGATCGCTCCAACTCTATCACAGCTGCCTTAACCGTTAGCTGTCGCGAAAAAATGCAATTCAGCTTCTATGTTAAATTCTTTTTTATGGTACATTAAAGTACACATCTGGAAACGGTTTTTGAAATGTTGCTTAGCACCATCACGAACATATTTTATTTTTTTCAATTTAGGATGAACCTTTAGAATTTCAGGAATGAGCTTTTGTTTAATTATATACACTGCAGTTGCAACATGCGTATTACAATTGGACATTGCCACAGTACTAACATGTTTCACTTCTTTGCCTGACTTGTAATAAACAACAGTTGGAAAGATTGTATTTTGATCATTATTAAAATGGAATGCTTGTGCAGCATCTTGAGCAACAAAAGCATAGTTCTCAGCAAGATCTAATTGTACTACAACCTCTTTGTCTAAAATATTATTTTTCATTTCAGAAATGAATTTAGGTTTTTTGGATGAATTGGTTTTTAGAGATAAAGTGATGGGGTATTAGTTCCTTCAATTTCGTGCATAATGTTTCAATAAAATTTTCATTAGACAAACACTGTTTTACAAGAGTGCATCTGTCTGTAGATTGCCATGTGCTGAATATCACTTGATCAATATGTTCATCGTCTAACATTTTTTCGATAGAATTTGAAAACTTTGTAAATTTTGGACATGATTTGCACTCATTTAAGTAACATTGTTTTGTAGGAGCTCTGTATGAAACATAATTCATACAATCTTTATAGTCTTTGAGGATATCGTTTGATAGTTTTCCCAAATTAATCGCATCAATCATTGCTTTGAAATTTTGATGAATTGTGCATACGTATACAGTATGTGTTCCTGCGGAGCCTGCTAGGACACACCATTTTGGTCTGAGCTCTGCAAATTTGGTCAATATAATTGGATTTTCGGGAAACTTTTCCTTAAATTGAATATGCAAGTTCTTGATATCATCAAGCAATAATCTTTTTTGTTAATTCCTTTTACTTCCATTAAATTTCACAGTTACTGTATCTTTTGTGTCAGGTAGGATCCTGTTATTTTCATTATTTTCATAAAACTGTACTACTTTTTTAACTGTTACTTCAGATAAAGCTTTACCCGATGATTTTATTGAAGAAGCCAAAATTCCTCGAGAAGCTTTTAACATTCCAGCTTTGCATGCCATTCTATATGAAGTGCAAAATACCTTCGAAACTTTACGAATGCTCCACGAATCAGTAGCAACCGTAAGAATACTCACACGAAAAGGATCGTTATTAGGTAGACTATTAAATTTATCTCTAATACCATTTAACATCTCTATAAGTTCATCTGGTGTAACTTCCTCCTCATCAGAAAATGTAGAATCTTCAAGATCATTTTCAGAACTTATACTTCGTTATCTGAGGAATAACTTTTTTTGGTGTGCAATATTCTGCAAGATTTACAATCTACTGACGTATCGGATAAATCAGGAAATTTTTTATTAATACCTTTCTTAGATCCTTACCAATGTGTCCTGTAAGGTTGAATGGATTCGCACACCTATCTCTATGTCTTTTTTAGAAAGAGAAGACATGACTTGAAAATATTAACATAAGCAAGACGGAAAAGAAATATGTGAACAAATCTTTTATAAAATATCCTTATAAGGATGAAAAGAAGAATGCAGATGGAAATACGCACTCAAAGTTTTAATCGCCAATTATTCTAAAAACGACTATCGGAGAGTAAACCTGCAGTGAAAAAAGTCACCAATGAGTTCGTTCCTCAACTATAACAAATAGCACCTAAAAAAATAGCATCTAAACACTAAAAAAGAGTAAAATAAATTTTTTTTCCACAAATAATTATACTTTTTAGCATGAATCCCTTAAGAGGCGGCCGTATAGTTCTGTCCTTGTCTAATCTAAATTTTCGTTATTATTAATAAATTAAATGTTTTCATAGAAAAGTAAGACAACTGCCCAATAGAGCAAAAGACAAGCAAACGATTCTATTCTATGAAAAAATATGAAATTTTGATTATTTTTCGAATGAAGTCTGAAACGGAAAAACAGTTGAATCAACTCAATCAAGTTCGATTGTTTTTCCGTTTCAGACTTCACTCGAAAAATAATCAAAATTTCATATTTTTTCATAGAATAGAATCGTTTGCTTGTCTTTTGCTCTATTGGGCGGTTGTCTTACTTTTCTATGAAAACATTTAATTTATTAATAATAACGAAAATTTAGATTAGACAAGGACAGAATTATACGGCCTCCTCTTAAGGCCTAATTGTGATACGAATCTGAAGTAAGATTTACAAAATACAAAATGGCGGATCCAAGATGGTGGACCGGATTTGAAAAATTCAACCAATTCATACCAAAATCGGTATATAGGGGTTTCTAGAGTCGCTGACTACCAATCTGAAATCAGATTTACAAAACACAAAATGGCGGATCTAACATGGCTGACCGAATTTGAAAAAAACCGTTTTATACTAAAATCGAAAAATAGAAGTTTTAGAAGGAATGAATTTTTCAAATTCGGTCCGCCGTCTTGGATCCGCCATTTTGAATTTTTTCCAACCTCATCAGCTTTCAAGATGCATCACTCAGCTATAATTTGAGTCTAAAAATGACCCGGTTGGTTGCAAATATTAATCTGTACAACATTTTTTTGTCATTTACTCAAGTTTTCTTCAGCTTTTAACCGTCATATTCGATCCGCCATTTCGAATTTTTGAAAAATGCCACATGGATCTCAAAAGTCTGTTCCGAAACAAACATTTTGGGACCTTATACGTCTCAATCGGTCAAAACAAATTCTGGCTATGATGGTGACCCGCTTGGCGTGAGATGTCATATATATATATATATATATATATATATATATATATATATATATATATATATATATATATACATACACACATATATTGCATACAAATAAATTTAAAATTTTTACTAAAGTTGAAAAAAATAAGACCGTTAAATTAAATTGACTTTCGTTACACAGTGCAGCTATTGTTTTTGCAAGAGAAAGAGATGCAGACGCACATTCACATGCACATATATACATGCATAAATATACCTATAAATAATTATTATGAATTGAAATTATTGTAATATTATTATTAAAATATGAATATTATAAATATGATGATATTTGAAAATATTTTAATTCAGAGAAGATTGTATAAACGTTTATTTAATGAATATATTTTGAAAAAAAATTTTAATAAATATAAAAAACAATATGCAATGTAAAAACTTTAGTTTTCATTATATCTACCATAAACCTATTGTAAAATTTAATTTAGTATATAGTAATAATGAATAAAAATTACATTTGTAGAATTTAAAGATGATAATAAAGTTGTATGTAAAGTTGTGAATCGAATACAAACATTCATAAATTCTAATTATTCGAAATGAATATATTCTTGTAAATAACTATTTTTTTATAATTTATGTTTACTTAAATTCGTATAAAAAATATTTATTAAATAACTATTTACAAAACATCTTCTCTGAATTTAAATATTTTCTGACATTACATTCATACTACTTACTTAGGGGTAATATCACCTTGTGACTTTTTTCTTCATTTTTTTTAATTGGCTTAAACACTTCCTGAACTATCCAAGAATGATAGGGAATGTCAATTATGGAGGGGAATAATTTAAGTTTATCAAAATAGCAATTTTTTGCGTGTAGTCGGGGAGCGAAATAAGCGATATTTAGAGAGCGCTGAGGCTTTTAGGTAGGGCCTCGAATTTCATTTGTATGAAATTTACTGATAATTTCTACTTTCAAGCCTTCAATTGTGACTGATAGATATCTCTACTAATCTTATGTAGAGACTGAAAGAGCAGCTATTTATAAAAAATATGTTACAACGGTCAACAGTACATATTTTGCTTGAACACGTGTGTATCGTGAATCTGAATCTTCTTCATTTATTGAATTCACCTTTATACAAACTAACCCTTATTTTCAAAATTTTTGAAATCTTGCCTCCTATTTTTTATATTTTTTTAATAATATATAATGTTAAAACAAACATAAATATTTATTTATTTAATAATCAAATTTACATAATTTTACTCATATATAAATATAAATATATGTAAGTATAACTAAAACTAAAATGCACAAGTTAAAACTAACTGTGGAAAACGCAAATACAATTTAATTATAATAGAATCAAAACATAAAGTGAACATCCTATGAACATTATAAATCTAGCTAAGCGATTTTTAAACCGTACTTATGATTATATACCAAATCTAGTAGCAATAAAGTGTTCCTTATTTTTTATAACTGATAGACATGGTTGAGTTACAGGTAATTCTTTATATTTTATTAAAACATTCCTATTAGTATTTTCAACAATGTAAGCGTGATAATGAAAATCGAAAGTTATTTCTTCACAAATATTTACATAAAAATAAACGTCATTATCTATGAAAATGATGTCCAATATTTTTCCAAACTCAATTTCAGTTTTTTTTATATCGGTAACTAATATCATACCAATTTTAAACAATGTTCTATGGATATTAATTTCATTATAATATTCACATTAATTATTTTTAGTTTGCTCAGAAAAATAAGCCGTTTCAAGAAATTTGTTTTTCATTGAACCTAATTTAATATTTCCCTCAAACTCAATATTGTGAATCATATGACACATTTTTAAAGTTTGTTTGGTGGCTATTGTAGAATTTGTAACGCATACCCCAAAAATTCACTACAGGTACATTACGCAGCAAGATTCTTGGATAGTGCGTTAAAAAGTGGAATTTTGGCTTTAAGTAACCATACAAAGTCTTGTTTAAATTATTTAATTTTTCAATATATATCTTTAAATTATATACATCTATTCTGGTAATTCGTGGTGATAATAAAATATCTAATATGCATCGTAAATATTTGTATAGTTTCCATTGTACATCAGTTTTTGGAATCAAATGTCCAACGATCAGACCAAAGTATCTTACGAGACAAAGAAGCTCTGCAGCTGACATTTTTAAATCCATTTTATTTTTAATGCGATTGAACGATATCTCTGGTGGTTTATTTGATGTTTCAAGAACTCCGAATTCAAAATTTTTAATCAGAGTATTCAATTGTTGCAACGTGAAATATTTTTTTTTTTAAATAAAGGTGTGTATAATTGATTTTAAAACATACATACAAACACCTTCTATTACATCATGCATTAGATCCACTGAAACATTTTCAGTTATATGAAAATCATTGACATCATGGAAAGTGCATGACTCTTTTATACCCGTTTTGGAGACATCTATAGTTTCAGTATCTTGATCATAATTTTCCTTTGTACGTAATTTTGTTTCATCCTCTTTAGAAAGTGACTTTGATTCTAGAGCTCTAATTTTACAAACACGACAAAAGTAATTAGCCTTAAACGATTCTACGAAACCAAATATTGAGTTCAGTCCTAAATTATCACCTAATAGTAAAACTAACTGAAATTTAACACGTTTTTTAGAATCTTTTACGTTAATGACAATTCCTTCCGTTTGTAGATAATTTAATTCATCAATAAGATTTTTGAAAATTTTTGCAGTACTCGATTTTTTCTTGTCTCCAGAATAGATAAGAGTTGAAAAAATTATACAATCTAATCGAGCAGATAAGTGAGGAGGAAGACAAGCTATTGATGCATATATTGCTCCAAATTTGTTGGTCCCAGCGTGGATCCCTAATGCATTACCCACCTCTAAATCGTCATAAAAAACATAGAGTGGTAATACAATATCATTATTGAATTTTTTAATATATTTCATTTTCCAAAGATCAGCTTGAATAATGTTTGTAATAACAGAAGATGGTTTCATTAGAATTTTCACATAATCACATATTTGATCAAACATTGTAGGTATTTCTAAAAATAATTTTAAACTTTTTTTAAAAGTAATATGTATTCCAAACATATTTTGTGGTACAAGTAATATCTCATTATTAATAATTTTTTCTTCGAAAGTTTTGCCTATTACGAATTTCTCGAAATCAATAAGACCTTTACTCTTTAATAATGAAAAACGTTTTGACTCTGTATCAACTTTGTGAAATAATAAATTATGTTTATCAAAACATTTTTCTATTGCGTTTAAAGAAAAATCTGTAATGTTTTCATTTTTTATGATATTTAAAATGTTTCTTTTTAAAGATTCCAAATAAATATTACTAATTAAATCAATTAAATAATCTACAATAATTTGTACTATTATTCGTGGAAGCCCTGGATAACTATATAACAATAAAATAAAATTTAAAATATGATTCATTAAAACATGGGATCCATATTAATTTACTGAAAAATACCACGAAAAAATATAGTTTAATTTATGCAGTGATAAAAAAATTATCTAATAATTTTTGAAAAAACAATTTTTATTTATTTAATTTTGATTCATCTAATTTTATATGATATTTATTACAATTATCGATGAACTTATTTACCCACGAAGAACTTTCTTTAAACTTAAATTCCAAAATCGCTTTATCAATAAAGGACCAAACATGTTCATAAATCGGCGGAAACGACTGTAATGCACTTAAACATTTATAGCACGCTTGTGCTGCTTTTGCACAATCATTAAAAGCATACGTTTCTTCATTTAAAATAACATAAGCTTGTACATTTGGCAATTCACCAGCAAAAAGTAAATATGGATGAATTTGTTGCTGTAAACTTTCAATCCATGTTTCGAATTCTAATCTTTCTTTCTTAATATTTGCAGGTTCCTAAAATATTACATAATTTATTAATTAAAAAATTGATAAATCAGTAATTTTTTAATACTTTTATAACAATTACAATAAAAATTGGAAATCACTAATAACGATTATTCTTAAAATTTTTTCATAAAATAAAATGTTTTTATAAGGTCTTTAGTATTTCACTCTATATGGATTTGTAATTCATTTACCCGAGTTCGAATCCCAATCTTGTCCGAATGATACAAGTACCACTGTGCATTATATGTGCTTGATAGCGACGTTAAATAAAATAAAAGTATTATTACGTAATGAATCAAAAACATGTGGTCAAATTATAGAAATCTATTATTTAATTTAAAAAAATATACCATTTAAAAATACTTTAACTTTTCTTTTAAATAAAAATCATTTATTCAGTGATTAAAAAAAATAAATGAAAAAATCAGGAATTTGGAATACAAAATATAAGTTTTTATGAAAATATCAAAAGAATTCAATACAACTCAAAATTTTAAGTATCTTGCAAAATTTTATTAAACTTTTTAAAATGATAAAAAATGTTAAATAATATTTTAATTTTTCTTACCTTGACATGTAAAATAAAAGAGTTAGAAATCTGCTGTTTATTAAGTGTAATTGCTTTGTTGCCAATTTTAAAAGCTTTTGTTGCTTTAATACATAAAGGCATTAAAAACAAACCTAATAAACTGTCATAACTTCCTAAAATTTTTTTCAATAAATTAGTATGAATACACTTATTAATTTTTTATTAATAAAGATTTAAAACTCTATAATATTATTGACGTAATGAACTTTATCATTTTAATTAACAATAGACAATTAAAAAAAATATAATAAAAACTTGTATTTATAGTCAATTTTACCCTAATCTATGGTAATTTCTGGCTATAATGTCAGTTTAATACATAAAGATAAATGTAAAATAATAAATATATTCATAATTTTATATAAAGTAATATTTTATTTACCTTCATCAATTAGGGCGCTATTTTTTTGCATAAATTCCTTAACTTCTACGGATTTTAATGTTCTACAATACTTTACAAGTCTTTTAGAATAATACGTCCACTTTGTTACAAACAATGAAGTATATTCATGTAACCTATCGTATGGTATTTTCTTTTGTGCTGCGAAATCCAATATTACTTTTTGAAAATCTTGTTCAAGCTAAAGGTACAAATTAAATTATATTAAATTTAAACAATTTTTTTAAATATTTAAATATTAGTAAACTAAATTTTAACATATTGTAATTTATATAATTATAATTATTTTAAAACGAAAATTATTCAATTAATTTTTAAAGATCATTTTAATACCTTATTTTTAAAACGAACAAAAAGAGATTTAAAATTTAAAAAAAATATGAATTTCTTAATGAGACATAACCATTTAAATAAAAATACATATTTTCCTCTGTGAAGAAGCAAAACTTTAAAATTAATCATTTAATAATTTAATCAATAAACAAATATATTTATAAATGAATTTAATTTTAAGGACATAAAATTTTTTTAAAACAAATGTTTATTACCAATGAAATAGCATGAGGATGACTAAGACAAGGAAAACTGGCAAAATATGTTTTCAATAACTATTTTAACTTTTCCCTCCTTTTTTAAAAGAAGTTTCTTTGTGTCTTCAAATGTACTCTCCCATTGTTTTAATACATCAGTAAGTGAATAGTTATCGCGATTAGAATCCGTCAGACAATTATTTTCATTTTCTATACCTATTGAAATACGTTGAATATTAATATTAATATAAATTATAAACTTATTACATAATATATAATTACTTTTTTCACTTTCAATAGAGTTTTCATTTTGCATTAATTCGTCTAATTTCCTTTTGCGACCACGCGTTATAATTCCAGCCTCGCGTAATTCACCTTTAGCTAATTTATAAAAATTTATTAAAGAACCCTTTGCTTTTATAACACCTCCTCCGGTTTCAGAAGCATCCTTATAAGGTGTGTATAAAATATCAAGATCTGCCGTAGGAAACAGTTCTGAGATTTGTTCTCGTATTTTAATAAAGTCTGAAACACTTAGTCTAAAATACAATTGAAAAAAAAAAAATAATAAATCTTATAATAAATTTTGTAAATGATGAACAATTTCTTAATTGAATAGTTATAAATATATATATATATATATATATATATATATATATATATATATATTCATGATCACATGTTTTCGTGATTTTTATATGATTATGCAAAAAATGAAGTTTAGAACATAATGCTTTTAAGATCAATAAAAACGATTAGAAAATATAAGTAGATTTATTTTGAAGGACACATAAAATATTTAAAAAATTTTATTGAATAAATTGATAATAAATAAAAATGATCAGAATATTAGTTTTATCTTTATAAAACGTGAAACAAAAATAGATAAAAGATTATAGTCTAACATACTTGTAGTTTAAAAAAATTTTCTAATTAGTAAATGTGCACATTGTGAAATGATACAAAATTTTGTTAATCTGTAAATAAAAAGTATATTTTAAATATAAATTATCGTTTTTTAAATACCAAATTTTTAAATCTAATATCTTCGGAATTAGAAGAGCTTTGATATTATTAGCAAGAGCTTTGACTCTCTTTCTCGATTCTAGAGATTTTAGATTTTAATTCGTAAAAAAAATGTTATTAAAGTATTCCAGAATTTCATCAGAGTTTTTTTACATTAAAAAAAAAATATATTAACAGATCTTTTAAGGCCCCTGTAATACCGTCGGTGTACCGAAATTTCATATTAAAGACAGAGGATTAATTCTTATTTTCATCGACTTACTTGTAATCTATACAATTTTCATTTAGTTTATCATAAATAATGAGCTTTTTTAATTTATTATCATCAAAGATTCCCTTATTTTTATATTTGCCTAGTATGATTCGTTCTTCTAAGGATTGACTTAAAAAATAAAATAAATCATTTTTTTATAACAAAATTTATCTAAAAATAAATGAAATCATTATTAAAATTATATAAAATAAATAAATAAGAATCATATGTACACTGAAAGAACTTTTTGTATACTGCATGCCGAAGTGTGAGTGCGCAGTATACTACAAGCGTGCGCAGTACGCTTGAAAACTTTTGGTAAATAGAAATAAAGTGTTGGCGTTTTGAAAGCCAACTGATATCAGCCGACCGTGCGCGCGCAACTCGTTGGGATTCAAAACGCCAACATTTCTCTTACCGTTTACCGCTGAGTATGAGCGGACTGCACACCTCCCCTCTTAGCAGGCAGTCCGCTAAGACTTCTATCAGTGTAGTAGTAATAAAACCTGATATTAATTCTTCTTCATGAATGATGTTAGATGTAGATTGAGAGTTTGAATTATACATGCCATTTTCGTTTAATGAAATGCTTTGTGGATCATTTGCAGAAACATGAAACAAAGTGTCGGTGATATTGCTACTGTTTATTTTTTCAGAACTAATATTCTCATTTATACATAAAACTAAAGGTTTTTCTGATACATGCACAGTACTTAATTTATCTAGAATGAAGGGTTTTCCTGGTAGATTCTCAGTGCTTGAAGTATCTACACATTCAATATTCATGTGTTCAATATTATTTAAAAATTGTCCTTTTTCAAAATTAAATTTAGCTATAAACTTAATCAAAATATTTTGATGATCTTTTAGAAGCATTATAATTTCCTCATCATTTAATACATAAAAGTTTTTATCTTCTATACCTTTCGCTAAATAAGTAAAAAATTCGAGTTACTGATCAATAGCTTTATAGTTTGTATTTAAGTTAAGAATAAAAAGTGACATATATGTATTTTTTCAAGCATTTTTTAATCAATAAATTATATTTAACTCAATACTCATTTTACGAATATATGAATTGTAATGGAAAAATGTAATAAATGTAATCAGCAAATACGTATACATTTATTTTAAAAAATAAATAATTTTAAACAATTTTAAAAATAAGGTTATAATTTACTTACATTGAAAAATTGGTCGCAGATCTTCGAATTTATATTTCTTGATAAAATTATCCATAGTATTTGTTTTTCATTAAAAAATTATAGATAAAAATAATTAGTTAACTACTTGCACGAACCGTAAATGAAATTGTCAATCGTTAAAACAGCAGCTGTCTCAAGTCAAAGAGCAGTTGCGGTTAGTTTAATTTTCTACAAACGTTGTTCTCTTGTTAAGGGGACGCTGTATCTCCTTTTCTAACTGAAAAATGTTAGTTTTTTGAAAATCTAGTGATTATTGATAGAAATTAAGGGTTGTCCGCTACTTGTTTAGTAAAAATTAATATTTTCTCTGATGAGGACCAATTAATTTTGTTGCTTTTTTTTCAAGTAAAGTTTGACATACTTAAGAGGAGGTCACGTATCTCTGTCCTTTTCTAATCAAAGAATTGAGTTTTTTACACAAACTAACAACTTTAGCAAAAAATGAAGAGAAAGCCGCATCTCGTAATAAAAAAAGCAATATTTTCTTTGATAAGAAAGAATTAATTTTATTGCTTCGTTTTCAAGAAAACCTTGAAAAACTTAAATCATAGAGGTTAGGGTGGACAATTTGGTTTTTCAAGGTTTTCTTGAGAACGAAGCAATAAAATTAATTTTTTCTTATCAAAGAAAATATTGCTTTTTTTGATACAAGATGCGGCTTTCTCTTCATTTTTTTATAAAGTTATTAGTTTTCGTAAAAAAATCATTTCTTTGATTAGAAAAGGACAGAGATACGTGACCTCCTCTTAAATAACGTATTCTCTAGCCTAACTTAGGATTTTGCAAGTATGTCAAACTTTACTTAAAAAAAAAGCAACAAAATTAATTGGTCCTCATCAGAGAAAATATTAATTTTTACTAAACAAGTAGCGGATAACCCTTAATTTCTATCAATAATCACTTGTTTTCCCAAAAATTTACATTTTTTAATTAGAAAAGGATAGAGAGATCCAGCGTCCTCTTAATTAGATGCCATAGCGAAAAAGGACAGAATCTGTCCCAAAACAATTCACAACTATTATATTTCATTTCGCGCAACTGATGTAGTAGTACGTTCAGTTGATGTCGAAAATTTTTTTCCATGAAGAGATTAGAGAAAGCAAAGACTTAAGCGGGTTTTGGAAAGCAATAAAAAACTTCAAACCTAAAGAAAGAAAAAAAGGAAAAAACATTGAAAAACTAAAATGGCTAGAATACTTCAAAAATCTACTTGGTAATAAGGAAAGCAAGCAAAAAGATACCTCAAAGAAAACGGATATAAGAGAGGAAAACCAAATTGTTGATATAACGGAGAGCAATCTTCCCAACGAGCGGGAAGAAGAAACGGTCATAGAACTAAATCAAGAAATACAATGGATTGAGGTAATAAAAGCACTAGCAAAAATGAAAAATAATAAGGTGGCAGGAAAAGATGGTCTACCGGTAGAGTTTTTAAAAGGATTATCTATAAAATGGCTAGAAGAGCTGGCAGAATTATTAAACAGCATACTAGAAAGTGGCAAAATATTAAAAGGATGGGAAGTGGCAAGAATTTTTCCAATCCTTAAAGCAGGTGACGAAAACGAAGTGAAAAACTACAGAGGTATAGCCCTACTTAATACTGGTTATAAACTATTAACCAATATAGCGGCGGGAAGGTTAAGATATTGGATAGAAAAAAATGATATAATCAAAGAATCACAGGCGGGTTTTAGGGGTAAAAGGGGTACAAGAGATCATATATTCGTATTAAACAGTATAATTAGCAATAAATTAAAAAAAGGAAACGGGAAACTATATGTGGCATGGATAGATTTTAGACAGGCATTTGATAGAGTGAATAGAGACACACTATATGAAAAATTAGAAAAAGCAGGGATCAAGGGTAGGATGTTAGATTTAATAAAAGGTATTTATAGAAAAACAATGAATGAAGTTATCACCGATGAAGGAATAACGGAAAGATTAGAAACCAACAAAGGAGTTAGACAAGGTTGCCCGTTAAGTCCTTTCTTGTTCAATTTCTATATAGAGGATCTCTATAGGACAGGTGGGAAGAAAAAAATGAAGGGGAACAGTGATCGGAGGGAAAAAAATATATTGTTTAAGAGGAGGTCACGTATCTCTGTCCTTTTCTAATCAAAGAAATGATTTTTTTCACAAAAACTAGTAACTTTCTCAAAAAATGAAGAGAAAGCCGCATCTTGTATCAAAAAAAGCAATATTTTCTTTGATAAGGAAAAATTAATTTTATTGCTTCGTTTTCAAGAAAACCTTGAGAAACTAAATTGTCCACCCTAACCTCTATGATGTAAGTTTTTCAGGGTTTTCTTGAAAACGAAGCAATAAAATTAATTCTTTCTTATCAAAGAAAATATTGCTTTTTTATTACGAGGTGCGGCTTTCTCTTCATTTTTTGCTAAAGTTATTAGTTTCTATAAAAAACTCAATTCTTTGATTAGAAAAGGACAGAGATACGTGACCTCCTCTTAAAATTCGCGGACGACATCGCAGCTATAGCAGACACAAAAGAAGGCCTCCAAAGCATGCTGAACGACCTGGAAAAATTTTGTAGAGAAAATGATATGGAGGTAAATACACAAAAAACAAAAATCACAGTTTTTAGAAAAGGAGGGAAAAGGAAAAAAAGAGAAAGATGGTTCTTTGAAGGTCAAGAATTAGAGGTAGTACCAGAATATAAATATTTAGGTTATTGGTTCACAGAAAGAAACTCGCATACTATACACGCAAAAAAGAACGCTAAGAAAGCACAAAGAGTAATAAACATGGTATGGGGGATTTGGAAAAGAGCAAAATTGGATAAACTAAGTAAAAGACTATACTTGCTAGAAGCAATAGCCAAGGCACAAACAGTATAGATTAGACAAAAATTGTAAATTAAAAATGAAAAACGGAAACTAAAATAGGGAAATAAAAATAAAAAAATAGGGATTGATAACAAAAACCAAAGATGAATCAAAGACGGGAGAAAGTAAACTTAAAAAGAAAATGTAAAATTAGAAAAATAAGTCAAGCGGGACGAAGAAAAAAAATGTAAATAAGGGAAAAAATGTAAATAATGTAAAAAGCGTTAATTAGATAAGACGATTATAATAGGGAAACGATATACAAAGAGATAAGCACGGGATTGTCGTGCTGGGGTGATATGTAAACAAATGTAAAATATTTATACATGGAAATAAACTATAATATAATATAATATTAAATTTTATGTATTCATAGTCAGTTAATTTTTTGTAAGCAAGAGCAAAAGTAGCGTCTTTTGTGAAAATTGAATTTTTTTCTGCCCAAGGAGCATAATAATCTTTTTGCTTCCTACCCCAGTGAAAATGGTAAATGTATCCAAATCATACGAAAGTGTATCAAAGTGTATCAAAGTGTATCTAAGAGCGATATTTCGGACCAAATGTTAATACACTTTGGTACACTTTGATACACTTTCATACATTTTTATACACTTCCAAAAAAAAGTTTCTTGGTATCAATTTTTTATATTCGTTAATGATATACACTTTGATACACTTTAATACACTTTTGCACATTTTCATATATTTTTTGGACACTTTCATACACTTTGATACACTTTCATACATTTTTCTAATAAAGGAAAAATGTTGATTTTCTTGGATACACTTTTGCATACATTGATACACTTTTGCACACTTTGATACACTTCGATACACTTTTCGAAAATGTTGACTAAAATTAATTTCTACATTTGCTATGTGTTACACACTTTGATACACTTTTGCACACTTTGATACACTTTGATATACTTTTGCACACTTTAATACACTTTCATACATTTTTCCAATAAAGGAAAAATGTCGTTTTTATTGGATACACTTTTGCATACTTTGATACACTTTTGCACACTTTGATACATTTTAAAAATTTTAACTAAAATAAATTTCCATTAAATGAAGCCTCTTCCTTAAATAATCAACAAGATCCCTGTAACATATTGACTGTGCAAAATGGAAACAGCAATAATACTAATAATAATGAAGATGCGACTGCAAAGACTACAAAAAATAACTTAGTCTCAATAGACAATACAAATGAAAATTTATAAAAAAAAACTATCTTAGAAACAACAATGTTTAAATATTTATATTTAATAATGTTATTAAATTAAAAATGTGTTTATTAGTATAAATTATTTATCTTATCTCATTACTTGATATGTATTACAAAAAATAATTATTTTTTTGAAGTTGTCTCTATTAAACTTTTATTATTTATAAATTTCTAATAATATTAATGTTTAAATATTTAATGCTAATATAGAATGTAAGTTTTTCATTACAAATTATATTTCAAATATATATTGCTAATTCTTATGTTTTAAATTACTTTTTATATTTTACTTTTATAATTTATAAAAATATTTTTCAATTTTTTCAATATTGTCGTTTTATTAACCTTACATTTATCCCAAGGGCATTAATACATTAAAATTTATGAAAATATCTAAAATGAAAACGGCTTATTTTAATACACCGTTTCATGCCTAAAAAGTGTATTAAACACTATTAAAATGTATAAAAAATGTACGCATGTGTATCAAAGTGTGCATGGTAAAACCATTTTTTAATTTCTTACTTAGAAATGTATCGAAGTGTATCGTGTTTTATTAAAATGTATTATATTACATAAAGAGAGCGCGGTGGCGTAACGGATAGAGCTCTTGCCTTCAACGCGGAGGGCATGGGTTCGAATCCTGGCCAGGTACCTCTAAACTTTTTTTTCGAAAGAAAATTAGTGTACGTGCCATTTTATATCGCGACTCTCAAAAATCCGATCTCATTGGGTATCGGTTGATTGTTGGTCACCAAAAGTGGCTGACCATCCATCGGTAGTCAAAGTTTTCGGTATGGTGGGTCTGACAGTCTAGCCTGATGTAATGTGATAAACAGATACCGGGCGGGGACTCCCTCGACCTCACCATAGAAAAAAAGATTAATCATATAGAGGACAATATCCTTTATATATTAATCTTTAAAAAAAAAAAAAAAAAAAAAAGAAAAAAATGTATCAAAGTGTAAAAACGTGTGCAAAATAAAACAGGAAAAGGATAATACTCAGAAGTGTATCAAGATGTACCATAGTATATTAAAGTGTGTCAAAGTGTGTAAAAGTGTATCAACGTGTACAAACGTGTGCAAAATAAAACAGGAAAAGGTTAATACTCAGAAGTGTATCAAGATGTACCATAGTATATTAAAGTGTATCAAAGTGTGTAAAAGTGTATCAAAGTGTACAAACGTGTGCAAAATAAAACAGGAAAAACAATTTAGGCTAATACTCAGAAGTGTATCAACATGTACCATAGTATATTAAAGTGTGTAAAAGTGTATCAAAGTGTGTAAAAGTGTATCAAAATGTGTCAAAGTGTATCAAAATGTGTCAAAGTGTATAACATCAAAAAAATTGAGGAAATTTAATTTCAGCTCACTTTTTAAGAAATGTACCAAAGTGTACCAAAGTGTATCTAAGTGTATCAGAGTGTATCAAAATGGATCGAGAATAAGGTCTGAAAAATCGCTCTTAGATACATTTTCATACACTTTGATACATTTTTGTATGCTTCAATACACTTTCATACACTTTTATACATTTTGATACACCGAAAAATTTCCATTCGGGTAAGCAAATAAATAAAAAAAGCTATTCGGCTTTTTGACAATTGACATGGAAAATTTAATTCTGCTCCTCAGGGAGAGTCGAAAAAAATTATTTGCTTTTTGATATTGTTTATAACAAATCAATTTGTTTATTTGATAAAACAAGTATGGCGGTTCTTAATATTATCTTGTGATAACCCAGATTTTTAAAAAATCGTCAAAATCAGTCAATATTTATTTTTTCCATACATTCTTAGTCCCTCCGCTGCTCTACACGACTTTTTAACTTGTAAAAATGGGTTTACTAGTTTAACTTTTTTGTGTAAAGTACAATAAATGTTTATTGAAATAAAAAGTAACAAAAATAAGACAATATTGCATAATTTTCATTTATATTTACTAAAAGAAATAGAAAATTGAAACTAGATATATTTAATTATTCAATAAAATGTTATTTAATTAAAAATTCACGTGATCTCTATATAAATAAAAGATAAAATAAATCTTATTTTATTTTATTTCTATAATAACAATAAATATTTAATATATCAATAAATAATATAATGTTTAATTTTAAATTTATGTTGCCTATAAATAATAAAATTCAGTCTTTACCAAGGTTTATAAATTTGAGTTTATGTGCATTTTTAAAAACAATTTCAAAATTAGAACGCTTTAAAATTCTATTAAAATCAACAAGTCTTTTATATGGAAATACAACTGTTCTTTTATTGAAATTATTACTGTCAATTTTTTTATTATTAGTACTAATATTATTCAATTCATGGATTCTTTTTCTGGCATATTTTTTAATAAAATCAACGGGATAATCGTTTTTGATAAGAATGCGGAAAATCGAATCAATATTATTTTTATGGAAATTGTCATCGGACAGAAGAATGCTTTTGTCAACTAAGTTATATACAATGGCAATTTTCTGCGAAATTGGATGGTGTGAAAAAAATTAATGTAGATTTCGGAAGAAGTGGGTTTTTTATACCAATTGGTCGACAATTTGTTATTGTTATTGTTTTTACTAATGCTAATATCTCGAAAATTAATTTTGTTGTTTTCTTCCCGGTCAATTGTAAATTTCAAAAATTGATTTGGTTTATTAAATTCGTCTAGAATAATTTTAATGTCTTCCTTATTAACAATCAAGAAACAATCGTCAACATATCTCGTATAAAAAAATATCGAGTTCTTTAATTTCTCTAAACAATTATTTTCAATGATCTCAAAGCAAAATTCAGCAAGCCAAGGACTTGTACAAAAGCCCATAGGAGAGCCAAGAATTCGTTTATAGAACTTGCCATTGAATTTAAAAATGGTAGAATTATATAAAAAATGTAAAATTTCAATAAATTCAACTTTCGAAATATTAAGAATATTTTTAAGGTTGATCCATTTATTATTTATCTCTGCAATCATAATATCAAAGCTTACATTGGTAAAGAGTGAGACAACATCGAGGGAAATCATCTCGTGTGTGTCTAACACTTGGCTTCGGAATCAAAGAAAAGTTTGAGCTTTTGACTAAATCACTCAATGAAATCGATAAGACTAGCTTAAAACTCACTTTCCTCCTCAGATGTAAAAAACATGACGTTTTCCCAAAATATTTTTATGAGAAAAAATTGTTCTCTAACATTAATTACCACAGTTTAAAGGCAAATAAATACATTAGAATTTCAGAACGTTAGACTAAAATGAGATTATTAAAGATCTTAATTAATGACAATTTTTTACATAGGAAATTCTTTAAAAATAAAATTAATAATACAAAGAATTTTTTAATTAGCGTAGTAAGTGTTGAACTTGTAAATAAAATCATTTCACATTGCATAGATCTTAATAAGTATGCTCATGACAAATATCACGAAAGATTGGAAAGAAAATTCGATTATATTTTAAAGTTGTATAATCCTAAAGTTTACTACTTAAACCAAAAAATAAACAATGGCTCTCTCATAGAAACCAAAGGTGTTGTTAATTTAACGAATTTGATTTTTCCGAATCCAGTAAATTATATTTTGAATCTAGGGAATAAATTTAACTTTACAGCAAATTTAAATTACAATGACTATTTTGATATCATTCAACATATCGAATTTTTAGATTATAATTATAATACAGAAGATGACTCTAACATCGATAATAAAAAATTAAAAGATTCTTTAATCTATAGTTTAACAACTTTTATGAAAAAAAAAAGTATTAAGCCTATTGGAGTAGAATTTTTGTTAAAAAATGCGATTCGGACGGGATTTGTCGTGAATAGAATCTTTTGTTCGCTGGGTAATAATTATTATTGAAAAGTCTGTCTATGTTGATAAAGTAGAAAATGCATGAAATAATAAAGATTATTACCAACAGCTCAACAAAAATCCTTTAACAAAATTGAAAAATGACACTGAGATAAGTTCCTTCGTCAATTAAATAATTGGAATATGTTTGACTGTGATAGCGCTTTTAAGACTATCAATATTGACAGTGTTAAAAAGAGTCAACTTGCGAAAGCTTACGGTCTGATTAAGGTTCATAAAAAAGATTTGCCTGTACGCTTAATAGTTTCATCCATTAATAGTCCAACGTACACTTTAGATAAGTTCATCTCTCTTTTATTTTGGAAATACGTGCCTAGATCTAAACACTCAGTTATCAATAGCTTAGAGTTTAAAAATAAAATCAATAACTTTTGTGTGTTAGACACAGACGAGATGATTTCCCTCGATGTTGTCTCACTCTTTACCAATGTAAGCTTTGATATTATGATTGCAGAGATAAACAATAAATGGATCAACCTTAAAAATATTCTTAATATTTCGAAAGTTGAATTTATTGAAATTTTACATTTTTTATATAATTCTACCATTTTTAAATTCAATGGCAAGTTCTATAAACAAATTCTTGGCTCTCCTATGGGCTTTTGTACAAGTCCTTGGCTTGCTGAATTTTGCTTTGAGATCATTGAAAATAATTGTTTAGAGAAATTAAAGAACTCGATATTTTTTTATACGAGATATGTTGACGATTGTTTCTTGATTGTTAATAAGGAAGACATTAAAATTATTCTAGACGAATTTAATAAACCAAATCAATTTTTGAAATTTACAATTGACCGGGAAGAAAACAACAAAATTAATTTTCGAGATATTAGCATTAGTAAAAACAATAACAATAACAAATTGTCGACCAATTGGTATAAAAAACCCACTTCTTCCGAAATCTACATTAATTTTTTTCACACCATCCAATTTCGCAGAAAATTGCCATTGTATATAACTTAGTTGACAAAAGCATTCTTCTGTCCGATGACAATTTCCATAAAAATAATATTGATTCGATTTTCCGCATTCTTATCAAAAACGATTATCCCGTTGATTTTATTAAAAAATATGCCAGAAAAAGAATCCATGAATTGAATAATATTAGTACTAATAATAAAAAAATTGACAGTAATAATTTCAATAAAAGAACAGTTGTATTTCCATATAAAAGACTTGTTGATTTTAATATAATTTTAAAGCGTTCTAATTTTGAAATTGTTTTTAAAAATGCACATAAACTCAAATTATTAAGCCTTGGTAAAGACAGAGATAAGCTAGAAGAAAATAAAAACGTCGTCTATAAAATACCTTGTAAACAGTGTGATTACGTATACGTTGGACAGACTAGCAGGATGCTAATTGAACGAATAATTGAGCATAAGCGAGATGTAAAAAATATGAATAAAAAATCAGCTCTAGTCATACATGTCTGTGAAACTAAACACATTATTGACTTCGAAAAAGTTACTATCGTTGGCAGAGAATTATATAAGAAAAAAAGAGAATTTCTAGAAATGTTAAATATTCATTTCTGTAATAAAACGATGAATAGTCACAGACACACAGTTCCTTAAAAAAATGTACAAAGATACTGTCAACTTTATTAAATTAATATAACTTTAGAACATTTTAGCATCGTATATTCCCTGGTAGAAATTTTCAGCATCTTTTGGCCAAGCATAGGCCATTTTTTATCAATTTGACCAAAAAATGCTAAAAATCATGGCCAAATACCCTTCTATCTAGCGACCTTTCATGGTGAAAAGTTGACAAAATAATGGTGAATATATTTAATTTTATTATAATATTTTATTTGAAGGTTATGATCACGCTTTTCTGCTAACATCTGCTGTCGCAATATAGATACATAACCTAACAGCTATACTCCACGCAAAATGTTTGCAGCGCTATACTATCTGGTCACGCGTGATAAATCAAATAACTTATTTATGAAACAATTAATAATATATATAGTTACATTAAAAGAAAATCGAACATTAGTTAAAATAAGATATATATATAATAAATATATGTAAATTTTAATAATTAAGTTCCAATTTTTTCAACTTTGAAATTAAATTATTCACCATTTTTTCGACAACTTTTTACCAGTGACTGGCTAAAAATTGACTAAGAAAGTTGGCCAATCGTTAATTTTTTCACCATTTGAGATGGTGAATTTTCTACCAGGGTTATTGTAGATTCATTTTTGAAATTTTTAAAAATTATAACCGTTTGTTTTTGCTTTGTATTATTCGACTAGTCATAACTTTGTCATGTATTTGTAAAGATGTATGTTTATATGTGTGTATTGAGTTATGTATATAAGCATTTGTTAAACTTTTATTTACCACAGTATTCTATATAATCTCGACTATGCGATTTTGTTGGTTTTCATTGTTTGTAATATGTTTCCATTTATTCTGTATATTGAAATTAAAATTATTCACTTTTATTACATCTGTTTAACGACGTCGCTTTAGTAAACTTTTTAATATTTGACTTGCCCTTATAGCATATTTGGTAATTTAATTGTGTTAATTTTATTTGTTTCTACATATTAAAATTTTATCTAATAAACCAATTTGTAAAAAAAATTTTTGTCTTTTTTGTGTAGCCTGAAGAAGGACAGAGTGTGAGTGTCAGAAACGTCACCTGTTGACAAAAAAATTATTTAATAAACATCTTGCTCGAGATTCCAAGTTTGGTGATTGTTAATTTTCTTAATCTAACTTCCACGAGCATTAAAAGAAATTCAACCTTTAAACTTAATTTTTGAAGTCTAAAGGATTTTTGGCAAACGAAGCAATAAAATTAATTTTGCTCATCAAAGAAAATATTGATTCTTACTTTTTACTCCAACATAGCATGAAAGCTTTCAGGAAGCTTCCATGCTTAGTATGGAGCTCTACTGGAAGCTTCTATGCTATGTGAGCTATAGTTATTTGTTCTTGCAAAAAAATTAGTTCTTTGATTAGAAAAGGACTAATAGATCAATTAAATATAACATAATAATATTAATATTTAACGTAATAATAAGATAAAAGCTCTAATTACTGTTAGTTTAGAAGACAATTTTTATTTGTTTTAACCCTTGATGTTCTTATAACTTGAAAAAAATGTTAATATTACAAATTTTAAAATAAATTTTGAACGAAAAAAATGAATATTTTAATGTTACTTTTAAAAATAGTTTTATTCTAATCATCATGATATAAATATATCAAAATCATTACACTTTTTTTTAAATTCCTATTTTACATTTTAAAATTCGAAATTCTCATAAAAATAAACATACTTTTACACGTTAAATGACCTGATATTATTTGAAGATTACACTGAGAAAAATATTTTATTAAATCAATGAAAATTTAATTAAAACAACTAAATAATTTAATCATAATATCGCAATTAAATATTTTATGAATATTAATTAAAAATGTAATTGACTTTATGCAATATTTGAGTGGATTAAGTTAGGGCTTTGTATTGAAGTAATCAAAAAAGTTATTAAACAATTAAATATTCAATTGAAATCTGAAATCAAAATATTGGATCAAAAGAATTTTTCATTGAATCAATGCGATAATTTGTTCATTCAATTACATTTTTATTCATAGTAATGAAATATTTCATTGTTATTATTAAAAATTTTATTGATTCAATAAAACATTTCATTGAACATTAAAATAATCAGATGGAATTAATAAAATAAGTAATTAAATTAATAGAATATTTGATTAATTTCATAAAATGTTAAATAATATTAATTTCATATTTTATGGCCATAATTAAATATTAGATTATTTTAATGAAATGTTTTATTAATTATTGAAGGGATTAATGGTATCAATAAAATAATTAATCAAATTAATAAAATATTTCGTTAGCTAAACAAAATGTTAGATGTTATTAATGAAATAAGCAATTGACTTGATTAAAGATTTATTAATTTCAATTAAATATTTTATTAAATGTTCAGATTATAATATTTATTTAATTATATCAATGGAATATTTAATTAGATCAATTAAATATTTAATTAGATAAACGAAATTATATTTGTTGTAATTACTTTATTAGATTTTTTTATTAAACATTTCATTATATTAATATAATAATTTGTTATATTAATGAAATATTAAATTATTCTAATGAAATATTTAGTTGATAATAATTCAAAACTAAAAGTTCACTTTTATATTTCATTAATTGATTCATTTTAATATTACTGATACTCTTACTTACCATTTACGTTTTTTTATTCTTATAGACATTTTTTGGCACTTATACAACAATTTTTGTTCCTACGATATAATTATAGTGAAAGACGTTTTGATACACAACTAATTTTCCTATTTCTAACATTGCTACATGACACGCATGTATCCGCTTCCCTACTCGCTCGCATAAATTACAATTAATAAGTAATCTTTTCGTCGGCCTTATAAACAAAATGATTTGAAGTCTCTGCACTTGCGGATAACGCCACTGAGGTGGTAGCCACCTCTTGAATAAAATATGAATTAAATGGCGCGAAAATTCAAAATATTTTAAAGATCTGATTCCAAATTTTATTATTCCAATTATTTTTTGAGGGATATAAAAAAGCGTTTCATTAAATCAAGAAAATATCATATTCGTTAAATTAAATCACTGCAACGTAAAATCAGATATTAAATTTTTTTAAAGAAATATTTATTAAACCGAATATATTTATTCTATTATTTCTATCAAGTTGTTATTGAAACAAGAATATATTTCACTGATTTAATTAAATATTATATTAACACTTCCATTAAATTACTTTAATGTTTAATAATATATTTGATTCTCTTAATGAAATATTCATAAACCGAATATATTTATTCTATTATTTCTATCAAGTTTGTCGAAACAAGAATAAATTTCACTGATTTCATTGAATATTATATCAATACTTCCATTAAATTTCTTTAATGTTCAATAATATATTTGATTATTTTAATGAAATATTTATTAAACCAGATATATTTATTCTATTATTTCTATCAAGTTGTTATTGAAACAAGAATATATTTCACTGATTTAATTAAATATTACAATAAAACACTTCCATTTAATTATTTTAATGTTTAATAATATATTTGATTATTTTAATGAAATATTAACTAAACTAAATATATTCATTTTATTATTTCTATTAAATTGTTATTGAATCAAGAATATATTTCACTGATTTAATTAAATATTATATTACCACTTTCATTAAATTATTTTAATGTTTAATAATATATTTGATTATCTTAATGAAATATTTATTAAACCAAACATATTTATTCTATTATTTTTATAAAATTGTTATTGAAATAAGAATATATTTCACTGATTTAATTAAATATTATATCAATACTTCCATTAAATTTCTTTAATGTTCAATAATATATTTGATTATTTTAATGAAATATTTATTAAACCAGATATATTTATTCTATTATTTATATCAAGTTGTTATTGAAACAAGAATATATTTCACTGATTTAATTAAATATTACAATAAAACACTTCCATTAAATTACTTTAATGTTTAATAATATATTTGATTATCTTAATGAAATATTTATTAAACCAAATATATTTATTTTATTATTTCTATCAAATTGTTATTGAATCAAGAATATATTTCACTGATTTAATTGAATATTGTATTAACACTTCTATTAGATTACTTTAATGTTTAATAATATATTTGATTATCTTAATGAAATATTTATTAAACCAAACATATTTATTTTATTATTTCTATTAAATTGTTATTGAAATAAGAATATATTTCACTGATTTAATTAAATATTATATCAATACTTCCATTAAATTACTTTAATGTTCAATAATATATTTGATTAACTTAATGAAATATTTATTTAACCAAATATATTTATTCTATTATTCCTATCAAGTTGTTATTGAAACAAGAATATATTTCACTGATTTAATTAAATATTATATTAACACTTCCATTAAATTACTTTAATGTTTAATAATATATTTGATTCTCTTAATGAAATATTTATAAACCGAATATATTTATTCTATTATTTCTATCAAGTTTGTCGACACAAGAATAAATTTCACTGATTTTATTGAATATTATATCAATACTTCCATTAAATTTCTTTAATGTTCAATAATATATTTGATTATTTTAATGAAATATTTATTAAACCAGATATATTTATTCTATTATTTCTATCAAGTTGTTATTGAAACAAGAATATATTTCACTGATTTAATTAAATATTACAATAAAACACTTCCATTTAATTACTTTAATGTTTAATAATATATTTGATTATCTTAATGAAATATTTATTAAACCAGATATATTTATTCTATTATTTCTATCAAGTTGTTATTGAAACAAGAATATATTTCACTGATTTAATTAAATATTACAATAAAACACTTCCATTTAATTATTTTAATGTTTAATAATATATTTGATTATCTTAATGAAATATTTATTAAACCAAATATATTTATTTTATTATTTCTATCAAATTGTTATTGAATCAAGAATATATTTCACTGATTTAATTGAATATTGTATTAACACTTCTATTAAATTACTTTAATGTTTAATAATATATTTGATTATTTTAATGAAATATTAACTAAACTAAATATATTCATTTTATTATTTCTATTAAATTGTTATTGAATCAAGAATATATTTCACTGATTTAATTAAATATTATATTACCACTTTCATTAAATTATTTTAATGTTTAATAATATATTTGATTATCTTAATGAAATATTTATTAAACCAAACATATTTATTCTATTATTTTTATAAAATTGTTATTGAAATAAGAATATATTTCACTGATTTAATTAAATATTATATCAATACTTCCATTAAATTTCTTTAATGTTCAATAATATATTTGATTATTTTAATGAAATATTTATTAAACCAGATATATTTATTCTATTATTTATATCAAGTTGTTATTGAAACAAGAATATATTTCACTGATTTAATTAAATATTACAATAAAACACTTCCATTAAATTACTTTAATGTTTAATAATATATTTGATTATCTTAATGAAATATTTATTAAACCAAATATATTTATTTTATTATTTCTATCAAATTGTTATTGAATCAAGAATATATTTCACTGATTTAATTAAATATTGTATTAACACTTCTATTAAATTACTTTAATGTTTAATAATATATTTGATTATCTTAATGAAATATTGATTAAACCAAACATATTTATTTTATTATATCTATTAAATTGTTATTGAAATAAGAATATATTTCACTGATTTAATTAAATATTATATCAATACTTCCATTAAATTACTTTAATGTTCAATAATATATTTGATTAACTTAATGAAATATTTATTAAACCAAATATATTTATTCTATTATTCCTATCAAGTTGTTATTGAAACAAGAATATATTTCATTGATTTAATCAAATATTGTATTAACACTGTCATAAAATTACTTAAATGTTCAATAATATATTTGATTATCTCAATAAAATATTTATTAAAACGAATATATTTATTCTATTATTTCTATCAAGTTTCGATTGACATAAGAATATATTTCACTAATTCAATTAAATATTATGATAAGTCTACGAAATTACTTTGATGTTTAGTAATATATTTAATTATCTTAATAAAATGTTTACTAATTCTAATGTATTTATTCTATTATTTTTATCAAGTTTTGATTAAGGAAAAATATATTACATTGATTCAATTAATTATTATATCACCTCTATTTAATTACTTTACTGTTCAATAATGTATTTAATTACATTAATGAAATATTTAATAATGTCAAGATCATTGTTTTATTCTTTCAATAAATTTTAAATAGTAACAAAAAGATATTTATTGTTTTAATTAAATATTGTATGACTTATATTGAATTATGTCACTGATCAATGAAATACCTTATCATTTTAATTCAATATTTAGTTGCTTTGATGAATGCGTTTTTTTTCTTTATGAAATATATGATTAATTCTATGAAATATCTCATTGTCTTTTAATTAAAAGTATTTCATTGCGATATTATAAGATACGTACACTGAGAAAAAAAAATCATTGAATCAATGGAATGATATAATTGAAAAAAAATTGAATTGATTCAAATAATTATTTAATCGATCCGGTAAAGAAATTAATTAATACAACAGAATATTTAATCAGAACATAAATAATAAAATATTTGATTGTTAAAAATAATAATGAATTCGATTAACCACTGATTTCATAGACGCAATATAATTAAATAGTCAGAGTAATAAAATAATTTTTTAGAACAAAATACATCGAATATTTAAATCAATTAAAAATTTAATTGATTTAAGTGCATCCAATTAATTATAATATCGCAATAAAATTATTTAATTAAAAGACAATGAGATATTTCATAGAATCAATCATATATTTCATAAAGAGAAAAAACGCATTCATCAAAGCAACTAAATATTGAATTAAAATGATTAGGTATTTCATTGATCAGTGACATAATTTAATATAAGTCATAGAATATTTAATTGAAACAATGAAATATCTTTTTGTTACTATTCAAAATTTGTTGAAAGAATAAAACAATAATCTTGACATTATTAATTATTTCATTAACGTAATTAAATATATTATTGGACAGTAAAGTAATTTAATATAGGTGATATAATAATTAATTGAATCAATGTAATATATTCTTCTTTTAATCAAAAGTTGATAGAAATAATAAAATAAATATATTCGGTTTAATAAATATTTCATTGAGATAATGAAATATATTATTAAACATCAAAGTAATTTAGTAGACGTATTATAATATTTAATTGAATTAATGAAATATATTCTTATGTCAATCAAAAGTTGATAGAAATAATAGAATAAATATATTCGGTTTAATAAATATTTCATTGAGATAATTGAATATATTATTGAATCTTGAAGTAATTTTATGAAAGTGTTAATATAATATTTAATTAAATCAGTGAAATATATTCTTGTTTCAATAACAACATGATAGAAATAATAGAATAAATATATTTGGTTTAATAAATATTTCATTAAGATAATCAAATATATTATTAAAGATTAAAGTAATTTAATAGAAGTGTTAATACAATATTTAATTCAATCAGTGAAATATATTCTTGTTTCAATAACAACTTGATAGAAATAATAGAACAAATATATTTGGTTTAATAAATATTTCATTAAGATAATCAAATATATTACTAAACATTAAAGTAATTTAATGAAAGTGGTAATATAATATTTAATTAAATCAGTGAAATATATTCTTGATTCAGTAACAATTTGATAGAAATAATAAAATAATAAATATTTCATTAAGATAATCAAATATATTATTAGAGATTAAAGTAATTATTTGAAGTGTTAATACAATATTTAATTGAATCAGTGAAATATATTCTTGGTTCAATGACAATTTGATAAAAATAATAAAATAAATATATTTGGTTTAATAAATATTTCATTAAGATAATCAAATATATTATTAAACATTAAAGTAATTTAATGGAAGTGTTAATGTAATATTTAATTAAATCAGTGAAATATATTCTTGTTTCAATAACAACTTGATAGAAATAATAGAATAAATATATCTGGTTTAATAAATATTTCATCAAGATGATGAAATATATTATTAAATATTAAAGTAATTTAAGGGAAGTATTGATATAATATTTAATTAAATCAGTGAAATATATTCTTGTTTCAATAATAACTTTATAGAAATAATAGAATAAATATAATCGGTTTAATAAATATTTCATTAAAATAATCAAATATATTATTGAACATTAAAGTAATTTAATGAAAGTGTTAAGAGGAGGCCGCGTATCTCTGTCCTTTTCTAATCAAAGAATTAAGTTTTTTACAGAAACTAATAACTTTAGCAAAAAATAAAGAGAAAGCCGCATCTCGTAATAAAAAAAGCAATATTTCCTTTGATAAGAAAGAATTAATTTTATTGCTTCGTTTTCAAGAAAACCTTGAAAAACTTAAATCATAGAGGTTAGGGTGGACAATTTGGTTTTTCAAGGTTTTCTTGAGAACGAAGCAAAAAAATTAATTTTTTCTTATCAAAGAAAATATTGCTTTTTCTGATACAAGATGCGGCTTTCTCTTCATTTTTTGATAAAGTTATTAGCTTTTGTAAAAAAATCATTTCTTTGATTAGAAAAGGACAGAGATACGTGACCTCCTCTTAATATAATATTTAATTAAATCAGTTAAATATATTCTTGTTTTAATAACAACTTGATAGAAATAATAGAATAAATATATTCGGTTTAATAAATATTTCTTTTAAAAAATTTAATATCTGATTTTACGTTGCAGTGATTTAATTTAACGAATATGATATTTTCTTGATTCAATGAAACGCTTTTTCATATCCCTCAAAAAATAATTGGAATAATAAAATTTGAAATCGGATCTTTAAAATATTTTGAATTTTCGCGCCATCTAATTCATATTTTATTTAAGAGGTGGCTACTACCTCAGTGGCGTTATCCGCAAGTGCAGAGACTTCAAATCATTTTGTATATAAGGCCGATGAAATGATTACTTATTAATTGTAATTTATGCAAGCGAGTAGGGAAGCGGATACATGCGTATTATGTAGCGATGTTAGAAATAGGAAAATTAGTTGTGTATCAAAACATCTTTCACTATAATTATATCGTAGGAACAAAAATTGTTGTATAAGTGCCAAAAAATGTCTATAAGAATAAAAAAAAGTAAATGGTAAGTAAGAGTATCAGTAATATTAAAATGAATCAATTAAAGAAAAATAGAAATCAACTTTTAGTTTTTAATTATTATCAACTTAATATTTCATTGGGATAATTTAATATTTCATTAATATAAAAAATTATTATATTAATATAATGAATTTAATAAAAAAATCTAATATAGTAATTTCAACAAATATAATTTTGTTTGTCTAATTAAATATTTAATTGATCTAATTAAATATTTCATTGATATAATTAAATAAATATTATAATCTGAACATTTAATAAAATATCTAATTTAAATTAATGAATCTTTTATCAAGCCAGTTGCTCATTCCATTAATAACATCTAACATTTTGTTCAGCTAACGAAATATTTAATTAATTCGATTAATTATTATATTTATACCATTAATCCCTTCAATAATTAATAAAACATTTCATTGAAATAATCTAATATTTAATTATGGCCATAAAATATGAAATTAATATTATTTAACATTTTATGAAATTAATCAAATATTCTATTAATTTAATTACTTATTTTATTAATTCCATCTGATTATTTTAATGTTCAATGAAATGTTTTATTGAATCAATAAAATTTTTAATAATAACAATGAAATATTTCATTACTATGAATAAAAATGTAATTGAATGAACAAATTATCGCATTGATTCAATGAAAAATTCTTTTGATCCAATATTTTGATTTCAGATTTCAATTAAATATTTAATTATTTTAATAACTTTTTCGATTACTTCAATACAAAGCCTTAATCCACTCAAATATTACATAAAGTCAATTACATTTTTAATTAATATTCATAAAATATTTAATTGCGATATTATGATTAAATTATTTAATTGTTTTAATTAAATTTTCATTGATTCAATAAAATATTTTTCTCAGTGTATCATCTTAACTATCCTTAACCAGAAATTCTGCCCAAAATTTGCTCAATTTTCGATCAGAGTTGGGACAACGATAATATGTAGTTTAATCACTCTAACATACACTACCCTCCAGTCACATTTGCCCACCCTACATGAAAATCGATAAAACTTTAAAGTTTTGTGGCTCAGTGAAAAATAGTCGTAATTAAAAAATTCCAACTGGGTTTTAAAAAGGGTTCAAAAACCTTTAATTTAAGCCGAGTCGAGCAAAAAAAAATTAAAAAATGCATGCGTTATGCGTAAAAAACTAACTAAAAAATATTCAATTTTTTTCGCCCCTATTCAAATGCCTGCCATTTTTGCGGAAATTATCGAATCATAAAAAAACAAAATGGAGGTAAAAGCTAAAGGAGTCACCTTCAAAATGAGCTATAGAAAGCTAATTTATGATCGATTTTACGGTAGTTATGGTCATTTTTTATGAAAAAAACGATTTTTTTTAATAGCTATTATCTCAAAAAATACGCATGATATAAAAAAATTTTTAATAAAAAAGTTGTTTATTTTTGAGTCAAAAATATATATTTAGATTTAACTGAAATTTGGAAGAAAAAGGTTTTTTTTAAATTCATTAAAATATAAATATTGAATAAATGGATTTTTTTTCAATGGGATCAAAAATGAATAAAATCTCTTTTTACTGATTCTCAGTCTAACCTGAATATTTATTTTTTTGACTTAAAATAAACAACTTTTTTATTAAAAATTTTTTTATATCATGCGTATTTTTTGAGATAATAGCTATTAAAAAAAATCGTTTTTTTCATAAAAAATGACCATAACTACCGTAAAATCGATCATAAATTAGCTTTCTATAGCTCGTTTTGAAGGTGACTCCTTTAGCTTTTACCTCCATTTTGTTTTTTTATGATTCGATAATTTCCGCAAAAATGGCAGGCATTTGAATAGGGGCGAAAAAAATTGAATATTTTTTAGTTAGTTTTTTACGCATAACGCATGCATTTTTTAATTTTTTTTTGCTCAACTCGGCTTAAATTAACGGTTTTTGAACCCTTTTTAAAACCCAGTTGGAATTTTTTAATTACGACTATTTTTCACTGAGCCACAAAACTTTAAAGTTTTATCGATTTTCATGTAGGGTGGGCAAATGTGACTGGAGGGTAGTGTACTATGAAAGTAAAAAAAGTTTATTCGAAACGAATATTTTAACAATAGATTAATATATATTACATATTTTTATCAATAACCATTATTTAGATCAAATATCACTTTTTTTAACAAATTCTTTGTTTAAGTGCAAGTAAACTATATTTAGAATTCAAATTTGATCATAATCATGTAAACTAAAGATAGATAAATAGATGGATATTATTTTTATTTATATGTCTATATTTATTTATACGCAAAATTTATACAAAAATATGAATAAATGATTTCAAAAATGATGAATTTGAATTATTCGTATTTTTCTTTTCAGATTGGTGAATTGCTACTCTCAATTTCCACAGCTGATGATGTCAATCCTGTGAGGTATTATAACCTTTAGTGTATAGTAAAATTTTCTTTACTAAAATAATCAACATTTAATATGTGCATTTCTTTCTTTTGTAATAAAAATATTTAAAGATTTTAACGTTATTTACTACATTCACGTTTATATTTTGTCTGTTCGAATATAATTTTTAATTCCTCTTATAAATTAAAAATATGAAAAATTATCATATTGTTTTATAAAAAGTAGCTTATATTTTAAAATAAATTTGATTGTACATAATTACTTTAGTGATTATTAATAGTAATCTTCCCCACATAGCACCGAAGCTTCCAGGAAGCTTTCAGGAAGCTTCCATAAAAGGTTCGGAAGATTCCCGGAAGCTTCCATGTAAGCTTCCTGGAAGCGTCAAATGTCCCGTGCACTTTTCATTCATAAAGATTCAATGGAAGCTTCCAGGAAGCTTCCGTGGAAGAAATCAGTAAGCTTCCATGGAAGCTAGCATAAAGGTCTTTTTGAATCTTACAAGAAGTTTCCAAGGAAGATTGCCGCAAGGTTCCAAAAGTACTCCATGGAAGCTTCCACAGAATAATGCAAGAAGCTTAAATGCAAGCTTGCGTGAAAGCTTCAATTGAAGCTTCCTGGGAGCGTAAAATGTCCCGCGCACTTTTCTTTCAGAAAGATTCAATGGAAGATTCCAGGAAGCTTCCATGGAAGAAGTCAGTAAGCTTCCATGGAGGCTAGTATAAAAGCCTTTTGAATCTCACAAAAAGCTTGCAAGGAATATTGTCGCAAGGTTTTAAAAATACATCATGGAAGCTTCCATAGAAGAATGCAAAAAGCTTCCAGGAAGATTCCAGTGTAAGTTTCTCGGAGGCTTTAGGGAAGTCAACAATTCAATTATCATTTGGTTAATTTTATCCTTTTTCACCGTTCGGAAGGTATTGTGTTACGATTCTGTTCAACATTCTAATTTTTATTTTATATTTTACAAATATTTGCTGTGCAAAACATATATTTATTTACAACATACTATTTTATATACTATTATATCATATTTATACGTCAATACATATTCACATATATTAGGATTTACGTATAATTATATAGACGCACTTACATTTTTAGGGCAGGCGCTGTGGGTACATACTCAAAACCACCAACGTTCAACTTATATAGTAAGTGTGGTATCATCTCACCACTTAGGGACAAAACGCCCATTCAACATCCCCCCGTAGGTGTAACTGCAAATCGAAGGTGACGGACTTGTATGATATCTGTCGGTAGTTCAATTCCCAACTAAATATAATTTTTTTTTATAAATTGTGTTGCACATGCATATATTTCACTATTTTTTTTAATTTAAATATTTTTTATGTATACAGATAAATGTATACCTACGTATTATTCACACACAAACATTCTCATGCTATGTGAAGTCGAAAAATTCATTTTATATAGATTTTAAAATAAATTTATTTAAAACACTTAAATAAATAATACAATACTCTTTCTTGAAACTTTTTTCAATTAAAGACTTTTCTTTAAAAAAGCCACGAAATATTTTGTGTGCTTATTTACTAGCTTAAATTAATATTAAAAGAAATTTTTTATCTAAAGATATAAAATTATAGAAACTTTTAATCATTTAATTTGTAATCTGTTTTATTCGTATTCATATAATAATCCGATATTAATTTTTAATATTAAAAAGAATATCTTAATACATTAATTTAACAAAAAAGAATATATTTTTAATTTATAGAATTAATGAGGGATTATTATATGGCTGATTCCATTCAGATTCATGCAGGCCGTCACTGATCGAATTTTTTTTTTTCTTCTAAGTAATAAAAATACCTTCTTTTATGTATATGAAGATAAAATTTACCTCATAGAACGCTTAAAATTTTTTTTTTTTACTACAGCAATTTTAGTGTTGGATGTAAAAACGAAAATTCAAAAATTGAAAATGAACCTCTACTTTTAAATGACTATAGCTCCGTCAATTTTTAACCTTTTTGAACATTTTTTTAACGAAAGTGTGCGAAATTTGGTCTAGTTTTAAATGCGATCTCGATTTTTGTAATACAATTTGATTTCGCTGAGTTATTTACGAAAAACCGAAAAAAAGCGATTTTTTTCAAACACAATTTTCTCAAAAACTATATTTTTTTTTTTTTTGAAATTTTTATATGATTTTATACATAAAAAATACTAACTTTTAGGGTAGGTGAGAATATGCGATTTTGCCTTATTTTTTTTAAACAGATTTTTAAACGTTTTTTTTATATTTTCGATTTTAAAACATTGATACCATGGCGCATCGTACTATTTTTCCAACTTTTCGTGTTCTTACAACTATTTTTATGCTTTTATTTATTAATAAATCAAAAATATCAACAATAATCTTTAAAATAAACCCCGGATCGAATATTTTGATCAATTAGAACAAAAGTTATGACGATTTAAAGTTTAAAAAAAAATGCTGAAACTTTAAATAAATATATTTACTTTGAATTTTGAATTTTGAATTTTGAATTTGAATTTCAAATTTTGAAAAGGTGAATTTTTTAAATACTAAAATATATTATTTGGTCATTCTCAACGAACAAATAATATGCGATACAATTAAGAAATGAACACTAATGAATTGAGAACTAATGTGAATAAAAAAATCTGAATTTGAATAAAACCTTTCAATTTACTTCTTGCCACTCATGTCTTGAAGTTTTGGCAGTGTAGATTTGGTTTCGTTTACTTTTTCTACAGTGAATCTTTTGAATACCTTTAATTTCTTTTGCATTTCCTAACTATTCCATTTTTTTTGTCTGTCGAAAAATTTCTAACTCATCCTTGCGGATAACAAGAATGTTAATCGACGGAGTATATTTTGATACGTGAGTGGCGAAATTTTCAGCGTTTCTAATAAAATCTGCACTCTTCTTGGACAGATTATGCGTGGTAGCATAATGTATAACTAAACCACCAATACCGTCACAAGCGCCTTTACCATAACATTTTGCAGAAAAAAGCCATTTTCTGTTTACCTTTGAGTTTTGAAGCTCATAGAATTGATATCTATTTTTAAAATGACTGGCAGCTCCATCGGAAATGGTTATGATTTCATCAAGATCTTGCGTAATATGTTTTTGTTTCAAGTTGTCGATAATTAAATTTATAGTCATTAGGGCATGAGACGAATCATGTTTAATATAGTCAGAGTCAGTGACATAACTGATTGTCTTATCATTTCCAAAATAGCATACTGACGTAAATATTGATATTTGGTTTTTACTCTAAAGATAGCTTTGAATTTCATTTTGAAGCAGAACTGTCCAATTTTCTGCAAAACCGACATAAATAACTAATTGGAAGTCATTATTTTTCGCTAAAAGTTTAACCTCTTTAATTGCTATACGTTGAATTTCTTTGACCAATTTATGAGCTCTTACAGTAAGAACACGCTCTCTTAACTCTATTAAGAAATTTTCAATTGTGCTAGTTTCATTCAGTAAATTTGATTTTTCTGAATAAAATCTGCAATGTCTTGTTTATGCTCTTTTTTATAATTATTCAAAGCATCTGTAAATATATTTATTTAAAGTTTCAGCATTTTTTTTTAAACTTTAAATCGTCATAACTTTTGTTCTAATTGATCAAAATATTCGATCCGGGGTTTATTTTAAAGATTATTGTTGATATTTTTGATTTATTAATAAATAAAAGCATAAAAATAGTTGTAAGAACACGAAAAGTTGGAAAAATAGTACGATGCGCCATGGTATCAATGTTTTAAAATCGAAAATATAAAAAAAACGTTTAAAAATCTGTTTGAAAAAAATAAGGCAAAATCGCATATTCTCACCTACCCTAAAAGTTAGTATTTTTTATGTATAAAATCATATGAAAATTTCAAAAAAAAAAAAAATATAGTTTTTGAGAAAATTGTGTTTGAAAAAAATCGCTTTTTTTCGGTTTTTCGTAAATAACTCAGCGAAATCAAATTGTATTACAAAAATCGAGATCGCATTTAAAACTAGACCAAATTTCGCACACTTTCGTTAAAAAAATGTTCAAAAAGGTTAAAAATTGACGGAGCTATAGTCATTTAAAAGTAGAGGTTCATTTTCAATTTTTGAATTTTCGTTTTTACATCCAACACTAAAATTGCTGTAGTAAAAAAAAAAAAATTTTAAGCGTTTTATGAGGTAAATTTTATCTTCATATACATAAAAGAAGGCATTTTTATTACTTAGAAGAAAAAAAAAAATTCGATCAGTGACGGCCTGCATGAATCTGAATGGAATCAGCCATATAAATACGGAAAAAGCAGATTACAAATTGAATGAATTAATTTATATAATTATGTAACTTTGGGTAAAAATTTTTTATCACTATTAATTTTTAGTTAGTAAAAGAACAAAAAATATTATGCTTTTTTCAGGAAAAATCTTTTATTTGATAAAATTCATATATTCAAAACATTGTAAAGATATTTAGACTTTGTAATTAATTTATATAAACGACTTTCTCTTTAAAAAAAACATATTAGATTGTGTTCTTTTTTATTAATTAAAATCAATAATAAAAAAAATTATTTATCGAAAGTTATACACAATTATAAAAAATTTTTAATCATTTAAAATGTAACATGTTTTACTTTATATTTAAATAATCTGCCACAAATTTTGTAAATTAAAAAGAGTATAAGACATTAATTTAATAGAAAAAAAAACAATATTTTTAATCTATAAAATTAAACTAATGTAAGGCAGACACTACACCTGTACTCATAAATATTGTCTAAATTTTCATTTCATTGTAAAATTTTAGAAAAAAAATGCATTAGCTTATAGTATGTACCATGAAGATTATTCTATGGAATTTTGAAATAAATTCATTTATCAGTTATTTAAAATGTTAGAGTCCAATGAAAAATTAAATTTATTCGATTCTGTACCAGGAATACAGAATTCTTATAAACAAAGGAATAGATTTATTTAAAAATTTAACTATATAATTTTCATGATATTTACTTCAAACTAATGTTTTTTTTCTGAAACTTTGCAATAACTGTCTGTGAACATTAATATATCATTTCTGTAATATTCTGTGAAAGGCTGCAGGAAGTTTGAATAGAATCTTCTGCAAAATGTTACTGCAAGCTTCCTGCAAGATGTAAAGTAATCTTCCAAATATCATTCGGATATAACTTTTCGGAAGCTTACTGAAAGTTATTTTGTAATATTCCATTTGGCTCTCATGGAATATTACATCTAAGCTTCCCTGAACCTTCCGTAAGACTTACATAAAAGATTCCAATGGAATCTTCCTGAAACTTTTATTTAGCTTCCGGAAAGCTTACAGGAAATCTTCTTGATAAGTTAGTAACCTTCCGTAAACAATAAAATATTTTTCCTATAACATTCCACTGAAGGCTGCAGGAAGTTTGAATGGAATCCTTCACAAAATATTACTGGAAGCTTCCTGCAAGATATATTGGAATCTTCCAAATAACGTTTATGTAATATTGCATGTAATCTTTTCGGAAGCTTACTGGAAGCTATTTTGTAATGTTCCATTTAGTCCTCATGGAATATTACATGTCAGCTTTCCTGAACCTTCCGTAAAGCTTACATGAAAGATTCCAATGGAAGCTTCTCGAAACTTTCATTAAGCTTCCGGGAAGCTTGCTAGAAGCTTACATTGGAATCTTTCTCGAATCTTTCGATGGAAGCTTCCCGAATCTTTCGTGCTATGTGGGTCATAATAATAGAACAATCATCGAATAACACACAAATACACGATCACTACTGAACATGATTATAATACTAAAATATTTTGTTGTAGTAATAGAATATATATTATTTCTGCAATCAAAATAAATTGTCATTTAAGGATACCGTCTACCTTGAAAACTATTTCTTTCATTATGTAATTTAATTCGTCTCCTTCTTTTTTATATTGAAATATACATTAAAATTATCAAGAAATTGCTCTACATAGTTTCAAATAGTGAATTTTATTCTAATAATTAAGAAATATGTGTGAAAATTCAATGAAAATTAGACTTTCTTTAAATGACTTCTGGCGATGAACTTTTCAATTTTCAGACATGCGGATGGAGATATATATTCAAATATACAAAATGAAGATAATTGTGGTGCAAAATTGTTCGAAGTCAAAAATATGAAAATTTATAATCCATTATAACAATTATAACAGTTATTAATTTAATAAAATTATATTATCACAGGTTTTATCTAGCAAAGTTTCAAAAAAGTATGTTCGACCTTATCGGATTATAAATCTGCACCACAATTTTGTTGCTAATATACGATTAAAGAAAAATATAAAATTTCAACTTGATTGAAACAATATTTCATCGCCAGAACTATTTTGAATTTGAGTAAATAAATTAAATAATTAATTTTGAGAAAAACAACATTTTATGCAACAATTTTCAGAACACAATTTAGATGTTGAATTTATTCATTTCAATACTGAACACATCATTTTTCTTTTTTACTTGTACATTTTCTAATCTTCTTTACTTTTTCAACTCTTTCAGATTGGTCCTGAGGTCTAAAAAAAATTATAATAATCAAAAGTTGTAATATTAAATGATTAGTTTTAATCTTACTGTAAAATTTTTTCATCTTCCTGTATTTTCACAACCCATATTTAATTCACTAACAGCCATAATTACAGCAATTTCAAATTTATTCTTTGATTGAAAAGTATCCTTGCTGCACTTTGACCAAATTATGTGATGAAGACTCATTAGCATTCTGCGTGCCACCTCTTATTCATCTTCGAAGCAACTCTACATTGCTGAATTTTTCATATACAGGTCTGATGTATCCGATAACAAGATAATTTATTTTTGTTCTTGTACTAGTGTGACTGGGTGGCTCTTGTCCTTGTGAAATAGCTCTATGAACCAGATGAACCACCAATGTTTTGTTGACACGTACCATTGCTTTTATGTGTTTTTAACCACTCTTTGAATTCTTCGCTTTCAGGTTGCAATATCCTTTTTTTACTTTCACAAATAATGTACAAATAATGTATTTTGACAGAATCTCATAATCTATTACTAAACCGGTGTATAATTCAATGACAAAGCCTATACCATATAATGAGGTGAATCCTCGTTTCTGCCAAGTACCATCATACGTACATGTATAGTCAATAATGCTATCATCATCAAGACTTTTATCTAAAGCTAAATAATGTTCACGTACCTTCTTTCTTGATTTTGATAACATTTCTCGCTTGAGTCTGTTATAGTCATTTATCACACTTTGCAATATTTTATAAAAAGTTTTTTTAGACATACCATTCATGCCCATACCCATAAAAAATTTTTGTAAACCAGCATAACCTAATCCCATCATGATCACACTTTCAATAATTTTTTTGCTCACATGAAATGTTTTTTTTCATCACCACATGGGCATGAATGAAATTCTTTTATAGTTTCTTCACATTCACCGCATATAATATTTAGTTTTGTTGCAAGTTCATTCGACTCTAAGACTATAATACTAAGAGAATTTTGTTTACACATTGCACACAACACTTCAGAAACAAAATTATTCAATTGTTTTTATGTGCACTAACACATATTCGAAACTTTCATCGTCATTTTGATCTTTGATCCAGCTTTTAATAAAACTTTGAAGTTTTTTCTCACTTGTAGTTTTTTCTTTTTTGGCATTTAAATTTTTATGTTTTCTTTTCATTTTCCTCGATTTTGCTTTCCTTCTCTTTTTGTATTTTAAATTTTCGATGCGATTCATTGTTAGATGATCGATTTACTATTTAAAAACATAAAATGGACATGAAAACAAATTTGTAGCTAAATATTCTGTTACAGAGTTATGTCAACGAATATAAACATATGCATAGAAGCGCAGAGCGAATACACAGACTGTATATCTATACAGTACTAATATATAGATATACTAACAATGTAAAAGCTGGGGGGATAACTTGCCTCAAAATATTGTACGCGTCTGCTCTTCTATAAACGTCTATATTCTTTGGTTATGTTTACATCTGTTCATATGCACTATAATATTTATTTTGATAAAGTCTCATTGCGTGGCGTTACAGACGTTCTACTAAGCTAATTACATAAAATGTTCTGCTCTTTTGTATTTTGTTATGATTGATTGAACTAAATTAGCCAAATAAATTAGTCAACAGTATGCAGGTGTATGAAAATTGGTTGCATAAATTATAAACAATTAGCGCAATCAATATATATATATATATGTGTATATATATATATATATATATATGGTACGTTTCACGTCAACTCACCTAATAAAAAAATAGAATTCGTCGAAAATCTGTGAAAATGTTCTATTTGATACCCAGAATATACAAAAAAATTTTAGAGGTCGAAGTCAAAAGGGTCAGGATTTAAACGTGATGGAATTTTTCGAATTTTCCAAATTTTTTGCTAAATAAATATTTTAATGAATTTTTTCCTCAAAAACTATCAATTTTTCGTTAAAACTTAATAGAATACTTTTTCTTGGAAATTAGATGTAGAATTCACCTGAATTTTTGCAAATTATAATATACTGATTTTTATGCTTACTTGATCGATTTAAACATACTATTTAGTATATCTAAAAATCGAGCAGGTTAAATTGGCCTTTCAAAGTCTTATTTTTTTCGTTTTTTTATGAGGAAAAATTATACGAAGCTTCCAGTTGGGCAGCCTTCTCAAAGTTGCATCATTGTGCAAAAAAGTCTGAATAAATGGTTATTTTGGATCAATGATGAGATTCGTGATTTTTCTTCTGAAAAAGTATTGATTTTTGGGATTAATGTATAAAAATGTTTTTTATTGAAAATTGTATGTAAAATGTATGTAAATTTTTGTAAACCATTATTTGCTAAACATCACAAATTATAAATAAAATTTTGAAATTTTAAAATTTATTTTTTGTTAAATTTTTAGTATATATGGTTCATAATGTCTTAAATTATAATTTGTAAAAATATGTTTATATTCTAAACATGATTTCCAATAAAAAACATTTTCATACATTTGTCCCAAAAATCAATACTTTTTCAGAAAAAAAATCACGAATCTCATCATTGATCCAAAATAACGATTTATTCAGACTTTTTTGCACAATTAAGTAACTTTGAGAAGGCTGCCCAACTGGAGGCTTCGTATAATTTTTCCTCATAAAAAAACGAAAAAAATAATACTTTAAAAAGCCAATTTAACCTGTTCGATTTTTAGATATACTAAATAGTATGTTTAAATCAATCAAGTAAGCATCAAAATCAGTATATTATAATTCACAAAAATTCAGGTGAATTCTACATCTAATTTCCAAGAAAAAGTATTCTATTAAATTTTAACGAAAAATTGATAGTTTTTGAGGAAAAAATTCATTAAAATATTTATTTAGCAAAAAATTTGGAAAATTCGAAAAATTCTATCACGTTTAAATCCTGACCACTTTGACCTGGACCTCTGGAAATTTTTTTTGTATATTTTGGGTATCAAATAGAACATTTTCACAGATTTTCGACGAATTCTATTTTTTTGTTAGGTGAGTTGACGTGTAACGTCCCATATATATATATATATATATATATATATATATATATATATATATATATATATATATACATATATATTTTCAAATAATTTCTACGTGTATGAAGTTGAATATTACATATTACATAAAAGTAAAAATTATTTAAAATTATTTTCGTTTGTAACAATATTGCCGTGAAATAACAATATCAATAAAATATTAATTTTTTGTTTTTGTAGAATAGTGACTGAAAAAATAATTCTTAGGACATATGATATGATTTTTCTTGTAGGTATTTACCTACAGAATGAAAATTCTTAATAATCTCAAAACTGAAAATTTCAACATTTTTGATCGATTTTTTGGGTAGACGGTATCCTTCCCTATTGAAAATAATGACGTCTTTTAAAGACGTCTTTGGACGTGTCTGGATTTGGAACAAAAAAAGACGTCTTTAAAAGATGTCTTTTTTATCAAGATTTTAAAAATAATACCAACTAAAATGTTTCAAAAAAGAACGTACTTAAGCTAAAGTGTATATACTTGAAGTACGTAATTGAAGTATGTAAACTGATTTTCAACTGTGAATAAATCCGCAAAATTATAACCTTATATACCTGCATCTCTGAAATTTGGATAAGGGATTGCAAAGTTAAGAAAAACGGCACCTCACAGTTAAAAATGTAACTACTGAAAAAATTATTCGAATCGACTATTAATTCTGTCTTTGACTGTTAGGTGGCGTTTTTCTTAATACGCTAACTCCTACGAAAATTTTAGTGATGCGGGTATATAAGGTTACAATATTTCCAGTTTGTTCGCTCAAGCTTTTCGGTCTGCAGATAGCTGATGCTTATTTTGTTTTTATATCTTTCTTCAGGAAGATACCCTATTGAAAATAATAACGGTTTTTCAAGATGTCTTTTGTTGTATTAGGATTTGTAAATACACATCCAATGACATCTTTCAAAGACGTCTTTATATACTTTAGCATAAGTACGTTCTTTTTTAAAACATTTTAGTAAGTATTATTTTTAAAATCTTGATAAAAAAGACGTCTTTTTTTGTTCCAAATCCAGACACGTCCAAAGACGTCTTTTGAAGACGTCATTATTTTCAATAGGGTTAAGACCAGGCCCGAGTAGAATCTGATACCGACCGAGTAACAATTGAGTTTTTTGTTATTTACTTAAGTATTTAACGGTGTATCTTTAAATTAAAGGTTGAGTGCAATAGATATTATTATTATGAACATCTATGAACAAGAAAAAAAAATTCTACCGCTTTGTTTTTGAGAAAAGTAAGGAACGCTAAAGTAAAAGTTTATGTTTATATTTTCGCGTTCCTTACTTTTCTCAAAAACAAAGCAGTAGATTTTTTTGTTCTTGTGCATACATATTTGTAATAATAACATATATTGCGCTTAACCTTCAATTTGCAGATACACCGATTAATACTTGAATAATAACAAAATCTCAATTAGACAAGGATTGCGAATCCGGCCTGCTCTTAAGGTTATTCTAGCTATAAAGTCTGTGTCAAAAGTTAGTTTTTTCGATAATCATTTATATTTATTGGTAGAAAGTATTTATTCAATTTTCAGCTCTGTAACTTATTAGATAACATTTAACAATCATTTTAAACTTAGTTTTATTTAAATGTAACGTATTATTAAAAAGATATAGAATTTTGAAGTTTGTAGCTCTTATACAAATCTGATAAAGTCATAAAAAATGGCGCCAATGTTTTAAAAATCATTTTATTCGACTGCAACAAAGTTTATTTAGTTCAATTTAAAATTTAGAATCTATTGACTATGATAAAATTTAAATTTTCATTTTTTATTAAAATTTATTGCTAATTTTTCGCGAACAAATGTATATGTCTCAGATGATACTCACTGTTTTATTGCAGAAAATTGGTAATGATTTTGGATGAAAAATGGAAAACAAAATTCTATCATAGTCAATAGATATTTGAAACTTTGGCACTGTTATGTTTGGTCGCTTTAATCGGTTTACTTGGATGCATTAATCATGAGATATTTCTCGTTAAATTTAAATGATTATTTTTCTTCTTTTGGTTGGAGGGTGGGTGAACTAAATCGCTTACCTTTTCTTGTGCGTTGGCTGCGTGATCGAAAGAAAAAGAGTTTATTACCTTTTTTTTCTTGTTAGAGAGCGTAGTGCTCTTCTATAGTTGCCCACTGTTAATTGGATTAGGGTGGTCGTAATAATACTTTGGTTCACAAAGATTATCTTGATTTTTATGGATAATATTTATTCAAGAGTAAGCCGGAGCAGTTTTAATTACCGACTGAGAAGTGAAAATGTTATTTTATCATAAATAAAATAATTATATGAGCTGCTATTTGGCACAACCCACACAGCATGTAAGCTTCCTGGAAGCTTCCCGGAAGATGTGGAAGAAAGGTTGGAAGCTTTCAGGAAGTTTCCAGTGGAAACTTCCCGGAAGATGGATATGTCCTCGATCAGGAGTCTTCCGTAAGTCTTTCATGGAATATTTTAGTGAAAGCTCACTGGAAGCCTCCGTAGGTCCTTCATGGAATATTTCAGTGGAAGCTTACTGGAAGCTTCCGTAAATTATGCATGGAATATTTCAATAGAAGCTTACCGACAGCTTCCGTAAATTATTCATGAAACATTTCAGTGAAAACTTACTGGAAGCCTCCGTAAATCTTTCATGGAATATTTCAGTGGAAGCTTACTCGAAGCTTCCGTACATCATTCCTGAAATATTTCAGTGAAAGCTTCTAGAAAGCTTTGGTAAGTTTTTCGTTGAAAATTTCAGTGGAATATTACCGGAAGCTTCCAAGAAGAGAACGTGGAAGATTTAATTCACTGCAGAAAAAACATTGGAAGCTTCCAGGAAGTTTACCGGAAGCTTCCGTAAACTTTTCATGGAATATTTCATTAAAGGTTACTGAAAGCCTTCGTAAATTATTAATGAAATATTTCAGTGAAATATTAAATAAGTGATGAACTAATATTTCTTTGAAATATTTCAGTTTATGAATATTAAATAATTCATTGAAATATTTCTGTAATATTGTTGGAACATTTCATGTTTTATTTCAAAAAAATTTTTGAATCCGACTCTGAAATATTCAAGTAAGTTGTTACATTATTTCTTGAAATGTTTCAAATAAATATTTCTCAAATCTTTTAAGAAACATGTCATGAAATATTTATTATTCCTGTTATATTTGAAAAATATTTCATGAAGTATTTGAAAAAATGTTTGAACATAACACTGAAATATTGAAGAAATATTACTGCACCATTTCTTAAAATATTTTAAATCAACACTGCACAAATTTTTCAAGAAATATTTCATGAAATATTTCTGTAATATTCCAGAAATATTTCATGAAGTATTCCCAAAAATTTATGAATATAACAGTGAAATATTAGAGAAATATTGTCTAAATATTTGTAGTTATCTTGCGTGCATAGCAATTTTTCCATCTTGCCAGCAGGTGGCTACTTGATTATATTTTCATGTGATCATAATGCGGTTGACAAACTCTCGCAAGTGGTGGGACGTTCTCTCGTTTAGTATATAAGACCAAAAATTCTTGATACAAATAAATAAGCGCTTCAATTCTGAATGACAAATAAATATATAGGTATCTAATGTGGTTTGAGATGCAACTCTTACAAAATCAAAAATAATATCTGATAGAATCTTTCACCAACATTATTTTAGATATATTTTAAACAAGATTTTAGAAATATTTCAGAAACATTTCTTGAAAGATTCATATTCTTCCATGAATCTTTCGATCAAATCTTGCTGCAATCTTTCAACAATATTACAAATTAATATTTCACAAAATCATGAAAGAATGTTACAGAAACATTACATGAAATATTTCAAACCAATCTTCTAGGCGGACATATCAATATTTCAGAAACATTTCATATCAATTTTTCTGTTTTATTCCGAATCTTTCAATGAAATATTTCAGAAATATTTCATGCTATGTGGGAAGTTATATAAAAAAGGACGTCATTGTTATTAAAAAATGACGTCATTTTTCCTTAACATTTAACATACTAAACGACGTCATTTTTTGTCCTAATCCCTAACATACTAAATGACGTTATTTAAAACGCCTTTTGGTGTGTCAAGTAATGTATTGGGAAAATATCGTCATTAGATATAATAAAAAATTTGAATAAAAAAGGACTCGTTTTTTGTTATTGCAATAAAGTCATTTTCGTTAAAAAAATGACCTCATTTTTATAACAATTATCTCATTTTTATGAAAATATCTTTTTGGTGTAGCTATAGCGTCATTAACATTGTTTTTTATTAACTTACAAACGAGGATAAGCCATATTTATGAGTGCTGGTATAGTATCCGTTTTACATTCATTCAAAATAATGATTCCTGATTCATTAGTCTACTGATGGGATCTTCCATGAAATGTTTACGAAAGCTTCCTGAAGCCTTCGGCCCAAACGATTTAGTCAAAAATTGCCAACATTTAGCTGCAAGGTAAATGCAGTCTTCCTTAGAGCTTCCTTGGGTCTTTCCCTGCAATAATTCATCAATCTTCCAACAGAATCTTCCTTGCAAGATTTACGGAAGCTCCCAGGATACTAAACCAGAATATTTCAGTGAAAATCTTCAATATTTCGCTGAAAGGTAAACGGAGTCTTCCATTCAAGCTTCCATGAAATCTTTCGGTGCAATGATTCATCAATCTTCCAACGGAATATTCCTTGGAAGGTTTACGGAAGCTTTGAGAAGCCTTCCACTGAAATGTTTCAATGACAATTTCCAATATTTTGCTGAAAGGTAAACGAAGTCTTCCATTCAAGCTTCCATGAAATCTTTCGGTGCAATGATTCATCAATCTTCCAACGGAATCTTCCTTGGAAGGTTTACGGAAACTTCAAGGAGACTTAAGTCGGAATATTCCAGTGAAAATTCCGAACATTTCCCTGAAAGGAAAACGGAGTCTTCTATAAAGCTTCCATGAAATCTTTCGGTGCAATGATTGATCAATCTTCCACCGAAATCTTCCTTGAAAGGTTTACGGAAGCTTTCAGGAGCCTTCCACTGGAATATTTCAATGACAATTTCCAATATTTCGGTGAAAGGTGAACGGAGTCTTCCATTCAAGCTTCCATGAAATCTTTCGGTGCAATGATTAATCAATCTTTCAACGGAAACTTCCTTGGAAGGTTTACGGAAGCTTTTAGAAGCCTTCCACTGAAATGTTTTAATGACAATTTCCAATATTTCGCTGAAAGGTAAACGGAGTCTTCCATTCAAGTTTCCATGAAATCTTTCGGTGCAATGATTCATCAATCTTCCAACGGAATCTTCCTTGGAAGGTTTACGGAATCTTCCAGGAGCCTTCTACTGAAATGTTTCAATGACAATTTTCAATATTTCGCTGAAAGGTAAACGGAGTCTTCCATTCAAGTTTCCATGAAATCTTTCGGTGCAATGATTCATCAATCTTCCAACGAAATCTTCCTCGGAAGGTTTACGGAGGTTTCCAGGGGTTCTTCGTAGAAAGCTTCCTTTGCAATATTTCAGGAATATTTCTGTTTTCTTCCATAAAGCTTCCATACATATTTCAATGAAATATTCCATTGGAATATTTCGGAATATTCCAATGATATCTTTCATGCTGTGTGGGAATCGATAAGAGCGTTGGATTCGTATTCTCGGGGGACCGGGTTCTGATCCCGCTCTCGGCTGTTTGATGCAAACACCTCTGTTACATGTGCTTTATTCTCATAATCACATTTACGAGCTCCGTCGTTAAAGGATGAAAGTAGCACAGTTGCTTAGGGCAACTGGCTCACGTCCTAGTGGATCGGGGTTTGACTCCCTGGGAAAATTATGAAAATAATTTTCGTAGTTTTTTTCCGGAAGAGAATCCGAAGAACACAAAAAAAAACAAATAAAAAGCCCCTCGGGACAACGAAATTAAAAATATTAAAAAGTCCCTTTGGGGCAAAAACACAGAATGTTCTCGCGCAAAATGAGAAAGACGAAAGATTGAGAGGCGTGACAACAGGACATGCATATTAAACGCGCGGTGGGATGGCCCATGCCACCATATGCAATTGCACGGTGAAAGGCCCGCGCGTTTGGTATTCTCGCAGTGAAAAGCCCACGTCTTTATTTTTTACGTGGTGAAGAGCCAGAGTCTCTTTTACTTCTCGCGGTGAAAAGCCCGCGCATTTTTACGTGGTGATAGAAGGCTCTTGGTTACACGAAATACGCCACATTCATGTGGTGGAGGACCGCCACTGAACGGGTAAGGCGGGAGGGCGCACGCCCCTCCCCTTTTCTTCGCTTTTTGCTTTTTGTTTCAGGAACAGCAATATACTTAGGGAGGCCGATCGGAGAGCATCTGTGAGTGTCGTGGAGTGGTGCTGCAATGCATATTCGAATTTGACCGTATATTGTTATCATCATAAAAGGCTTGCTATATAGACGTTTTGTTACGGTATTTTGTTTTTCGGTGCTGCACTCTGATACCTTTCGAAATTATTAGTTTGTTCTTGTTTTGTTTATTAAATAAAGAAGTGTTGTGAAATTGTGTCTTTCTTTTTTACCCGCGTTCCGAAACCTTCTCGATAACACAAAAGCTATGAAAATAAAAATCTGATGATGGCCTAAGGCAGAAAAGTCAAACTAGAGTTTAGCCACAAGACCAATAAAAATTTAGAAGAAGAAGAAGAAAATAATTATATTGTTTTCAAAATAAATTGTTATTGAGCGCAATTTTTTATACATACATGATTGTATAATAGATGTTTTTTTCATAAAATTAATTATGTTTTAAACGAAAAGTAAGTGACCATACTTACAGTTTAATAAACAGCTGTAGTATGAAATTTTCTTTAATATTTTTTGGCGAGTGCAATAGAGAAATAAATTTCGTGAATGTATTTAAAATGTCAATGCATTCCATTACGTATAGTAGGAGAAAATTAAACAACGGATTTTCGATTTTCGGTTGGTATCGAATCTGCTCCTGCCTGCTCTTAAAATTAATACACAAAAATATTATAAAGCGAGTCGTGCAATCTTATAATGAAGACCTCGTTGACGCTTTGTCTATTTAAATTTTGTAAGAATTGATTTTACATTATTTTTAAGTAATAAGTCGTGTAAATTTATGAATAATAGTAAATAGACTTGTTGATTCAAGCGCCAATCGAATTTGTTGTACTTAATTTGGTAAATGTATTCAAGAACTAAAAAAACGCGAGTTAACAAGTTTATTCTACTATTTTGATTTTTGTTTGCTTTATGTCACGAGTCGAGAGAGGAACTGTTCTCAAGAGGTCTAGCTGCGGGCAGACTCACAAAAATTCTTTTTCTCTACAAGAAAGGTAGAAATCTAGAAAATAATGCAAGTTTGTTAAAATTTTAAGAGTCCCATTGGTCAGTTCGGCCGTGAGAAACTCTTTAAAATCTTACATTCGGTGACAGAAGATATCTTCTTATTGCACTTAAAAATGCTGAGTAGCATCGACGCTTCGCAAACTTACTGCTTGTTCTTAAGAGCATGACGAAGCTGTCCGCCTTCTAATAATATTTCCAATCTTAACTTATGAATAAACGATGCGTTTAATTGAGTTTTTTTGCTATAAAGAAAAAATTTGTAAGATTAACCTCTAGTGCGGACAACTCAAGAAAACCACCAAAATATTATCGAGTTTGATATCTAATTTCCAATCCAAGCTCATAAAAAAATAACAAGTCCAAATGATTTTTTATTTTAACAAAAATTATTGTACTAATATAACTTTAGTGCGGACAAGTCATTATATTTGTTTAATTTAAGAATTTAAAAAGATATCGATAAAATAAAAAAAGCAAAACTCGATTGCTGCAGCTCCGACATGCCGTTAAAGCTACTAAGAGAAATTAAAATTATTTCCTAATACAAAATATTATCTATAACATTCATTTTTTATTATCAATATATATGTTTAGAAATGTTATTGAGAGAAATGTTAACCGGAAATATTGCATACATGTTCACATATATATATATATATATATATATATATATATATATATATATATAGAAATATAAGTGTATACATATATATAGCTAATAAAAGGTTGATAAAAGAGAAATAAAAAAGAAAGAAAATTTTTTGTATGCATCCGTGATTATGCGGATGTAACAGGCGCCATCTTTTATGTTAACATTAAATTTCCCTATTGAAAAAAAAAACACCTGATATTTTCACGTGTTAGAAAACACGTAAAAAATGCACGTGAAAATAACACTTGTTCCAAGCATGTTAAATTTGCATGTTTTTTCAAGTCATTTTTTCACGTGTTCTTTTCATGTGTTTTTATCACGTATTTTTATCACGCATTTTTTCACATATTTTTGTTGACGTAAAATTTTTTACCAAATTTCGCATTAACAATAATATGTAAAAAAATACGTGATACAAACACATAAAAAAAACATGTGAAAAAAACACATGAAAAAAAAGACTTGAAAAACCATGCAAATTTAACATGTTTGTGACAAGTGTCATTTTCACGTGCTGTTTTTACGTGTTTTCTAACACGTGTTTTTTCAATGGGGGTAGCATTTACGTTATAATATGTAAAAAAGTGCAGGAGTGTGGCAGTTGTGGATAGTGGAACTTCTAAAAAATGTGTGCGGCGCAACTAAGTGGTTAGACCGCTTGCCTACAGATCTCGAGACCCGGAGATCGATTCCTCGTGCCGCGCCATTTTCTCTTCTTCGTATTTATTTCTTCTCCTTAAAAAGTCTCATGTTTCAACAGAATCTTTTCAATGGAAGATTTGCTAAAGGATTCATGGATTCCTCGGAAATTCTTTCACTGAAGAAATTTTGTAATGTAGTGTGAATCATTTATAAAATATATCATAGTATTATTTTAAAAGAAAAATATCCAAGACATAGAATTATTTCAGAATTCTTACAATGAAATATTCTTGAATGATTCCAATTCTTTCATGTATTTTTTCAGAATACTTTCAGAATTAATCCATGCAGTGTGGGCACATTTTTTTAAATTGAAATGAAACAAAATACCTTTTAACCCAAAATTAAATGGCATCTTTCTTCAACTCTAGATAAAATGGTATCTCACTTTAATCAATATTGAAATGGCACCTCTCTACAGCCAAAAATGAAATGACACTTTCTTCCTCACAACCGTTGAATTATTGTTAAATTTGATTTACTTATTTAATTTTTAATAGTTCAGAAAGATTATCAAAATTATTCATGTTAGTATTAAGTTATTAAGTTTTTTTTTTATTATCTCATAACTGACTTTTTCAACTTGACCCCTCATTTCAAATAGCTCCTACATTAAAAACTAGCTTGCCACAGCGGCCCTTTGGGCAACTGAGGCTCGCACCTCGGTCTTTTCAGAGCTGAGCGAAGCGAAGGCAGTTTAAAAAAAATCGTTTAAGCGGTTTTAAAATAGTTATCTCTTTCGAGGTTGAAGAAATGATTTTGTGGTAATAACTTGAAAAAAACGAATTTTGAAACAAAGTATATGAAATAAAATTTATAGCGAAAAATAAGATACATCTTTTTAATATAATGTATATATTTTTTTTAAATAATATTTATCACATTATCAATAAAAAGCCTTCGATTTCAACATTTTTCATGAACAATTTGAAAAATATCAATTTCAGAGAAAAATGTATAATATAAAAAAGATTTATTTTTACATATTCTATAACTTTTATTTTATATACTTTTAAAAAAAATCGTATTTTTCAAGTTATTTCCAAAAATCCATTTTTTTGACCATTTAAAAGGCGCCTATTAAAAAACGCTTTCAACGATTTTTTTCAAAATAGGAACGTTTACTTGTGTTATTATTTAAAATAATTAACCGTTTGAATTATTCAGTACGGTCAAAACTCGTCGAGAAAATTCATAAACTTGATTTCTCACACACATACATCCATACATACATTTTATGGAAGCCTCGTAATAGTCTCATTTTGCTATAAAAATAAGTTTTTTATCATAAAATAACATATTTGAAAGGGTTACATTTTTCGCGATGTCGAAAATATAAGGCACTTCCGTATGGCGGTCATGCCTGAAAATAAATGAAAATCATTTTTTTACATTATGGTTTTTAACGTTACCTTATTTATCCCCCCTCCCCGGGTTACCATCCATAGGTTCTGATTAGACCCCTCCCCTCCCCCCCTAAAATTGGTAACGTAGTCTGTCCACAACCCTTTTATTGAATATTAAAATCGTGTCCTCTTCAAATAATTACGCTCTTTCCCTATTCATTCACCGTTTAATTTATGAATATATTGTTAGTGTTTGCAAAAACCTTTAAAATGAGCCTTTGATCAACTTTTTTGGTCGATTAGAACAAAAGTTATCGCAATTTTAAGTTTGAAAATATGTTTAAAAAGAGAAAATAATCATTCATTTATTCAGTTTGAATTCATCAATCCATATTTTTCCATTTATGCAATAAAGTTCTAGAAGTGAACGCAAGATTTTCCTTGACTCCATTTGCTTTTTCTTGCCATTCATCTTCTTTTGTTTTTCGGAACTTCTAGCTTTTTTTTGTTTGAAAGGAGAATGTTGATTGATGGAGTATAAACTAACACATGAATCGCGAAATGCTCTGTTTTTTAACAAATTCTGCACTTTGCTTAGACAAATTGAGCACTGTCCCATACAGCACGAAAGATTCAGGAAGCTTCTAATGAAAGATTCAAGGAAGATTCCAATGTAAGCTTCCAACAAACTTGTCGAAAGCTAGATAAAAGTTTGAGTAAAATTCCATTGAAATTTTTCATGGAAGCTTTGCGTAAGATTTAGGAAAACTTATGCAAAATATTCCGATAGCATCAAATGGAACATTACAAAGAAGCTTCCAGTAAGCTTCAGGAAAGATTAAGTGAAATAGTACAAGAATGTTTTGGGGAAGATTACTTTCTATCTCGCAGAAAGCTTCCAGTAACGTTTTGTGGAAGATTCCATCTACACTTCCTGCTGCCTTCCACAGAATACTACAGTAAGGATATATATTTATGTTCATGGAATGTTACGAGAAACTTGTTTGAAAGATTTCTTGTAAGCTTCTTCTAAGCTAAATGGAAGTTTTAGAAAGATTACGTTATCATCTTTCATGGAAGCTTCGTATAAGATTTAGGAAAGCTTACGCAAAATATTCCGATAGCACCAAATAGAATATTACAAAGAAGCTTCCAGTAAGCTTTCAGAAAGATTAAATAAAATATTAAAAGAATTTTTTGGGGAAAATTACTTTATATCTTACAGAAAGCTTCCAGTAACGTTTTGTGAGAGATTCCATCTAAACTTCCTGCTGCTTTTCACAGAATATTACAGCAAGGGTATTTATGTTCATGGAATGTTACGAGAAATTTGTTTGGAAGATTTCTTGTAAGCTTTTTTGTAAGCTGATTAAAAGTAGGCTGGCCTATGGTGATAAATCGAAAGGCCAATTAAAGAAGAAGAAGATTAAAAGTAGGCAGGATTTACTGTAATTGTCTAATTGAGTTTTTTGGAAGTTATTTAAGTATTAACGGCTGCACCTGCAAATTAAGAGTTGAATGCAGTAGATATTATTATCATGAATTTTTACACACAAAGAAAATAAATTATATTGCATTGTTTTTGAAAACAGTAAAGAACGCATAAATAGTTTAAACATAACCTCTTACTTCAGCGTTCCTTACTATTTTCAAAAACGATGCAAAAAAAATTTTTTCCATTGCGTATAAATATTTATAATAATAATGTCCACTGCGCTCAACTTGCAGATACCATTATAGGTTGAGTAAATAACATTGAAACACTTAATTAGAAAAGACCAACGAATCTGGTCTGCACTTCAAATTTTAGATGGATTATATTGCAATCTTTTATGGAAGTACAACAAAAGATTTAGAGAAATTCATGAAAAATATTTTGATTACACTAAAAAAACAGCATCTACGAACTCCCAGCAAGTTTACGGAAAGATTAAATGGATCATTACAGAAATATTTTTTGGTGATTACCTTATGAGAAGTTTTTAGTAACGTTTTGTGAAAGATTCCATCTAAACTCTCTCCAGCCTTCTACATAATATTACAAAAAGGATATATTGATGTTCATGAAAGGTTACGAATAACTTGTCTGAAAGATTCCTTGTAAGCTTCGAGTAAGCTAATTGAAAGTTTTAGAAGGATTAAATCGGGATCTTCCATGGAAGCTTAGCGTTTTTTTCCATGAAAGCTTCCTAGAATCTTTCATTGAATCTTTCTGAAAGCAAGATGCACGGAACATTTAACGCTTCCAGGAAGCTTCCACAAAAGCTTCCACGGAAGATCACATAGAAGCTTTTTACACTTTTTTGTGGAAGCTTCCATGAAGTATTTTTCGAACCTTACTGCAATCTTTCCTGGAAGCTTTTTGTAATATATGGGTGATTCTATTCGAACGGGTCAAATTCAAATTTTGAAAAAATAGAAAATAAAGGTATTCATTTTGAAAATTTTACTCAGGTCTTTTTATGGTTATATCTAATAGAACAATATCCCAAAGTAGCCAAGTTGTCCATAGCTTATTCCCAGAAAAACTGATAGATAAAAAATATACTGATACGGAGGAATTAATTTTATTCCAGAGGAACTACTTTTTTTATTACCATCACTTGATATATTATTTTCTAATAATATTTATGTCGAACAAAGATTCTAAACTATCTGAAATACTTTAGAATTAGCTATTACCATATATGGATGAATTTTCAAAAATAAAAAACGACGAGTTACAGCAAAAATATGTATTTTTAAACATTATTAGAAGTTAAAGAACAAATATATCCATACTTGAGGAAGTTTGCTTTTTCAAAATATACAATAACATTATTTTTGTGTTTAGGAGTTGAGTTAAGTGTACTTGATGATAAAGGATTAGTAGAAAGTTCGCCACGTCCACGTGTAGAAACCATTTTATTACCAATACAATCTAAAATAATATATTATCAATTTATAGATTTTCCAATTCAGATTTTTCAAAGACTTTCATTTAAATTCAAATAATTATATACTTACTTTGATATTAACGACAAACTCCTCATCAAGGCTAATGACAAACTGATATTTTTATTTTCTGAATACTAAGATGTAACCTTTGATTTTGCTTTATTTATTTGTAGTATATACGTAGTATATAGTGTAGAATGTTAATATGACTACAGTGATTGTTTACAAAAAGATTTGAGAATGTTCTTACTCGGAAATTCTCCACAAATATATATATTCAATTTTGAATATATAAAAATTATAAGCAGTATATGTGTTGAATTTCAAGTGTACAAATAATCTAACACTTCATGCTATGAAATTCATGAATAAAATTGTTGACTTTATTATTTAATTAGAATTTTGTGAGTGCATCTCAAAAAAGGCAAGGGAATTATATGCCAGGGAAGATAACCTGATAATTTCAATGAAATTTTTACCGAGTAAACGGTCTCCAACATTTACTGCTATACAAACTTTTTTAGTTGTACATTACTACTTTCTTAAACGTCTATTACGTATTTGAATATGCGCTTGTATCATCTGTGACAGTTAAATGTTTAGAGCCAGGGAAATTATCGTAGAAAAGGTAACTTAGCTTTCATAAGTGAAATGATGTTTACACGTAAACAAAAATGTATTCTATGATCAACAAAGCAATTTTTTAGCGAAATAAACATATAATAACAATATTTCCATGTGATAGGAATAGCTTATATTTTCATAAGATTCGAATATAACATTTTTTATTATTATTGCTTTTTATTTATGAAAAAATATACATTTTTTTTTATAATAACAGAGGGTCAAAGAAAATATTTTTTTTTCAACCATTCTGCTGAAATGTATGTACGGATGGAAAAAAATATTTTTTGATCTTTCAGAAGTATTAATTCATCTATCCTGTATCTCTAGAACGTTTAAAAAAATTTTATATATGATTGCAGACAGGGGAGATTACTTTTTATACTTTCTAAGGGTCCCTACAAAAGCTACATTGAAATTAGCGATTAAAAAGTCAACGGATCATAAAGTTACAAGCTGAAAGTATATGAAAAATTTGTGGTTAATAATATTAAAACCTTGTATTTATAGTTTATTAAACGATTACATGTGATTATCCGTTAGAATAGAATCACCCATATATAAAGGCTTTTATGCTGGCTTTCATGGGAGTGTATCATTATCTTCCATGGAAGCTTTCTAGAATCTTACATTAAATCTTTCTTAAAGCAAATTGCGTAGGACATTTGACGTTTCCAGGAAGCTTCTGTGCTATGTGGAGTGGCATAATATTTTACTATACCTCTTATTCCATCACATGCACGTTTTCCATTACCGGTTGTAGAAAACAACCATTTTTTTTCTTTAGAATTTCTAAACTTGTAGAATTGGTATTTATTTTTAAAATAACTGACGGCTCCATTCTAAATAATTATGATTTTTTTTAATTCTTGCAGAAAATGCTTTTGCCTCATATTCTTTTATTGCATTTAATTGTAACTGATTTTTATACTAGAATTATTGCCTCTTAAATAGCAACACGTTGAATTCCTTTAATCATTTTATGAGTACTCACGGTGAGAGCATATTTTCTCAATTGTATCAAGAAGTCTTCAATAGTACTAGTTGTTTATTGAGTTAATCTAATTTTTCCCAAATACTATAAAGTTATTTCTTCATAAAGATCTTCTTCTCCTTATGAAAAAAACTTGCATGAAAGATTGTTCGAAAATACTGTAGGAAATACTGCAAATAATATTGCAGGAAATACTGTAGGTTCATTATAGAAAATTTACAGATTTTTATTAGAGTGAACTTAAAATATTTTCGTGCTGCAGTATTTACTACATTGGTACTTCTGTAATATTTTTTGCAGAAATTTATATAGTATTTTCCGTAGGAATTTTTGTAATAATTTTCTACAAAATTTTATGTAGTAATCAATATATACTGTTTTTATATCCCTCATGAAAAAAATCTGTAGGCAAACCTGTAAAAAATTCTGCAGAAAGATTTATAAGAGAGTTTATAGAATATATCATTGAGTTTTATGTATACTTAATCCTATAGAAAAACTTAATAAACGTAAAGAAAACTTTGCAGTTTCTATTTCATATTTTTTAAAAACTTCAAAATTAATTTTGTGGAAAATCCCGTGTAAAATCTCAAGTTAAATTTGTAAGAAATTTCTATAAATATTCCTGAAGATTTTTTGTAAGTTTATGTACGAGAAAACAATATTCTTAAACTATAATTAAATAAAATTATCTTTGGTACTTATGTTCTGAATTTATGAGTTGGTAACTCGCAAATAACTTCCGTATCACGGGAAAAAACAAAAAAATAAGGTGATCCATGTAGTATAAGCTCCTCGAAGAAAGAAGAGCTTTTATGATTCTTCTAAGACTTCCAGCTTTTACATATCTGCGTCTTAGAAATTTTTATGAGCGATGACAAAATTTAAGGAAACGCCACCTAGCGGCTACCAATTTAATTGATATAATCAACCATATTGATTAGATTGAAAGTCATTAGGTAGTGTTACTTTAAATTTTTTGATCGCTCATAAAAATTTTGAAGGAGCAGATATATAAAGCTGGAAGTCTTAGAAGCTCTTTATTTTATGAGGAGCCCACACTAGGGTATAATCTCGTCTTTTGTTTTTCCCGTGATAGGAAAGTGATCTATGAGTTGTCAACTCGTAAATTTCAAGGCGCAAGACCGAAAATTGTCACTCGAGTGTGAGTTTGTTGCCCGAATGCAGGAAGGGTGCCAAATTCACACGAGAAACATAAATTTCCGTCGCACCCGTGCTGCATATTATATTTTTGAACTCGACGGAAGTGAAGAACCGCCTGCTTAAGCGGGCGGGAAAGTGCTACTTTGCGCCTGGAGGGTTAAGAAATTAATTTTCTTCCACATGAACTTACAGGAAATTTCGCAAAAATATTCATAGGAATTTCCTATAAGTTTAGGAACAGATTTTACAGAGGATTTTCTACAAAATTACTTCTGAAGTTTTTAAAAAATACGAAATAAAAACTGCAAGGTTTCCTTTATGTTTATTTACTTTTTCTATAGGATTATGTATACATGAGACTCTATTTATTTTCTATAAACTCTCCTATAAATTTTTCTACAGAATTTTTTACAGCTTTACCTACAGATTTTTTTCATGAGAGATATAAAAACAGTATGTATTGATTGCTACATGAAATTTTGTAGAAAATTATTTAAAGTTTAAACAAAAAATATTAGAGAAATCTCTGCAAAAAATACTATATGAACTCCTATAAAAACTATTACAGAAATGCCCATATAGTAAATACTGTAGAGCGAAAATACTTAAAGTGTGCCTTGATAAAAATCTGTAAACTTTTTTGCAAGAAATCAAACTGTATTTTCTGTAGTGAACCAACAGTATTTCTTGCAGCATCACTTGCAGTATTTCTTACAGTATTTTCCAACAATGTTTTCTGCAGGTTCTTTTCATAAGGTTCTGTCAAGGAAATCACTTTTAAATCAATAGTTTCTTCCATTGGGCATTTTTCTCAGTCTCCCAGTACACATTTCATATCATGCTAAAAACAAAATAAAAAAAAATATGTACGATTCAATTTCTTATTGTTTAAATTATAATTTTTTGAAGCTAGCAACATAAGTTTAAAATTTTCGCAATAAATACAAAGCCCTGTATCATTGGGTGGATGGGGTACAATCCACTTTGGTCTCAAAGCATAGAATGTTGATTTGCCGATTTTCTTTTCCATTTCGGGTTTTTCTTTTTTGAATAATTCAAACATTTGTTTCTTGCTTCGTGTAAGAGAGGGCTTAACTTTTTTTTTGTTTTGATACTATTTTCTTTTACAGATATTGTGTCATTTTTATTTGTACTTTGACGGGAGCAATTAAAATCGTCGTTTAAGTAATACTCTTCGACTTTTAACACAACTTCCCTATCTAAAACATGTTCATTATAATTTTCAAGCTCTATATAGACATCTTCATTATTTGTAAGTGAGCGTGCTTAATCAATCACGTACGTAGTTATGCCTGGCAGAGCTAATAATAAATATTCTTTGAAAAAATCAGTTAGTATGAGGAATAAGAGTTTATAGCCGCACTTTTTAGGAAAAACTTGAATAATTTTTTAAGGCAACTTTAATATTTTCGAACCGTTTATCATATGTCTTACATTCTATGCTTTCATACAATTCAGGCATAATAGAAGAACGATTTCTTTCACAATTCAATTTCTTCTTATGTACTGCGATACGCTATATTGCTAATGAGTTCGCTTGGAACGCGACTTCGCTACCTAGCGGTGACAGATACCAATTACTTTCGAACTGAATTTCACTTAAAGGCACGAAATTGAAATTAAACAAATGATTATATATTTTTCTTTTTAAACATATTTTTAAACTTAAAATTGCTATAACTTTTGTTCTAATTGACCAAAAAAGTTGACTGATAGCTCATTTTGAAGGTTTTTGCAAACACTAACAATATATTTATACTGAAAAGACATCAGTCCTATCTGGTGCTATATAGGTGTAGCTGTAGTGGCGTTGGCGCTTCAGCTTACTATAGGAGTGAACCGGCGCTTGTACGGAGCCGACCGGCACTTTAGCGGCGCCAGTTTGGTTTACGCTTAGTAGTCATAGTAAGTCGTAATGGCGGCACTGTATACTATGTGCTTACCGATACCACAACAGGATCGCGTAGCACGCTCATGGTATGGGCTCGCGCTCGAGCCGCACTGGTCACATAGCCTATATAAGGCGTTTGGCGCCTTATATAGACAGGTGGATGTCTGTATTTATGCAGATGTCTTTTCAGTGTACAAATTAAGTAGTGAACAAATAGTGGAAGAGTGTAATTATTGGAAGAGGACATGATTTTAATATTTTATAATTGAAAAGAATAGAATAAAATTTTCAAAATTCATTCAATATAAATAACAAAGAATAGCAAATTCTGACCCACCTTAAAAGTTAATTTTTTTATATATAAAAACGTATTAAAATAGAAAAAATATATAGTTTTTGATAAAATTACATTGAAAAAAAAATCGTTTTATTTTGTTTTTTATTAATAACTCGACAGCATTAATTTGAATCTATAAAATAACAACGCTATATAGGCTGAATTCCTTGCCCAAAAAAAAATTCGTCCCGAAAAGTCCAAAATTGACGAAGATCGAGCATTTTAAATATGGAGATCCATTTTCATTTTTTCTCCTTTTATTTTAACATTCAATAAAAAATAGGTTACAGCATCGTGAAAAAATTTTAAGCCGAATTTCGGGGTCCCCACATCATCCCTTGAGTATCCGAACATATTCACATAGTTTTCAGACAAAAAAAATTCGATCCGTGACGGCCTGCATGAATCTGAATGGAATAAAGCAACTTATTTTGAGAATTTGGTAATATTATCGTATTGACAATATTTTTTTCCCAAAACAAATTGATATTATACAGCAAATCCGAATATGTATAAGTGAATACAAACAGCATATGATATTTTTCAAAAAGCATCTATTAAGAGGATATCGTAGTTATCCCCTCCTAATAATATTTTTATTCAAAGTTCATAAATAAACGGTGCGTCAAATCATATTCTTTCACTACAGAAAGAAAATTTATAAGATTAATCCTGAGTGCAGACAGCTCAAGAAATTTATTTAAATACTATGCATAAAAAGTTATGAACAAACTTTCAATGTATAATATTTTTAGGTTAGGTTTACCAAGCTTGATATCTAATTTTCATTCAAAGTTCATGAAAAAATAACAAGTTAAAGTGATTTTTTTTTAACAAAAATTGATGAATTAATGTTGCTCTAGCGCGGACAAGTCATTATATTTGTCTAAATAGTCGATTTAAAGAGATATCAATCAGATAAAAAAAAGCAAAAAGCGATTCTAACAACTCCGACATCCCGTTAATGATGTGACTGAGAATTCGCAGTTAGCAAAATTTGTTGAGGCTCACTGAATGAAAATTTTTAAAACCAAGGACCTATATACGTGTGTGATTAAACGCGTTAGTTGTGATGAATATTTTCTATAAGGTAAAGCGGAAGAATAAGCCATACCTCAGGAAAAAATTGGATTAAAAAATAAACAAAAAGTAAAACTAAACTTTGAGCGCTTGATTTTGTAAAAAGAGACATTTATCTATTATATAAACAACAAAAATATTATTTATTTTAATTTACTTAAACGTTATTAGCAATTAAACAGACAAATGTGAAAATAGCATCTTCCTCACATGTGTGGGTAAGACGCCACCCACAGGAGGCTAAGATGCCGCTAATCTGTATACAGCGTTAAGCGATTTTTAAGTGCACATCGATCAATGAAAAATAAATATTTAGTACTTCTAAAGAAATACATTGCGACGCCGTTCGGCGTCGCTATTTCATTGAGAAAATAAAATATAAATAAAACTATAGAGCGTACGTTTTTTAAATAAATCTTTTTTCTCTAGATAATACTTAATAGGGTGTAATTTTTATGTGATTTTTTTTTATTAAAATGTTCTATAAATTTTTTTTTTTCATAGGTCGGAGCTGTAGTTTATAGAATTTGAATCGGTCGATTTTCTCGCTCGTTTTCGTCTGCATAAACATCATAGTAAAAGAACGAAAATAATGAGAAAATTTATGAGTGCCAGAGGAAGAAAAACAGAAAGAAAGAAGACGAAAAGAAGAATAAAGCGAATTATAAGGACTTTTTTTTAATTTATAAATTGTAGCGAAAGATTTTTAATTGTGTATATGCGCCGTATAAGTGTAAAGTTGTGTATTGATATTAAAGTGAGAGTGAGCGAGAAAACAAATCTATGCGTGCGAGCGAGAAAAAGAGAGAGCGAAAGAAAGGACTAAGCGCCGGCGCCTATCTTGAAAGAAATAGTTTTTTATGCGTCATAATTTATTAAATTAGTTAGAATAAATTAAGAATAATCAATATGAGTGTGTGAGATGAAATAATTTATTAAATTATTTGTTGAACTAGTTAATAATAAAAGAGCGCGGAACGGAAATAATTAGTAGCTAATGAGATTGTTACGCGCCGATTATTAGTTAACATTTTGTCGAAAACGAAGCGCTGCGATTGGTCCGCCGTGAACGGACTTGTCGCTGCTCGCCGGACAGAGAGGGCCTTGTCGTCAATTGTTGTCGAGTCTTGCAGTGGAGCGGTTGTGTTGAGAGAGAGATTTCAAAAGTTTTGTGTGTGCCTTTGTTGAGAAAGAGTTTTCTTGTGTTTTATTTTCTATAAAAATATTTTTGTGCGAGTTAAATATTAATGAATTATTTAGAGTCAGCGTGTAGTGAAGCCTGTGATTTTCTTTTTTGTAGCGCCCGCGTAAATAGTTTTTTTTCTTTTTTTGTGCGTACCCTACTAAAATCTTAAATTAACGTGAAAATTTTCAATTATTTAACAAAGGTCGCGAGGTTTTCTAAATAAATAAAAGAGAGAATAAAGAGCGTTCGTTCATTTAAAATACCGTGTGAGTGTATTAGAGTGTAGTAGCGTCTTTCATTGTGTTCGTGTGGATAAAAGAAAATTCTAATCACATAGAGAAAGAGAGAGAGAGAGAGAGGATACGATCCTGCGTCGGAAAGCCCAGGGTAGCTTCACTAGCGGGTGTATCGAGAGAGCGAGAGAGCGACTGAAAGAGCCGATCAGAGTAGCGATCACCAGCGAGGAGAAAAGCAAAGAAAAACTCTCTTTATATAAGGTGAAGTGTGAAATTTCTTAGTGCGTATGCTGAAAGAGAAAAAAAAAACAGGAGTGGCAGTCGTGGGGACTGGCCAACAGAAGCTATGCTTTCAGTATATATATAGAAACTAGGAAGTGTGACATTTGCAAAAATTATAATTAATTTTTTAATGAAAACTTGTTATTTTTCATTCAATGTATTATGTATTTAAAAATATATTAATAATATAGTTTATTAATAACAATTATTAAAAAATTAAGAAAGAAATGTTCATGCGTAGCTTATAAAGGTTCATTGATATAAAAAAACAAAGCAGTAAAACTTTACAGTTTCTCAAATAAAATTTACAGAAATGTACAGTATCAAAATTTTCAGAAAATTTTCGTAAAAAATAATTTTTTAAATAGAAACATAGAATAAAAAATTAAAAAAGAGATTAGATAGTCTCATCAATAATCACATTTTTATCAAATTTTTTAGATTTTTGGTGATTTGGGATATTGGGACGACGTTGTCGCAAACACATCATCACGACATAACGACATCACACTGTTTTAACAAAATAAATATGCTTCAATTTTTACATACATGACAAATTTTACTTCCATGTTCGTACTGACATCTTGCCCCAAGGCTACTTATTTTTAAAATATGATAGTCAAAAAAATAGAAGACTAACCTTTCTTAAACTGTATAAAAATAATCTTAAATTTAACACTTAATATTAACAATAAACACTTTCACATTAAATGAAAAATTACATAAATAATAGAACTTTAAAATTATCGAAAAATCGCTAACAGACAGAACTAATTCATTTGATGCTCAAAATTAACTAATAACAGAAGTGGGAAACTAGATATTCGGTGCCGATATTTTCGGCTTATTATATAGCGTAAATTCATATCGCACATTTATTGTCTTCTGTTTCCAAATAACAAAAATATCGCAAAGTGGCGTCTTTTCCAAGCTGGCATATTCCCCCACTTTACCTTACAGAAAAAAACTTTTTTCTTTTAAATCTATGTGATGTGGATTTATAAATTCACTTTCGGACTCAATTAGATTTTAAGTATTTTTATGTTGTTACGAAATTGTTTCTTATGTATTTTCCAGTATTAAATTTTCAATTATTCTGCCGTCCAAAGTATAAAAGTGGTTAACTACATTGGAATCCCATTGGAGTTAAGGTTTTCTTACTTTGGACGGCAGTATTTAAATCGGTTTTTTGAATTGATTTATTGAAGTTTATTATTATAGTGAACTAATAGTTATTTGTATTGAATATGAAAGTTGACATTTTTATGTTTCTATTTTTATATTTTTATTTTTATAAATTACACATCTACCTTTCACAAATAAACTTGCTTATGAAAGTTTTTTCACACTAATTTGGAATTGATTCTGAAATTGAACAAGTCAAAGAACCATGCTATGGTCTGCATATTAACAAACATTGTACTAAATACATCAAGAAAATTAGAAAAATTAATAACTTTTACAGCTAATTATTGAGTACAATTGTAGATGCTGACTTACACTAAACAGTGAACAGTATCAATAAATTCGTAAGATAAATCAGTAGGTTCTGCTGATATTTTTGGGATTATAACTTCAACCTCAGCTTTTTTGAACTGAAAAATAAATTCTTATCTATAATTTAAAAGTTATCAAGCTGAACAGCTTGTTCCCTTTATTTTCATAGGTTTCTGTTGTGTATTTTAAACTTGATTGTTTAGTGTATTGTAAGTTCACAATTCAAACTGATTTCTTCATTTGATCTTAATTAAATAGCCGTCTAGAATGCAACTGTAAATAATCATTCGTTCAGTGTACTTTGACTTTAAACTTATAAGTGGATTTTGATTATGCGAATGTGCAGTTATTAATTTAGCAAAATTAAGATTCAAATTGTTAAAACATAATAACATTTTAAACTATTATAATAATATTAACTCATTATCATATTAATAATTAAGAATTATCAAGAGTGTCGAGAGCAAATTTGAAATAAAAATTTTCAATAACACTGAAAACATTACTTTTGGAAAAATTAAAAGTTCCATAGCTGCTTACAGGGATATTTTCCCACACGGGGTAAAATTTCAGTCAAAGGTCCATATATAATGCAACCTATTAATGCCAAATGAGTTTAATGAACCTGGGCGTACTCGAGTAATTTAAAATTATATGCAAATATATAATGGACCAATCAGAAAATAACAACTATACTTTCGGATAAGGAGCACCTAGAGACATTGAAAAAAAATTAAAGGTTTAATAGTATAATTTTATATTAATTTTATTGCTTAGCTCTGTTTTAAAGATTAAACGTTTATAACCTTGAAAAATCATGAAAATAGCATGATTTTGTGAGCTTTTGGCCAGTTTTTTGTGCTAAATTTTTTTTATACGCGAGCGCCCTCTACATATATATACGCCTACACTATTCTATACGTAATTAATTCTCCCCTTTTTATAATATAATTCAGTTTTTTATATAGTTAATATCTTTTTACCATATGCGTATCTATTCTACTTTATCGACTTTCTTTCGCTTATTACATTATTCTGTTTCTGTCTATCTCTCTCTTTCTCTCTTTCTATCTTTTAACTATACTCTACGCGAGCGCCACAATAATATGTTCACGCGAGCACCAGTTCATTTTTCTAAGCCGTGAAAACTGCTCTGCTGCTTCCTAGACATGGTATGACCGTCTTCTGCTAGCAGGTATTGGTCGCTTTGCTTGCTGATTGTGAGTGCATAGTGAGTGTGTGTGTGTGTGTGCATAGTTGTTTCTTCGTCAGTGCCATCAGCCAGTAGTCCAACATACATGGCTACTTGGCAATAGGCCATATGATCAGCTGTGCACACCCAGGGCTCAGCACCGAAAACAAGAACACAACAGAATTATTTTTCTGTTGGTTTCTTACTGTGGTCTTGACTGCTGTCACGAGTGTGGTGATTATGATTTTAGGAATTCACATGCTCGGAGAATCATGTATGTTTTTTATTTAACAGGTTTTTTAATAGGGTATCGTTTTAAATAAATAAAACAAAAAAAAATTATGGTGGCGTGGATATACCATGTCACAACATAAGAAATCAAATAGATCCATAAAAAATCATTTCTATTGGAAATTGATAGATTTTAGGAATTGTCATTACAATGATGGTCATCATACACAGTACTAAAAGCATACGAACATGCTTATCTTATCTGATGATTCATATACAAATAAAAAATTTTAAAATTCACGAATTTTGGGAAAGTAATAAATTTTACGCTGCTATTCAATTTTTCGCTATTCAAATAACATATGTATCAAAAATCTCCTTGCTATATTTATTAGATCAATAGATAATCGATAATGTATCAATTCTTGATCTATTGATCCTAGAAAGTAAATTTTTTGAACCTATACTAATCTGAATAAAAGAAATCAAATAGCATCATAAAATATTATTTATATTAATAATTGATCGACTTTAGAAATTGTAATTGCGGTGTTGGTCATCATAAGCAGTACTTAAAGCATACAGCATGCTTATCTTATCTAATGATTTATACATAAATTACAAATTTTACAATTCACAAATTTTGGATAAATAGAAAATTTTATGATATCATTTAATTTTTTGCCATTCAAATAACACATGCATAAAAAATAACCTAAATATGGACTTCCGGTCGAGCCTTGTGACAGTTAAGACGCATGTCGAAGCAGGAGAGATTAAATAAAGATTTAAAGTGAGATAGAATCCTTTAGGTGAAAGAAAAGTGAAAAAAAGGTGAAATTAGGAAGAAAGTAACAAATGAAAGTGTTGGTGAAAGAATCTATTCGAATTTAAAGACATCAGAACAAAAGGAAAAAAAACAAATAGAAAAAAGGTTAGACAGAAAAGGCGGGATAAGAAAGAGGAGTATAGATATATTTATAAGATCGATAAGGCAGAACGAACCCCAGTGGTTAACAGATACGAAGGTAAAGAAGGGTGTGCGTAAGCGTAGGAAAAGAAAATGCCGCCAAAACCGAAACTGAACGGGACTTGTAACAAGAATACGACAACTACAAAAACAGTCGAACATATGTTTAAAAATATGAGTGGAAAAAACGAAGAAAGTGAAAATCAAAACGGATGGATAAAAATTATGGCAGAACTTGAAAAGATAACAGAAAGATTAGACGATTTAGAAAAGGAAAGAGAAAAGAAACTAGAAGAAATTTTAGACGGCTATATGAAAAAATGGATAGCAGAGCAAGAAAAAAGAGAAAAAGAAATACAAGAGGAAAGAGAGAGATGGAAAGAAGAAAGGATAAAATGGATAGAAGAAAAAGAAGGCTTAGAAAAAAGAATAAGTAGTCTAGAATGAAAAGAAGAAAGATCTGAAAGAGAGAAAAGGAGAGAAAATATAATAATTAAGAGGATGAATTTTAACGAGGAAAATTTAGAAAAACAAGTCGAAAAGTTTCTTACTGATAAACTAAATATAACAGTACTGGTAGAAAAGGCATATATAATAAATAATAAAACAAACACAAAGAGGAATAATTTAACACTAGTAAAGATAAGAAACAGTCAAGAGAAAGAATTAATAATGAAAAGCAGAAAGAAAAAAAGGTAAAAGAGCAAAAATAGGATATATGAAACTAGAGGTCGAAGGAGTAAAATGGAAATAGAATAACAGAACTAGAAAATTAGAAAAAGAAGAGAGATATGGTAAATACAAAAAGTATACACAGCAAGACAGCGAATGAGACGAGGAGAGAGTCGAAAGAAACACAAGGCAAGAAGTGAGGTTATGTATATGGAATGTAGCTGGTATTATAAGCAAAGACAATGACACATGGAACTATATTGAAGAATTTAATTTTGTGGGACTAATAGGAACGTGGCTAGAAAAAAAAAAGTGGATATCGTTAAAGGAAAGATTATCAAACAAATTTAAGTGGGAGTATATACCGGCAATGAGAAATAAAAAAAGAGGAAGAGCGAAAGGAGGCATTATTATAGGGGCTGAGAAATGTTTTAAAAATATTTGTTTTGAAAAGTGGAGTGAAAATATAATAAGCACAAAAGTGAAGTTAGGTGAAGGAAAAATAATGAAAATAATTACAGTTTATAGCCAGAGTGTAATTGAAACCTTTAAGATACTTGAAGAAAGGATTAGAGAAGAATCGGATGAAATAATATTGCTAGGTGGATACTGGAACGCAAGAACTGGTCAAAAAGGAGGAATACTATTAGAAATAATTGGAGAAGAAGAAGAAGATAATAAGTCAGTGGAATATAGAATTTCCAATGATAAAGTCACAAATGAGGAAGGAAAAAGACTGTTAAATAAAATAGAGGAGAAAGGATGGTTTATAATAAATGGAAGTAGTTATAGGGGCACTACGGACCGTCAAAACAAACCCCCACTCCACCACCCCAAAGGTTACTGACCGGTGGGTCAATGACCTCTGAGAAGGTGAAGTAGGGGCTTGTTAGGCATGGTACCCAAACAACTGAATATTTAAAAATTTTAAATATTTTAATATGTAACATGATACTATTGATTATTAAAATTTATATCGAATCATAAAATATTAATTTAAAAGATTTCAATTTGCAACTAAATACTTTTAAATACTAAAATGATAAAAATTTTATATTGAATCGTGAAATATATCATTTGTAATATTACTGTGTGTATGATGGTTGAGGAATTGGTAATGAACGAGGTAAATGAAATACTCACGTTTTAAAGTTTGACAACATTTATTATTAATAATAAAACATTACAACGTAGCATTCATACAATTAACTAGTGTGTACATATGATAAATAATGAATTCGTGTATGATTATAAACAAATCTTCTTTTCCTAAAACTAGATTATTCTTTTTTAATAATTCGATGAGATCATTTACAAAATTATCATTAAAACTAGACATTGTGGTTTTTATATCGCTAGAAGTAAAGTATACATATTGGGGTTCCTGACTTTTTTCTAATACATTTTTCATATTTACAACCATTTCTCGTAATATATAATCTACAGATTTCGCAACAGTATTTAAATATCTAATTCTGTAATCTATACATTTCGATAAACCTTTTAAACGTTCAAACGTGACACATTTAAATACTAGTGACCGATTAAATCGACCATATTTTTTCGGCGGTCCACCACACTCCTCTCCATCTGGTTGTGCGTCATTGGGTACCAATTCAAAAGCTCTCTCGTGAAAACTAATCATAAAACGGATAGTGTATCCTGGAATAGATAGCCACTGATCCAGCATAGATTCCTCATTAGAGCAAGTGAAAAAATCTTCAATTTTATCAAATTCCTGCTTCAACGCCTCCCAACAGTCTAGTGACAGAGGTAGACCTTGAAAATTGGCTCCACAGAAGCGTACCACGGGTGCAAACTCCTTTTTGCCTTCGCCGCCTATATTCTCCAGGCCTACCTGGATAATTTTTCCAAAAGAGCTGTTCAGCCCGAGGACCATTGGCAGAATCTGCTGCCAATAATTTTTCTTGCTATTTTGTTTTATTAAATATGCCAAGTCATTACCAAATGTCTGCTCCAGGCTTCTCTTTTGACCAGCCATCTTGGTTAGGTTTTCTTGCTTGTTACTGCTGTCACCGTCGATCACACACACACAACTGTGGCTAGACCAAGTGGATACCACTTCTTTTATACTGTAAAAATTGGTGGGGTGTCGTAAAAAAGGTGGCGTGCAACCAATTAGAGACAGTCAAGTATCAAATTACGCATAGCAAGTTTTTTCTATGAAATTCTTCACTATAGCATCATTTTTTTGCAAATTCTGCGAGAAATTTTCCAAGAATTTCTTGAAACCCAATCCGGTAGACATATAATACAGAAATATGATACAATAATGACCACAAACATTGGAATATTCGCTTTGTAAGCGTTTATTATTCCATCTAAATTTTTTACAATTTTGCCGAATACGTCGTAAATGTTGTTGAATTTGTGGCGGCTTACCAAGACTATCAAAGTACACACCTGTGCCATACTTATCAACGTATATGGCAACCCAGTGCGCACCACGCTGGTTATAATTTTGCGTATTAAGCACAAACGCACAATGTTTCACCCACATCAGAGGAATCCGATCCGCTGGATAAACGCCTACTGCGTGAAACTTGATCCTCATCAGATATCGAACAATCTCTTTTGAATTCATTGCAGAGAATTTCGAAAAATTCTTCCACAATCAGCGATTTTACGCTGGGGTTAAGTTTAAGTAGCCACTGTTTCAGATTAGCAGCGTTATTTAGAACACACACGTAATTTGAATACGATGATTTTATGTAATGATGCATACACTGTACACTGCTGAAATTCAAATTTCTAAAAGCTGGACAATCTTGTTTTTCTAAATTCTCAATCTTACAGGTGGTGAGCTTGGAAAGTAGTTCAAGCTTTTCTTGACCTCGCACGAAAATTACACGACAATGCTTGCAAATATCTTCCAAATTTTTGTATAATCTTTTTATCGATATATCACCTTCGTACCACTCCAGACCATGATGATTCAGTGTCACCTAATTGTTCTGTCTCAAAGCATTTTTAGGTAAGCGTCTTAAATTACAAGGAGGCGCCACAATCCAATGAGCGATAAAGTTTTTATGGATAGCAAGTACAGCCACCTCCTTTGGAATCAAACGGTTTTTGTTGTCCTTTAAAAACTGTACGTCAATCACCACGTCCATATTGTTTGCAATTAAAGTGGCTCGCCGACTGAGATGATAAAGATGGCTTGCTCCACTTAAATAGCGAGAACTATATCCCCACCACTACTACTTAACCGCTATAATCCACGACAACCTGTCTCGACGAGTCAATTTCGAGCAAATTGTCATATTCAGCATAAATTATACAATTTACAGCGCCCTCTAGTGGGTCGTCTAATCTAACATCAATTCGTACATTACCATTTTTTATCAAATTCCAATGACTACCATCACTCGCCGATAAATCAGGTGTCAAATCGAAAACGAATAGGCAGTAACCGTTTGGATAGTCTTTACGGGTAATCGAGTTGCCTGAATTCATAAAGTGAATACCAGTGCCGGAAAAAAGTGTATGATAAGCATCAACGTACATTTTGCTTTTTTTGAAATCTGGCTGTAAGGGTTTCGATGGCACTTGCATTCCATCAACGTACAGACATAAAAAATTTATATTAAAATTCTTGAAATTAAACGGGTTAAGATTTTTATCTCCGTTGTAAGCTTTATTCTCAACAAAACCAAGTATAATTCTTTTTGGTAGTTGACCTTATATAACATTGTCGATTGTTTCCCCATGCACACCATTATGTAACGTAACAGCCTTAACTTCTACACGTGTCAGTGGATATTTTGCAGTAGTCTGCGACAATAGTTTTTCGTGTGCTAGCACAAGTGAAGGATTTAATCTTACTCGACGCACAAAAAGCGTAGCCTCTGTAATATTTACTGTGAAAGCACCAGCGGGATCCATGAGACAGAAACCATCACATGAACGCACGAGCCTTACTCTAACTTCAACGCCACCTAGTAATAATTTGTCTTGATTAAAAACATCACAATGTAAATGGCCGAGTAAATCAATCTTTCTGTTAACCATAAGCGCTTTACGCTGGCTGAGACCTGTATTACCACCTGTGGTATCGTCCATTTTCCCTGCTGTATCATCGTACCACAATCCGCTCGTTAAATGAGACTTTTTAGCTGTTGGGCCATAATTTAGTAATGTTTCAATGTAAGCTCTGTATGCATAAGCATTGTTTCGTGGTGAAATAGGTTTCTGATTGAATAGCACGTCGACTTGATTGAACAACGAATGCAAATAGTAGATTTTCTCACAAGGAGATAAAATGAAACTTCCGCACGTACGTGTTATGACGGTCGAGGCGTCAGCCTCGACCGTCATAAACACGTACGTGCGGGCGTTTCATTTAATCTCCGTGTAAGAAATAATGCTTTTCTCTATCCCTAGGCGAAACCACGTAAATATAATTGTTATATAAATTAACAATTATATTTGCTTTTTTTGTTTTAGCGCGTGTATGTGTTGTTCTTTGCTGCCGCCCAGCATTTGTCACGCGAGTGACAACAAGCGTGACTGGGCTGGCGGCGGCAGCAAAGAAAAACACATGCACAAGCCAAAATCACGAGATAAAGAAAGACACATGAAAAACACGCGCACAAGAATCCTCTTTTATGAACGAGAAAGAGAGAGAGAGAAACACATAAAAACACACGCACAAGCCTCTTTTATTTTTTTATGAGTTAAAATGAAAAAAAATAGTTTGTACATTTTTTATAATACGACACTACTTATGATATCAGATTTTAAAGTTTAGAATCATATTTTATTAGAATACAATTCGTTTTAATTTATAAGCGCAACGTATATATCGTCTGTCTTTTTTTTTGTTATGAGAGAGACAAAGACAGAATACAATCATAAACACGAGCCTACGGCTTTTAGCAACAGTTTTGGTTAGGTCGAGTCTATGTTTCTCTTCGAGAGATATTTTAACGTGAGGCACGGAAGGCGCCGACAGGAGGCGTGTTAGTCGTTTTAAGTGTAGCTAAAAGTGCTACTTCTTCTAGTGTAAAGGCTTGGCGGAACCGCGTGGTTTCGCCTAAGGGATGGAGAAAAGATTATTTATTGGTCCAACGTTTGGATCTTTAGGTGGTTCAGCACTAGTGCATGTTACACTTACACTCACACTTAACATTGTGTGAGCCAAGTCTAGATACTCAGTGTTGCCAGGGATGGTAAATTCAATTGTTCGTTAAGTGAAGATATCGGTTTGTACTGAACCCAGTAAGAGCCTTCAATTGCAGTCTGTGTCGAAGGTAATTCAAAAAGTGATAATTCCGACTTCATCGACTGACAAGATTCTGTATGCAACAGCGCCATCTTGAAATTTTAATTTTCAAAAATATCTCTAGCTACACGTGCTTTCTTATTCTGCTTCTTCTTCTTCTTTTTCGCAACTTTATCACTTTTCGAGCGTTTAGCCGCTGAGGTGTTTGTAGTGCTAGGTGCACTCGACAACTGAGTTGATGATGTCTCGTTCTTCTTTTTATATTCTGATTCCTCCCCTTCTTTCGCGCTTGACTCATCCAAGAGCAATTTGTCCGGAACAACGTCAGCTTTTTTTTGAGATTTTTACCACTCTTGCGAATGCGCTATTTGGTCGCCTCTTTGACCGGTCTGACACCTAGAGTGACATCATCTAGGATATTTTTACCCGCTCGGAGAGCCTCCTTACCGACCACTTTTGCACCTTGTTTGATCTTCGGTATAGCTGCTCGGAAGAGACCTTTCAAAAAACTACCTACTCCTGCACCCGACTGGTGATAATTAGAACAAGGTTTACCAACTGTAACATACTTACCTCCACCACCAATCATTTGGTTATTGAAAAAATCTTCAAACACAGGCATTTTATCGGATGCGCTTGAAGTGAAGCGTTACAGTCAGCGTACCGTAGTCGAATGGAATGGGAAATCCGTGTTCGTCTCTAATATCTATTTCTATTGACTGAAACGCTGAAGACAGCAGTGGTAGGTACATAGGTGGTGAAAAGTTTTTCATTTCAACACCTCCGTAAACGTAGTCACGCAAATGAAGCGAGACTATACGTAGTAAGCTCGTGCGCATGTCACCTGTTACATAAGGCTGCCAAATGTTGCTGTAAACCATGAGCACGGTTGGTAACCCGTTCACAAGATTTGCTGGACGATTACCGGCTATGTAGTGTTCTTTATTACCTTTGCAAGAGAAAATTGGTACATTTTCCAAACCTGAAATTCTAAGTAATTTTTCCGATAGGGTAAACGTGTGCATATAAATTGTACAATCTTCACCATATCGACATTTAATCTGTACATAGCCACCAGCGCGGATTTTAAAATATAAATGATTTTTCACATTCTCGAGATTATTTATTTCTCCTAAGAGACTTTCAATGTCACGGTAAACACCAGGTTTAACGCGGGCAAACACCTCGGCCTTCTGTTTAGTCTCCTCCTCTGTTTCTCGCAAAACATTCGCCACGTCACGTTTGGATGTTTTAACAGAAATCACCCCGTCACGCTCTACCACTGATATATGCTGAAATGTGAGAGGTATTTGAATTTCCGTGAGTCCTACACACCAGTCGCCATGAAGATAAAAATTTTGTGATAATTGTGTTGTAAAATGCGTCACCACATTGTGTGGAAAGACAAACTTGCTGCTGTTGCTCGGTAAAACCATGTAAAATTCATCGTTCATTGTAAATTTTTTAAATCTTTAGCTTCTATCCAAGAATTGAATTTTTCTGGGTGCCCCTTCCAACTGACTAAATATTGTTTTTTCGACCCCCTACCTTTGCTCTTCAGAACCTTATCAACCTCAAACGCTTCGCTATCTAAATCTTTGCGCACCCTGCTCAACTGTTCTTCGTAAAAATATCCGTCAATTTTTTCTAAATCAAGATCTGTCAAAATATAGACGGGTGGTTGTTGTCTTGTGTTGACTCTTATGATTTTAAACAGCTCCAGAGTCCAGCCACTCTCGTATGCTTTCCTGAAGGCTGTCTTGGCACGACTGACACGAACCAGATCGCCAACGCTGTATTTAGCTACTCGAAACGGCTGTTTTTTGCTGTAACGCAACGTCAAATTTTGACGTACCACGTGAGCATTATATAAGTTGACCTTGGAAGGGGGCATTTTTATGGCACTGTGCCACGACTCGTTGTAACACGTCACAATTTTTTGCAAAACATCTATATAACGTCTTGTGCGCGAGTGAGTAAAGTATCGCCAGATACGACCTTTGAGAGTTCGAATAAAGCGTTCGGCAATGGCTGCCTCTATATCAGGGTCTCTGACGACTCGATAGGTAATATGTTTCTTTTTTAGCACCTCTTGCACCTCTCAACCGATAAACTCTTTACCTTTATCAGTCTGTAGATAAATAGGATGTCTATCATTATATCGTGATAAAATTTTGTCTAATGCTACAGCGACGCTTCGACTGGTTTTGTCGAGAAGAGGCTCTGCCCAGGCAAACTTTGAAAGTGCATCAATGACAATGAGAATATAGCTGTACCCATCATTGTAGGTTTTAAGTGATCTAAAATCTGCCAAGTCAGCTTCCCACACTTCAAAGGGGCTAAAAACGTTGTAATGTCGACGAGGAAAACGATGTCTCACGAGTTTGTGTAAGGTATGTGCATCTTGACTCTCCAACCATTTGGCAATTGTATTGTCATCAAAGTTTTTGGGTTCCGCGTGTTTCAGTAGATGAGCACCAGCGTACGCTGATGGTGCAGAAAGATTATAGTAATATTGCTCAAGATCGTCCGGCTTTTTCGCCTTCTTCTTCTTTTTCTCCTTCTTTTTCATTGCTCCTCCTCCTCCCCCTCTTACAAACTAGCTTTTTCTCTCTCTTTTGCTGTCTTTTAAATGTATTTTTAATGCGTTTCAAAAATTTATCAAACGCAATTTTGCTGACCATGCACAAAACAGTAATACCAGCTGCAGTCTTTTCATTACCATCTGCAGTCTCCGAGAGCATGCGTGAAAATGCTCGTTCAGCCAGCAGTCTGTCGGCTTTTATATGATTCGTTATTTTTTTATTTGAATATGAAATATCGTGCTCTAGACAGGCATTGTCAAGAGGATTATTTCCTCTCTTACCACGTCTGAGACGCTCTTCGAGATGCGTGCTAGGGCCGAGAAACTGGTAGCCTGGTAGATGCATTTCAAAGGGTACAACCGAAATTAATCGGTCTATAAAAGTACCAGTTTTCTCCCCCTTCTCCTCCTCCCCCTCCATCACTTTTTTCCATGCTTTCACATGCGGTCCCATTTTAGCTGTTCGAGGCGACTCTTTTATACAGGGGTTGATGGCGTAGCTGCCAACTCGCTACCAACTTTTTTACGCTTTTTCGCACTCTCGACTTCTTTCTCCTTTACGCTCGTTAGACCAGTAGCTGTTGAAGAATAATAACCTTCGTTTTCTGACGACGATGACAGCGGTGAATCAGGGCTATGAGATGCAATCGTACGCCACAGTTGATCGTTACCAATGAATTCTCGAGGTATGCTAACTTGTCGCAAGACGCGTGCAAACTGTTTGTATTCGCGCGGTGGCGGCCTTTTTCTACTTCTCATAGCTTCGTTCATTAAATCGACAATATTAGCATTCTCGACAACAGTGCCATCTAGCTTGATTATACCACGACTATCCCATTCAATATTACCAGCTTGCCGCAAATATCTAATGAGATGTCTAGCATTACTTTGAAATTTCTGCGGTACCGACTGGACAAGCTGTTTGTCGTCGATTTCATCATTATTGTCTGTACCCATCGTCGTTTCCGTTTCTAATAATGTTGTCACGTTTGGACGTATTATACTCCTATTTTCATCCTTCTCCTCCCCTCTTAGATGCAAGTAACGCTGCAAGATTTGTTGATATTGCAGAGATTTTTGACGCTCATCACCCATAGAATGTAAAATTTTACTCATTTCTTCGTCAAGGCGTGTCATGGCTGTACCAGGTGTCTGTATACTGGATGGTGGTGTTGTATGATTGGTAGTTGGTACGTCGTGCTGCTGCTGCAGCCGCTGTTGCTCCAAGCACTCTTGCGGTACTAAAATCATTTCTCTTGCGTACTCCATGCCGATAAAACAGGTTTCACAATTAGCCGTAGTAAATATGCTGATTTTACCACCAATTTCCTTTTTACCTCCAAAATACCCGGTTTAGCGAGTTTTCGCAACAGTGCTGCGACTTTTCGGAATTGTTTCTTATAATACTTGCTGAGTGGAATATTTCCACGTAAAATGTTCAAAGCATACTCGCAAATGTACGTTATAAGTTTGGAATTTGCTTCGCGTAATATGGCCTTGAGTTGAGAAAGTTCGATTTTACACAAAACATGTAGCTGAGTCCAGTACTTTTCTGGAATTGGTCTGCTGCTGCTATGACTACGTCTTACCGCCTCCATTACAATCGCACGACTGGTACATTATTCGAGCGAGCACCAGCTTTTATGGGTTTGCAACGAGGTACATAAACGTACTGATGTTTGTCGAACGGAAATATACAAGTACGATATCTCACGTTTTCAGGCGTACCCTGTTTCAGATCTATGAACAAATAGCCGTGTGGTTGTGCTGTGGCATCGAGATATGCCTCTTGCAAAAAACGAGGCTCCTCGGGGCAGACTTGGCGCGCCAGATGATTTATTTGCGCTCGATCGCGCGGATTTTTAAATACCACGATGTAATTAGAGTTTAGAGAAATTTCTCGCTGACCTTGATGAAAGAGATTTTGCGAGATAAAGATGACGCTCAAGTTATTGTGATGACTACCTTTGGTAAAGAGATTTACTACAGCTCTGTTGGACGATTCTCTTATTAGATCGTCGAGAATCAAGAGTTTTGCTCGTGGATCATTGGCATAGTCTTCGCTCTTTGGTAAACCCTCGTGAAATTCGATACCCTCGGCCAACTCCTTGTAAATTGGCTGCCACTCGATAAAGTACAAAAGTATACGCTCGAATTTTGTATCACTCATGCGATCAATGTGATGCAAAAAATTCTTCACGAATACTGTTATACCACACGAGCTGGGTCCACAAATCATCAAAGTCCACGGATGCACCCACCTGCAAACGTCCATGTTACCGCTGCTGCTAAACTTCTATTACTAACCTCATCAAATCCTCGAACCACTCTACATATACGATCATTAAGAGTGATGAGCAAGAGCGCTAGCCAATCGTTTAGCTGATTAGCCATATAGCTGGCTGACGCCAGTATTATTCCGCTCTTTAGCTATGTGGCTGAAAGAGCCAAATAAGTATTAATCACCTACTCATAATTAATACCCCCACCCTACCTCCACCACGATTTATAGTATAAAATTAAAAGCGTTGGTAAACGGTCAGTGCTGGTTAGTCTTGACAAAGTGCTGCTATCGTGAGCAATAACCAAGAAATTGAAAAAGGTAATAAATGTTTATCAAAGAAATAATCAGATTTAAATTTTTGATTCTCAATAATTTTATAGAAAAGAGTGTCTACAAAAAGTACAGTGAACGATGAATCAAACAAAACAAGTGCATTTCAAAGAGGGTAAGCCGGAAATTCATGTGATACGCGTGTGGGACTATGGGAGTCTTACAGCGCGACGTGGAGAGTGGGAGCAAGCGGCTCGTGATAGAGAAAGATTCAGAATGAGGGTGGAAAGGATGCGGATCATTCTGGAACCTGTGCTTTTGAAAAAAATTGATGACTACTAAATCAATAGAAAATAAATTTATTTTTTCGTTTTACATTTTTATAAAATATAAAAATTTATTTCAAAATAGTTTGTGTTTTAATTCTCTCTCTTTATCCTGTATCATATATTCGCTTTAGTGATAATATATTTACAATAATTCATTTTTAATTAGACTTATAACCGTATGGATAGCTAATTTCGTTATTCACGAATCGTCTCTTTGAGTACACAGGCTCGCATATTTTACATTCAGGCCGTGTTATAACATCGTGAAACCGTGTGCGTCTAATAGCGTCATAGTTTGCGAAAAGTGGCGGTATTTTACCAGTAATAAGATCTCGTATAGAATCAAAGTTTATTTTCTGACTCACCGACGAATTAAGTCTTATACCCTTGATTTTGCAAACACATCCTTCAACGCCATCTGGTGTCAAATATTTATATCCATAAAATTTGGGTCCTCCAGAGATGAATGATGTGATGCTTGTGCCAAGACCATAACAGGCCAATTCGTCGGTCAAGTCACCCAAGAACGGCCCTGTTTTCGCATCGTACTCACCCACGCGACTTACATACACAATAAAGTCGGTATCGTAATACAATACACGTTCACCCAGCGGTTGCAATTCTTCGTAGAGTTTTAAACGTGCCAAGGCTGTGGTATAAGCGGCTACGACAACGTTACACAATGGTGATAGCTCAACAGCCGATTCTTTGTTGTGCCAACTTACATAAATTGTCGTCTCATTGATCGGTAAAATTGAGTCGACCTCGGTCTCGACACTGCAGAGTAATTCAAACAATCTCTGTGGATCATCTATCACTTCAGTCTTTGGCATATTCTCTCGTTGACCAAATTTATCCCACAATGAATTTAAACAGTTTTTTTTACAGAGTTTTGCTACAGATCTCAGACCAGCGTTATATTTTATTCGAGTTTTGTCTAATTTAATGCCCTCTTGTCGCACAAATCCCTCAATATATCGAGCAATGCGTTTTCATCACCGTCAGCACATTCCGAAGGGTAACCCGACGCGTAAGTTTTCTCAGCGAAAAATTTATCGATATAAGTTGGAAATAGACCACCCTGACCCGTGGCTTTGTTGTACTGAGTAATTTTATAAGACCATATTTCAAATATTTTTCTGATGATATAACCCATCTGTACAGCTTTTTTCAACTCGTCAGCAACCCACGTGCCGATAAAAACTCGATCATCAGGATTTTCATGGTCAAATCTGCGGTATACATTGATTCGGCACATGTTCGACACAGCGGAAACAAAAGCTTATTATGCATTTTAACGGGTAGTACAGCATGATATATATTTCGCGGCGGCAATACTTCGCATTTAATAAGACCTTCAACGTGACTTATATTATTTGTTTGACCCACCAGAGAGCGACACTTATCTTCACCCACGTAAAGAGTAGGATGACCAACGGGATATCGACCGTATTCACAGATATATGGATATAATGAACACACGTCCACGTATTTTATTTTCTCGCCTTCTTTTGCATCGTAAATTTTGACTGTATTACCCGTACGACCACCGAAAAATGCTTCTCGAGGATTCAACGGTTTATGCCAATTTCGTGTTTTATCATCGATATACGTCTTCATACTTTCGTTCTGTGAGTACTCATGATCAAAATCACATTCCCACTTTTCTATTAGTTGATAACCGTGGCTTCTTATCTTTTCGGATATTCGCGCGGTTCTCTCAAAACGTTCATCCATATTTTCACCGTTTACGAGGCGTGAGTCACGGTTCACTGTGTAACACCATACACAGCCATGCCAATAACACCCGTGGAATGATAAAACAATTTTCGTACCGTTTTCAAGTTCGCAGTATCCATCCACTAGAGGACCCTCGGGAAGTCTCTTTTCTCGAGCTCGGACAGTATACCGAATTTGATGATTCAGCACATTTTCCATCCAACACAGCCACCGCATCGCCTTCATAGACTGCTTGTTTGCTTGTCTATAACCACCCTGAGGTATGATTCCTATAGTGTCTTTTTGTAAAAAATTTTTTCCATATACACGCATACAAGATGATGCGATGGTGGCGCACTCTACGAATGGATCTGTATTACCACATTCTATGAAGGTTTTGCGAAAGGCCAAACATGCTAATCGTAAAATTTTTACATCTTGTCTACAGTATTTTATAATCTCATTTTTAAAATTAAATATATAATTTTCATTTTTTTTTTCAGTATACCACTGTATAAATTCTTGTCGCTCATCGACCTTCATCGAATCTGGTGAAAAAGACCACACAGGTGGCATTTCTCCAACGTAATTTTGATTCTCTGGTGTGTTAAACAAATGAGGAAACGTACCTTTCTCGATATTAGCAAGACCGTAAGCTTTTGATAGTGCAGCTAAACTCATGTGTAAGTAATTTAAGCTGTCTATGAATTTAACGGTTGAAATTTTGACCCGTTTCAAATTACATCTGGCTTATCTCTAAGATCTGTACGTTCTGTCAAATGCTTGAGAATAAATTGGGCATCAAAACCCTGTGCATTGTGGGCTATACAAATAATTTGCTTGAAACTTTTTCTTATTGCTAAGGCCAAATCAACTAGCTGAATTTGTTATATTTTCATCATCCAAACAATAATTACATACTTGTTGTACAACACACAAGTTTGGTACATGCAAACTTATTTTTTCACCATCAGCACCCGAGATAATTTCCGATTGTTGAGTCTCAAAATCATAAAATAAATAAAGTATATTCTTTTTATTGGTTGCAAATCCTTTTTTGCTGATAAAGGGTTGCATGTAACAAAGGTGTTCTATCGGCATTTTACGATTATATATTTTGCAAAATATCGTATTACAATTATGTGGATCTTTATCGCACATTTGAACTGTTTTACTGCACAAACGACAAATTTTTATGCTTTCGCATACCGACCGAAAATTATCGAAAGATTTTGAGATTTTATGATTTTTCAGACAAACATTACCGTAAAAATCTCTAGTGCATTGAATACATTTTATTTTTTCCTGATTTATATCGCAAGGGGGACTCTGAAAACATTTACAACATTTTTGTGGGCATTTATAATTTTTCTGATGACTAAACTTTTTATTACAAGGTATGCAGTAGCCACGGCTGCCAGCTGCTGCGAGTAAATTTAAAATTGGCTGATAATGATTAGAATTTTCGTAATACATAATATTTAAGGTATGTCTAACTACATTACCAACATCGTGTACAAAACGTGCACCATCGTAAAGTGGTTTATAACCTCGAGCAAAGTTTTGAAAAGAATAAACAACTATTGCAACGCTGAAGAGCGCATAATATTCTTGAAATAATTTTATTTCTTCGATACCACAACCTGTTTCGGGTATCGTAACTCTCGCAGCTTTGACAAGTTGTAACGCTTGCACTTTCTCATATTGTGCTGTGTGGTGTCTTATTCTATTCCACCTGTCATGGTGAATACCACTGCGCATCTGACCACGTATAGCATATACATGAGCAGCGACTAGCGAGCGTGGAAGGCAAAGATTGTCGGTATTTTGAATATTTAGAATGGATTTCTTGAAAACTGATTCGTTAGTGAGTGATACCCAACCGCGTCCCTCTGGTTTAAGAACAATGCTGACTTTTACGTTTAAAACATCATCGATTTTAAAATTGTCATTACTCTGTGCTACAGGAGCTAATAACTCGAGTAGATCTGTCGGTGAAAAATCACGAACCAGTCTAAAAAAAATCCATAAAGAACCGTGAACAAATCGGTCAGAGTTTATAGTTATACCGATATAATCTGAAGGTCGTGCATTTTCACACACATGACGATATAAATCATTTATTGCTGCCTCAAACCACGTATACACATTCGCATTAGGTAGTGGGGGCAATATTGACACTCTTAATTGTCTACCTTGTAACTTGAATTGTCGGTAATATCGCGATGATTCTTTATGAATCGTAATGTGGTTCTGAGTAGTAGTACTACCATCTCCCTGTTGAAGATATTTGTCTACAATACGATATACCAAAATTACGTGAAAATGTATGATTTATAAATTTATGCTTAAGGAGATGTAAAACGGACACCACCCCAGCATTCATGAATTTGGCTTATTTTTTCATTATATTGCAAAACTTGAGGAAAAGAAATGCTTCAGCTTGTAGTATTTACCATAAAGATTATTCAGTTAAATTTTCAAATAAATTCATTCATTTGTTTTTAAAATTTTAGTGTTCCAATATTTATATATGGTCAATGTCCCAATCGCTACTCACGAACCTATTACTAGCTACTCATTGTTAAAAAATTTTTTGGTATCTAAATAACATTGAGCGGTTAGTAATAGGTTCGTGAGTAGCGATTGGGACATTGACCATATTAAAATTTTTAGATTTTGTACAAGAAATCTAAAATTCTGAGAAATTAATAAATGAATTAATTTTAAAATTTAATGGAATAATCTTTATGGTACATATTACAAACTAAAGCATTTATTTTCTTAAAAATATGCAATAAAATAAAAAGATAGTAAATATTTATGAGTATAGGTGTAGTGTCCATTTTACATCTTAAATCAACCTGTATTCTCTCTGTACCTGGTGATTCAGATGAAATCATCGTATTAAGTGTATTCTGCTCGTTATTATTGATCGCCATTGATGACTGTCTCTCATCATCACCCCACCAAGAGCAACCAGGCATTGGTTCAAAAGGTGGTGGCGCTGCTGTATTATTATTTATCCCCTCCACCGCAAAGTTTGGGATAGTTTCAGAGACATTTATGACTTCTCTTACCTCTTCGGGAAATGGTAGTAGCACAAGATCTCTCAAATCAGATACATCTTCTTCTTCGGTCAGAAGCCTTATCAACAGTTCATCCCCACTACTGTCCTCCATCATATTTCGCAGGTCTGTAAAATTTATGTAAAATCTGATTAGTTGCACTATTTTTAACAAAAAAGTCTTATCCCGCGAAATTCTGTGATCATAAACAAAAAGTTTATTGGTTATTGATTATTGATCCGAAACTGATATTTTCTTGCAAATCATGTTTTCAGATTTATTATTTTATTCACAACAAAAAAGTATTTTATAGCGAAATTCTACGATCGTAAAGAAAAAAGATACAAGCTTTAAAACAGTAAAAAAAATTATGAATAACTTACCTTTAATAACACGGTGATGTAACATGAGAAGCCTGACTTGTGACGCATCTTGCATCCCTCTGCTTTTAATACAACGACCAGCAATGTCAAGTATTTCATTATCGTTAAAAATACCTTGCTTAAACATATAAGCTAAGGTACGTAGTCCGCAAAGTCTTAAGATAAATTTAATTTTTTTCAATAATTCATTATTGGCGCAAATATTTAGACTTTTGCGCCATGAATTATTGCAAAATAATTTTATTTGCGGCTCCCGAACTAATGCTATATTAACAATATTTATCAAGACTTTGAGTAAATTTTTTTTTACCATCTTGCTTCGTGTTGATCTTCTTCTCTGATACGTTGAACTTTAACTGTTAATCAGACCTGTCAATCTTCGTGTATTTATAGTACGATTTAGACATGAACGGGTAGTATGTGCGCAACATTTAATATTTCAAGAATCATCTTAATTTGATATTTAAGTCCGCCAACCCATGTAAAATAATGTCAGTTTAGCGCAAATCGTGGACCGGTGAGGATGTGAGTATAAACCAGAATGCATATAATTCACCATCATTTCGCTTACGAGTAGGCGCGAATTTTTTCATGTAACGCGATCACACTTGGGCGTGTTCTATATCGTCCACCTAGCTAGTGTGTGTCTTAAGTAAAGAGGTGTTAATTGCCCAACCTACATAATCGTAGTGAAATAATTTGTATATATTTACATATATTCTGCATATAATTAATACCCATTTGCATATATGTATATATTTACATACATTGAGTATAAGTAGAATAACTACATAACATTTATTTAAATTATAATATATATATAGATATTGTAAAAGATATGAATGTTATGCTCTTCTACTTTCTGCTATCCTGATACTTTTTATTAATTTTTCGTGATAATCTCTTGTTTTTTTACATAAAAACTTGAATTTCAATGCATTTATCATTTGCATGTTATTTGCATATGGGTAACGCATTGCACGTTATTTGCATATGAACATTGTGTAAGTAATGTACTTACTCATTACCATGTATACTTTTATGACATTGTAGACCATATTCAGTTTAATATCCTGAGGTCTTATTAATATTTATATATATATATATATATATATATATATATATATATATATATATATATATAATATAATAATTGTTCTTAGTTATATACGCAACTTGGGCGTATTAACAATGAATGTCAAAAATAACTAATCACAAGAGGAAGAATAGCTTTTATAATACCCTGATACTTTCTCTTATATTTATCATGAATTGTCGATATTTATTGCGTGATGATTGATAATTTATGAATAATAATTTCTAAATAATAAATATCCTTCAATATAATATATTCGATTTTGATAAATATTTATATTTACATGTGATTTACATATGTATGTATGTATGTATGTATATATATATATATATATATATATATATATATATGTGTGTGTGTGTGTGTGTGTGTGTGTGTGTGTGTGTGTGTGTGTGTGTGTGTGTGTGTGTGTGTGTGTGTGTGTGTTAGAGAGCATGCATTTATTTCTTGGGGCACCAATGTTCCGTCTCAACAACCCCTACTTCGCCTTCTCAGAGGTCATTGACCTAGTGGTCAGTAACCTTTGAGGTGGTGGAGTGGGGGTTTGTTGTGACGGTCCATGGTGCCCCTATAACTACTAACGGAAACGAAAAAGAGAGTGGAGAATTTACATATGTAGATAAAAAAGGTGAAACCGTGATAGAATATATAATTGGAAACAAAGAAACATTCGAAGATGTAAAAGAGTTGAAAGTAGGAAAAAGAAGTGAGTCGGACCATATGCCTCTTGAAGTGACACTTTGGGAAAAGCATGAAAAAGAAAAACAAGTTAAAAGTGAAATAAGAGAGGTTATCAAAAGAGACTCGACAGAAGCTGGCCAAGAGGTATTTCATAGCAACTTTAATGATTGGAAGTGTGATGAAGAAGAAATAGAAGATATTTGGAGAAAAATTAAAGATAAGGTGAAAAGTGCATGCAAAGAATATAAGAAGAAAACAATGAAATTCAAATTAGGACAAAGAATATGGCATGATAAAAAATGGAAAGAAAAAAAGAGAGAGGTTAGAAAAATAATAGAGGATTGGAGGAAAGGAAAATGCACAAGACAAAGATACCTAGAAAAGAAAAGAAAATATAGAAGTTTTTGCAAGGCAACAGAAAAAAGACTGGTAAGGAAAGAAGAAGAAAAAATAAAATACATAAAGTCAGAAAAGGAAACTTGGAAATATGTAAACAAGTTTAGGAAAAGAAAAGAATTTTCAAATGTGAAAAAAGATATTAATGAATGGAAAAATCATTTCATGAACAAGTTAGAAGGGACAGAAGAAAGAGTAATTGAAGACTTCAAGATAAATAGAATAGATAAAGTAAATTATATAAAAAAAGAAGAGAAAGAATTAGAAAAAGAAGAATTAATGGTACAATTAATTAAATCAAAATTAAATAAATCCCTAGGAGAAGATGGACTGGAAAATGAAGTGTGGAAATTTATGCCAGTAAATATAGGAGAAGCCTTTTGGAAGATGATAAAGATATGGGATGAAGGAAATATTCCAGACAGTTGGAGAATAGGAATTATAAGTCCCATATATAAAAAAGGAGATAAAGAGGAAATACGAAACTATAGAGGGATAACCTTGACCAGCACAGCGTACAAAATTTATGCAGGCATCTTAAATGAAAGATTGAAGAAAGAAATTGAAGAAAAATTGGAAGAAAATCAGTTCGGTTTTAGGGAAAATAGAGGAGTGGTAGATGCGGTATATGTATTACAACATGTGATAGACAGGCAAATAGGAAACAATAAGAAATTGTTTGTGTGCTTTGCTGATCTAAGGGAGGCCTTCGATAGAATTGATAGGAAAATACTCAAGGACGAAATGGAAAAGTTAGAAATTAATGCTAAGCTTGTAGAAAAAATAATGAATATGTACAAAGAAACGATAAATGTAGTTAAGATAGGTAACGAAAAGTCAAGCAAATTTTGGACTAGGAAAGGGGTGAGACAGGGATGCCCAGTTAGCCCGTCGTTATTTAATATATACACGACAGATCTCGAAAAAGAAATGAAGAGAGGACAAGTAGGAGGTATAGCAATAGGTAATACAAAAATATGGACAATAACGTATGCTGATGATATTATATTATAAGCAGATAGAAAAGAAGAATTAGATGAGATGTTAGTTAGATTTGAAAAATACATTAAAAAAAAGAAAATTACATTAAGTGTAGAAAATACTGAAACAGTAGTGTTTGAAAAAAGAAAGACAAAGAAGGAAAGAGTATGGAAATGGGAAGGAGAGAGAATAGATGAAGTAGGAGAAATTAAATACTTAGGTTATATACTACAGAAAAATGGAAAATCGACACTAAAGATAAAAGAAAGAAAAAAGAAAGCCATGGCTGCATTAAAAAGTACATGGAGTATAGGAGAAAGAATTTTCAAGGAAAGTCTGCAATTAAGAATAAAACTATTCAGATCATTAATATAAATATGGGGGTGGGAAATAGAGGAAGAACTAGAAAGTTTACAAAGAAAATATTCAAAATGGATACTTAATTTAGATAGAAATACACCCAATTATATAATAGAGGAAGAAGTCAAAATAGAGAAATTAAAGTATAAGGCTCTGAAGAGAACAATAAAATACAAAAAGAAAATCAAAGAATCAGAAAAGAAAATAGTGATTGAATGTCTGAAAGAAAAAGAAAGGGATAAATATAGGAAGGCAAAAGGAAAACAGTCGCAAAAAAGATTAAAAGTTATAGAGATGCTGAAAGAAAGAAATGGAGCAGAAAGAAGAAAAGTAGATAATTATGCCGATATAGAAAAGGTGTTAATGCACTGTAAAAACTTAGATAAAGAAGAAAGAAGAAGAAAAATAAGAGAGTCAAGATACAATCAATATTATAAAGATATAATGCCTGAAAAAGAAGCAGAATATCTAAAATTAAAGATGTGGATGAGAGAAAAAAGAATGCTAGCCAGGTACAGATGCGGGAATGAATGTTCGAATAAAGAATTTTGGAAAGAGAAGGAGATACTATGTAAGTTGTAACAACAAAGTAGAGAGTATAAAACACATAATAAAAGACTGTTACGAGACAAAAATAAATGAAGAAGTGGAATTCGTATTAAATGAAAAGGCGTTAGGAATCAAGAATCTTAAAGAAATACACAAGATAAGAACGAGAATTGAGAAGGAAAAGAAAAAAGAAGAAAGTGAAGGAGGTATAAGCAGAAAAGATAGTGAAACCTAAAAGAAAGTATTAAAATGCTATAGCAAAAAGCACAATAAAGACTGAGAAATGATAGGGACATAGACTATAATAAATAAGTAATAATAGAAAAATAAAGAATTTATTAGAATTGAAAGTTTTGAATAAATAGCAAAAAAAAAAAAAAATATCTAGTTCAGCTTCAAGAATGAAATTAAAATCAAAATATATCTTTATGTTCTTGTTATTTGAAGATGATATAATTTGGAAAATAATTATAATAAAATAGTATACTTAGTTGTTTTTACTTGAATTTTATCATTAATAGTAAGTAGAAAATACGTAATATATGTAAAAATATGTAAAATTTTTGTAACAAAATGTAACATATAACATGATATGTAATTGGAAGTCCTCCAAACCCTAGCAAGGGACGGAGTAAAAATAAATAATAATAATAACCTTAATATCTTTAATAAATCAATAGATAATCAATAATGTATTCATTCTTGATCTATTGATCCTAGAAAACTGATTTTTTGAACCTATACTAATCTGAATATAAGAAATCAAATAGCATCATAAAATATTATTTATATTAATAATTGATCGACTTTAGAAATTGTAATTGCGGTGTTGGTCATCATAAGCAGTACTTAAAGCATACAACATGCTTATCTTATCTAATGATTTATACACAAATTACAAATTTTACAATTCACAAATTTTGGATAAATACAAAATTTTATGATATCATTTGATTTTTTGCTATTCAAATAACACATGCATAAAAAATAACCTTAATATCTTTATTAAATCAATAGATAATCAATAATGTATCCATTCTTGATCTATTGATCCTAGAAAACTGATTATTTGAACATATACTAATCCGAACATGAGAAATCAAATAGCATCATGAAAAATTATTTATATTAATAATTGATCGACTTTAGAAATTGTAATTGCGGTGTTGGTCATCATAAGCAGTACTTAAAGCATACAACATGCTTATCTTATCTAATGATTTATACACAAATTACAAATTTTACAATTCACAAATTTTGGATAAATAGAAAATTTTATGATATCATTTGATTTTTTGCTATTCAAATAACACAGGCATAAAAAATAACTTTAATATCTTTATTAAATCAATAGATAATCAATAATGTATCCATTCTTGATCTATTGATCCTAGAAAACTGATTCTTTGAACATATACTAATCCGAACATGAGAAATCAAATAGCATCATGAAATATTATTTATATTAATAATTGATTGATTTTAAAAATTGTAATTATGGTGTTGGCCATCATACGCAGTACTTAGCATACGAACATGCTTCACGGTTCGCCTAAAGGAAGTTTAAATGAAAATGTTTTGTTGCCCCAAAATTCATTTTGATTATGATTTTTAGATATCTTAAACATATTTTGACATACTTTTTAAAATCAATTTACGTGGCCGATTCATAAAAAGTTAAGTTTAAATGAACAAATATTGTTTTATTAGGCAACATTATTATAAATATATAAATAGAAATAACAAATAAGTAAATAACTATCCCCCATTTATTTTATATCACCTGTATGTTAAGAACATTTATTTACGGTATTAATATGCATTGAATCTATAATTATAAAACGACTGATATACAGTGGCGTGCATAAGTTTCTGGCCAAAAAAAAAAATTAGTCAATTTTTAAAGTTTTATATCTTTGTAAAAAATTGAAATTTCTTTAAAAATCAAACGGCATTTTAAAGTACAATCGAAAATCTTTTAAATACCGGCGGGTTTGTTCAAAAATTTTAAAAATTAGATTTTTTACATGAAAAAAAAACTATTTTTTTTAAGGTTTTTTTTTGGCCATGAAAAATTTGATATAATTTTTGAACCACTAGGCGGATTTGAAAACAACCAATATAAAAAATGCGTATTCATTTCCTCTTTAAAATGAGCATAGCTGGATCAATTTTTATTAAGCGGTTCAATGCACCGCAGAGAAAAACTCATAAAAGAAAAAATGTTCGTTTTCTGAAGTAGAATAAGGGTACATTAAAAATTTATCATTTCAGAAAAAAAAATTTTCTCACTTTTTTCCACAGGTATGATGATATACAATCATATTTAATTTTTGTTTTAAATAATATTTAATACACTGTAGCTTACTACATTTGACGTATTATGATAAATTTTATTCAAATTATATTTTTAGAAAGCATATTAGAAGGAAATTATTAGTTGAATAAAAATAATTGAAGTCCGTTGTAATGCATCGAAATCGATAAAAATATTATTTAAAAATTAAATATAATTGTATATCATCATACCTGTGGAAAAAAGTAAGAAAAATTTTTTTTTCTGAAATGATAAATTTTTAATGTACCCTTATTCTACTTCAAAAAACGAACATTTTTTCTTTTATGAGTTTTTCTCTGTGGTGCATAGATACTTAGATAATGAAGCTTGAAGAAAGAGCGAAATTTTTCGTGATAAATGATGTAACTTTTGAACCGCTTAATAAAAATTGATCCAGCTATGCTCATTTTAAAGAGGAAATGAATACGCATTTTTTATATTGGTTGTTTTCAAATCCGCCTAGTGGTTCAAAAATTATATCAAATTTTTCATGGCCAAAAAAAAACCTTAAAAAAAATAGTTTTTTTTTCATGTAAAAAATCTAATTTTTAAAATTTTTGAACAAACCCGCCGGTATTTAAAAGATTTTCGATTGTACTTTAAAATGCCGTTTGATTTTTAAAGAAATTTCAATTTTTTACAAAGATATAAAACTTTAAAAATTGACTAATTTCTTTTTTTTTGGCCAGAAACTTATGCACGCCACTGTACAACACAGAATTTATAATACTTTTATATTACTATATTTTGTGTATGAAAACCTTTTAAAGAGCAAAAGAAAAAATTGTGAGTTAAAACAATTGTGTATGTTAGTAAAGATATAGTTCATTTTAATAAATATAAATGTATTAATATCAAGTGCACAAAAACAAAACGTGTAAATTAAAACGTGTAAAAACGTGAATTTAATTTTTTTCTTTGTACAAAAACAATCATGAAGTGTTTAAAAGAGTGTCGTGAATTAAAAGAAACGTGTATGAAAAAGAATATCTATTTTAAACGAAAGTTATAATTCGTTATAATATAAACTATTATATATATATTAGTGTATTATATCGAGTGTGTTTATTTAATAACTACAAGTATGATGTATGCATTTATCTATTTAATGCTGAGGTTAGACATTCGCGTATATATAGATATAGTTTAAGTATACAGCAGACAGCGAAGCAACCGAGAAGACGTACAGTTCGTAACTGCGCGGTGCGTTCTGCGCACGTATGTAACGAAATAACACGAATGTATTCGGCCGGTTCCCTGCCGCATGAGGAGCACTTTTAGGCAAAGTTCCGGCACGGGTATGAAGGAAAAAAACATGTTCACGAAATATTATTGAGCCTTATACTCGAGAAAAAAATTTTCAAAAGTCTCATAGTTTGGATGAATTTTTTGAAGTGCATTCATTGGATTTCGAAATTGTAAAAAATGAGGTTGTTACGAAAATTCCAAGCTCTGCTGTTATTTGCACCGATTTGATTTTGTTTATACAACATATTATTCATAATAGAAATATTTTTTATTTTCACTTGAATTTTGGTATTGATGGTGGCGGAGGTTCTTTAAAATTCACCTTATCTATTCAATCTAAAAATGAAGATAATAACATTGAAAAAAATATTTCGAAGAATTCTAAAAAATGGAAGGACACTGGAGTAAAGAAGATATTTATTATTGCTCTTGCTCCAGATACACAAGAAAATTATAACAATGTAAAACTTTTGTGGTCAAAACTAAAAATTAATGATTGTTTGATTGAATATCTAGAAACAATTACAACTGACTTGAAACTTTCAAACATAATTACGGGTTTAACGAATAGCGCAAGTTATTGTCCATGTATTTGGTGTGATGTCACGAAAACTAATTTAGGTTTGTGTGGTACTTTGAGGACAACAACTAGCTGTATGTATAATTATAATAACTGGTGTGATCATGGAAAGGTAAAAAAAAAAGTTAAAGATTTCAAAAATTGTATCAATCCACCTTTGTTTTATTCAGATGATGATAAACTAATTTTAGATGTAATTCCTCCTCCAGAATTACATCTTCTATTAGGCTGTGTTAACACACTTTATAGTAATATGTTTAAGTTATATCCCGATATTGCTACAAAATGGGCGCATCAAAGTAACGTAGAAAGAAGTTACAGTAATGGTCGTAACTTTTCGTTTGCAGGAAATGCATGTAACGTATTACTGAATAATGTTGATAAACTTCAACAGATATGTGAAGTTAACATTGGAGGTCTAGCAGATTCCATGGCATATGTAGATACTTTTAGAAAATTTAAAATAGTCGTTGACGACTGCTTTTCTCTAAATTTGAAGCTAGATTTTGAACAAAATATTAAAGAATTCAAAAAAAGTTACGAAGTCTTAGGAATCTCAATAACACCAAAAGTGCATACAATTTTTAATTACGTAGCACAATTTTGTTCAAAACACCAGATGGGCTTAGGATTTTTCGGAGAGCAAGCTACAGAATCAGTGCATCATGATTTTAATAAAAAGTGGATGGATTATAAAGTATCAAAACAGAATGAAAATTATACTACAAAATTACTTCGAGCTGTACGTAGCTACAATAGTGCACATATATAGAGTTGTATAAACTTATTTAAGGTTTAATAATTAATGTATATGAAAATGAAATTGAACGTTTTTATGTTTGTTTGTTAAAAAATGTATTTTTTTGTTTACTGTTAACGTGTTATTGTTCATTAAACTCTTATTTATGTACGCGACCGGTATTTTTTGATTTGCTATTATATTTAAATATTAAATGTTGGTATCTAATAAAATGATATATTTTCATTTAAACCCAAGTTTCTATAAATCTGCCACGTAAAGTAATTTTAAAAAGTATGTTAAAACATGTTTAAGATGTATAAAGATTATAATCAAAATGAATTTTGAGGCAACAACACATTTTTATTTAAACTTCCTTTAGGTGAACCGTGGCTCATCTTATCTGATGATTTATACACAAATAACAAATTTTAAAATTCACAAATTTTGGAAAAATAAAAAATTTTATGATATTCTTCGATTTTTTGGTATTCAAATAACATATGTTTTAAAAATCACCTTGATATCTTTATTAAATCAATAAATAATCGATCGCGTATCAATTTTTGATCTATTGATCCTAAAAAGTTAATTTTTAGAACATATACTAATCTGAATATAAGAAATCAAATAGCATCATAAAAAAATCATTTATATTAATAATTGTTTGATTTTAGAAATTGTAATTACGGTGTTAGTTATCATACACAGTACTTGAAGCATACGAATATGTTCATCTTATCAGATGATTCATACGCAAATCACAAAATTTAATATACACGAATTTCCAAAATAATAAAAACTTTTCATGATCTTATCCGAATATTCGCTTTTCTAATAGCATATGTATCGAAAATCACCTTGATATCTTTATTCGATCAATAGATAATCGATCATGCATCCATTCTTGATCTATTGATCCTAGAAAACTGATTATTTGAACATATACTAATCTGACCATAAGAAATCAGATAACATCATAAAAAATCATTTATATTATTGGTTGATCGATTTTAAAAATTGTAATTACAGTTTTGGTCATCATACACAGTACTTAAAGCATACAAACAATTTTAACTTATCTGATGATTCATACACAAATTACAAATTTTAAAATTCAGGAATTTTGAAAAAATAAAAAATTTTACGATGATATCTATTTTTTCGCTATTGATAACATATGAACTAAAAATCACCTTGATATCTTTATTAGATCAATAGATAATCGATCATGTATCGAACCTTGATCTAACGATCCTAGAACGCTGATTTTTTGAACATATACTAATCTGAACATAAAATATTATGGCATCATAAAAAATTATTTATATTAAAAAATGATCGATTTTTAAAATTGTAATTACGGTACTACTCATCATACACAGTACTAAAAGCATACGAACATGCTTATTTTATCTGATGATAAATACGCAAATTAAAAATGTTAAAATTTACGAATTTTGGAAAAATATAAAATTTTACGATGCTATTTGATTTTTTGCTATTCAAATAACATTTGTACCAAAAATCACCTTGATATCTTTATGAGATCAATAGATAATTGATCATGTATCGATTCTTGATCTATTGATCCTAAAAAGTTAATTTTTAGAACATATACTAATCTGAATATAAGAAATCAAATAGCATCATAAAAAAATCATTTATATTAATAATTGTTTAATTTTAGAAATTGTAATTACGGTGTTAGTTATCATACATAGTACCAAAAGCATACGAACATGCTTATTTTATCTGATGATAAATATGCAATTTAAAAATGTTAAAATTAACGGATTATGGAAAAATAAAAACTTTTACAATGCCATCCGATTTTTTGCTATTACAATAACATATGTACCAAAAATCACCGTGATATCTTCATCATATCAAAAGGCAATCGATCATCTATCGATTTTTAATCTATTGATCCTAGAAAGCTGATTTTTAGAATTGATACGAATTTTAATATAAGAAATCAAATGGCATCATAAAAAATGCAATTACTTGTTTAATTGTGATTTGTTATATTACGCGCATCATTTGCTCTTAAAGGTTTTATTTTTTAATTTTAATACTGTTTTATCAGGAAATGATTCAAAAGGAAGTATCACATGTTGTTGTCCATATATTAAATTGGCGATTTTTTACCGAATATTTAGTCTAAGCTGGTCTGTCAAGTAGAGCAGTCGTCGCAAACAGGAGCGCGCGTTCTCACCCGCTTTACGCTCAAAACCGTTATAATAAATAGATTCATTTTGTATCCCTTTTTCATATATTCAAATAATATAAGTGTTTGTTTCAATTAAGACTCTGTTTAATTATCTGTATTACTTGTACCCTTTTTTTTTCCTGTACACAACAAGATCCTATATAATTCTAGCATAAAACATAATTTATCGCAACACATGTAGCTTGAAATTTTCAGAAATTTCACTATTGATATTTTATTGTTTTTTTTGTATAAGACGTGTGCTTGCAATTTTTAGATTGCTTACTATTGCTATTTTATTGTTTCTTGTTATAACACGTTTTCTATCACATATCAACATCACTCGTGTGCTTGCTAATACTATTACTATTTTATTGTTTCTTAGTATAACACGTGATTATCATATATCACCATTACACGTGCGCTTGCAATTTTCAGAATGCTTACTATTGCTTTTTTATTGTTTCTCAGAATAAAATGTGTTCGCCACATATCATTATCATCACACGTGTTTTTGCAATTTTCAGAATGTTTACTATTACTTTTTTATTGTTTCTTGTTATAAAATGTGTTCATCACATATCATCATCACATATCATCATCACACGTATGCTTGCACTTTCAGAATGCTCACTATTAGTATCTCATTGGTTCTTGGTATATAAAATTGTATTGTTTTTTATTTACGCTGCAGCTGCCCCTTTTTGCTTTCTCATAGAAAAAGCATTGTATCGGTAAAAAAAATTTTTTTCTATTTTTTCATTAATTTGTACATATTTAGACTCAGGGAGTCGAAAAAAGTGGTTTCCATAAAATGTCTGTATGTATGTGTGTGTGTGTGTGTGTGTGTGTGTGTGTGTGTGTGTGTATGTATGTATTCAGTACGCCAATAAGATCTCGAGAACTACTCGATGGATAAGCTTCAAATTTTGCATGCAATTTATTTTTTTGTCTAACTGGGGGGGGGAGCTATTGAAAATTGATCTTCTTAGCTCAGTTTTTTTTTAGAGCCATTTTAAGAATTTTAAAAAAATATTAATTTTTCATTTTTTTGTTATTTTACGTAAACTACTCGAAGAATTTTCTTGAAAATTTGTATGAACATTATTTGCGACTGCCAAAAGAAGAAAAACTTCTACCAACTGATTTTCTTAGCGCATTTTTAATTTTAGAGCATTTTGAAAAATTTAAAAAAAAATTTTTTTTTTTCATTTATTTTTTATTTTACGACAACCATTCGATAGATTTGCTTCTAAATTTGTATGCAAGTTATTCGCTATTGTCTAAAGAAAACAAGCTTTGGAACACTTATTTTCTTAGCGTAGTTTTAATTTTAGAGCATTTTGAAAATTTTGGAAAAAATCTCTATTTTTTATTTTTTTTCTATTACACAAAAACCATTCGATAGATTTGCTCGAAAATTTTTATGGAAATCATTTGCAATGGCCTTAATAAAACAAGATTTGAAAAACTTATTTTCTCAGTGCAGTTTTAATTTTAGAGCATTTTGAAAATTTTGAATAAAATTTTTCTAATTTTTTTTATATTTCACGTAAACTACTCGATGAAGGAGCTTCAAATTATGTATGGGAATTATTTATGATCGTCAAAATAAAATGAACTTTTGAAAACTAATTTTCTTCAATTTTCTTAGCGCACATTTAATTTTAGAGCATTTTGAAAATTTTGAAAAAATTTTTTATTTTTAATTTCTTTTTTATTGCACAAAAATTACTCGATAAACTTGCTCAAAAATTTTCATGCAAATTATTCACTATTATCTGAATAAATCAAGCTTTGGAAAACTTATTTTCTTAGCGCAGTTTTAATTTTAGAGCATTTTGAAAATTTTGGAAAAAATGTTCATATTTCATTTTTTTTCTATTGCACAAAAGCCATTCGATATATTTGCTCAAAAATTTTCATACAAATTATTTGTTATTGCCTAATTAAAGCAAGCTTGGAAAAACTTATTTTCTTAGCGCAGTTTTAATTTTAGAGCATTTTGTAAATTTTGAATAGAATTTCACTTATTTTTTGGTATTTTACATAAACTACTCGCTGAAGTAGCTTAAAATTATGTATAGAAATTATTATGATTGCCTAAATAAAATGAACTTTTGAAAACTGGTTTTCTTAGCGTAGTTGTAACGTTAAAGCGTTTTGAAAATTTTAAAACAATGTTTATTTTTCAATTGTTTGGTATTTTTTGTAAACTATTCGATGAAAATGTTCCAAAATTTGTATGCAAGTTATTGGTTATAGTGTTAAGAAGACAAGCTTGGGAAAATTAATTTTATAAACGCATTTTTAATTTTAGAGCATCATAAAATCACATTATGCAAATGGCAAAATTAAGAAAGAGTAAAATTCATATAGTTTTCGTAGGTATTAAGACAGCCTTCAATACAGAGGATAAGGACATTTATATTAAAATCGTATCTAAAAAAATAAAATCAAATTACTCTAACTCAATGTGCTCTATGAGAAAGCATTGCGCCAAAGCACTTGACAGCGTTTTTCAGTTTGACAGCTATAAAATGCTCAAAACAGTGTTTGCTTCATAGTTGTACTTGAAGGTTTGATAGATAATCATGGTAACCGTATCTAGATTTCACGCTTTTAGTGTACTCAATTGTATGCTTCGTTTCGCTGTTGCACACAAACCAATGATACGCATAATTTGTCAAAATATACAGCGTGGTAATTAAAGAATTTAACCGACAGAAGCGTTATTAAGTAGATTACGTTTTATTTTATTACACTGTACCGTGCGGACAATAAATTATTTACAACGACGAGGATTATTTTCTAATAGAATTATACTTTATATAGTTGACAGTGTCAAATAACAAAGAAATCTTTAAGATCCAGATTTGATCAAGGTGTTGCGAAGAGTAGTAATTAATTGATTTAAATGATTTAATCATAATTGAATATATAGCGGTTTCAAATTTTTTTGGCTACAAAAAGCACAGCTATTGTGGTTTACTCTTTCCAGAATTTTGGGCGTGGGGATATGCCTCTTTATGATGGTACAAGAGTTGTAATTGATACATGCCAAAACGTATCTCATACACTACGTATAATGTATTATGAAAACTAAGGACATTATAAACCTATTCTAAACTTGACTGGTGTAGCCGGTAGTAGAGGGTATCGCATATCATGTAATATAAGTTACAAGTTCGCTAAGGATCATAGGTGTTCTAATAGAGGTTTCAAGTGCATGCAATCACCAGTTTGTGACAACAGTGTGGATATAGAAAAGTGTTTAAATTGCTTCGAAGAGTTTTTTGGTAATACATGTTTCGAGAACCGTTTGAAATCAGGATTGTTTAAAAGAAACGTAAATGTTTGTAAAACGGTGAAAATTTGTCAAATTTGTTGTAAAACTATCCGTGTAAAAAACCGCGGTGAAAGACATGAATGCAGAGTTGTATTTTGTGACATTTATAACAAACGGCTACCGATCAACCACTTTTGCTATATTCAACCTATAGAACAAGGTAAGGAAAGATCTAAAATATTATATTTATTTTATGATTTTGAAACACAACAAACTCTTTCTGTGTTAGATGATAAAAATAAAAAAATACATGTACCTAAACTATGTGTTGTACAACAAATTTGTAGTTTTTGTCTGGAAGATACTAATATATCGTATTCGTGAATTTGTACTTCAAAAAGATCCAGTAAAATAATTTGTACGGTTAGCTCTATCACGACGTGAAAAGTTTAAAAAAGTTATTTATATAGCACACAATTCGCAAGGATTTGATTGTCAATTTGTATTCAAGTATATTCTAGTAAGCCACTGTTCGCGGGAGAAACCAACAGTGATTTCAACCGGTTCCAAAATAATTCTGATGTAAATTTCAGGCGTTAAATTTATCGATAGTCTCAATTATTTTCATATGCCGCTATGTGATTTACCGAAAGCTTACGGATTGTCAGATATAGAAAAAGGAACTTTTCCACATTTATTTAACACAGGAGAAAACCAATTATGTATCGGACCTTTACCGAGCCTAGATTTGTACGGTGTCGATGGTATAAACAGTACACGAAGAGAAAAATTTATAGACTGGTATATTCGTCAGTCAGATGCAGGATACATATTTAATTATCAAGAAGAGATTGTAAAATATTGTAAACAAGATGTTAAAATACTGAGAGAGGCATGTTTAGAATTTCGAAAAAATTTCATGAAGTTTAATGTAGACCCATTCAAAGAGTTCACAACTATAGCTTTATCGTGTATGAGTGTTTACAGGGAGAAATTTGAAAAAAAAAATCAAATAGGTGTTATACCTAAGAAGATACAGAATGACTGATAATCAATGAATGGAACAAAAGGTTCTACAGTATTGAATTGAGCATGCAGGGCATGGACAGGAGAGGAGACTTATTGAAGGTGTTCTTGTTGATAAATACGCTCCACCACGAGCAGATGAGGATCATAATAGTACAGTTCTTCAATTTTACGAGTGCTACTAGCATGGATATACACGATGTTACAGAATTAATAGAAATGAAACATTATCATCGGGCGAATCGCTTGACGATAGATACAAAAGAACATGTGCTATATCCTTAAACAGGTTGTTATACACTTATTCAAATTGGAGTTGTGAATTTGAGCGGGAAATTTCATGTTACCGAGAATCGAGAGAATATATAGATGAGAATATCAATCTTGTTTATCGTAAACCTTTCGACCCCCGTGATGCATTTTTCGGCGGTAGAACTGGTAACACAGTAAAATTATACGAATTTGAGTGTGATGTAAAAATTAAATACGTCGATGTATGTTCATTATATCCATACCTTTGCAAACGAAGTAAATATCCTGTGAATCATCCAACGTTATATGTGGGTAATGAAATTCAAACTCTCATGGCAGATAACAACGACATCAGTAACGTTCAAAGTCTTATCATATGTGATGTACTCCCACACAGAAATCTGTATCACCCTGTTTTACCAGTTAAAATGCATGAAAAATTAATTTTTCCACTTTGCCGTACGTGCTGCGAGCAAATGATTCAAACGGATTGTACGCACAATAATACGATAGACCGGGTATTACACGGAACATGGGTGTCGGAAGAGCTTAAAAAAGCTGTAGAAATAGGATACGTGATTCAAAACGTTTACGAAATATGGCAATATGAGATGGTACAGTATAACTCTGTGATGCGAACAGGTGGTATTTTTACCGAGTACATCGAAGAATTCTTTAAGTGGAAAACCGAGGCTTCAGGCTACCCGTCGGACTGTATTACCGAAGATCATAAGGACCATTCAATAGAGAACTTTGAACGAGAAAAGGGTATTCGTCTAAGTAGAACTAATATAAATTTTAATGCGGGTTTGCAGTAGGTAGCTAAACTATGCTTTAACTCGTTATGGGGTAAGCTCGCGCAACAAGAGAATATGGCTAAAACAAGTTGTTACAGAGCTAGCAAGATTGACGGAACTACTTATCAATGCTGAAGTGATTGTAAACAGTATCATTCCAGTCAACGATTAGGTATTGTACGTGAATTGGCAGTATTAGGACGAAGCTCTCTTGCAGTCACACACGACATGTGTTGTAATTGTAGTTTTCACAAGAGCATAAGCTTGGCTTAAACTTTTTGATTATTTGAACAAACTAGGAGCACGTGAACTGTACTACAACGCAGACTCAGTTTTCTATGTCAGTAAGAACGACAGTCGCGATTTGCCGATCGGTACACTACTTGGTGAACTTACTCATGAATTAGCGGAGAAAGACGTTGGTACATATATATCATCTTTTGCCTCTGGCGGTCCGAAATTTTACGCGTACAAGTGTAAACTTCTAGATGGTTCTGAACAAATAGTATAGAAAATTAAAGATGTAAGACTCAATCATTCAAATAGTCAAAAAATTAATTTTTAAAGTATACGCGAGTTAATATCGGGAAACACGGACGAAATTATTATATCTTCACCGGCAATAAGAAGGATAGATTTTCCACGAAGTATTATCACTAACAAAGACGAAAACTTGTAAAACTGTCTATGGTAAAAGAAGATTTGTCAAGTTGAAATAAAGCTATTCGCACGAATACAGACACTGTTAACGACTAAACTCCACATCGTCTGAGTAGGTATACAAGGATAAGCACGCACGCGCAAAACAATTTCCGATCTAAAGTGCTCGCGAGACCGTGAGTAGTAGGAGGAGAAAGGTAATATTGCAATAGAAGGGGGGACGAGTTCGTCTCCAACGCCCGCATGGTTGTAGGAGCAAGCCATGCACGCGCTAAAGAAGCTAGCTGTTCTGGAGCGCTCGCAAGCGGCGTTTGTTAATATTACGACAGTGGGAGGACGAGCTCTTCTCCAACGCTATCGCGGATACGTGAGCGGCCGCGCGGAAGACCCCACCGCGACCACAAGATCATCGTAGACTCCAGAAGAACTTTAGCTTGTCAGCAGACAGCTCTGGTAATATGAAGAAAAAAAGTGTGAGATTTAATCCCAACCCATTAAGTCTTCGTATATTGTACGTCTGATGTTGGAACGTAGTATTCTTACGGTTTCAGTGAAGAATAGTAGTGGTTATAGTAAGTCATGGATATTAGATGGAAACACCCATGGACATCTATGCTTTGTGGACCTACCGGTTGTAGCAAAACAGTGTTTGTGAAAAAATTTCTAAAATACTTCGATCGTATGAGTGACACACATTTCGATCACACGATCGTTTACTATGCTGAATGGCAGGCAGGTTACAAAGAGCTTGGGAGACATATAGAATTTCGCGAGAGGCTTTCTCAAAGTACGGACTATGCTGCTGATTCACGCCCAAAGTTATTAATATTCGATGATTTGATGCGTGAATCATCATCAAGTAATGCCATTTATTACACAGAATATATTTCATCAAGAAAAAGGCCAACGAAATATTTTGCTCAACGCGCAATACATGGTCGTGCTTAGAAATTTACGCGATCATACACAAATACAACATCTTTCGCGCCAACTTTGTCCTGAAGATCCACGATTCCTACAAGAGGCGTACTGGGACGCCACCTCGCGGCCATTTGGATACCTTTTTCTAGATGTAAAACAAAATACTCCAGATAATTTTCGTTTTCGCGCTTGCATCTGCCTCGATAATAAATATCAGTACATTCACGTACCTCAAAAGCAGTTTAAGGGTGTTGATTTGAGTACTCACCTTCCAGTCGTATCTTTGTAATATAGCGGAAAATTAGAGGTCCCATCGGGCAAAAGCATACAGATATTTTAAGAGCGCTTTACTATTTAAGCAGGAAGCAACGCGCTGCCGTGCTCCGTAAGGCCGACACCAAATTGGTGAGATACATTTGTGAGTGTACTCTTAACGTGCTGCACGGTAACGTTCCTCTCAACAGAATGCACAAAACACGATTACGTGAATATGCAGACATTCTTAGACGGTTGGCAAGTCCTTGGAAGAATCTAGCAACGTAAAAGAAAATTATCGTACAGCACGGCGAATTCTTGCCAATATTGCTGGCACCGCTCATTGGTACAGTATTGTCACGTCTTATGTCAAAATGAAAAAAAATGGAACACACTAAAAAAATGATTTTGTTACCAAAAGAGAGTGTGGAACTTTTACAACAAAAACTTTTCACCAACGCTGGGTTAAAGTCAGTGCAAACACCAGGAACTGCTGTTAGCAGGCTGGATGCCGAGATGATATTTTGAATTCTACGGATGATATGAGCAAGCGGGATAAATGGCTACGATATTATCAAGCATTACGTTATCTACATTTTAAAGATATAAGTAACAAGAAAACAGAAAGTACAAAGAAAGACAAAGATATGTAAGATGCTGATATTATCAACGATGATAATAATGATGATGGTGAGACAGAGTAAAAACGTGTCGTGAAAGAATTAAAAGATCGTGTGGATGCACGATTTGTGGGAAGTGTACCTTTAAGATATCGGTCCAATACAGCGGGTCTTTTACAACATTTACGTGGCATAGGCATCGCCACTTGGGATGGTAATGGTACAACATGTATATATGGCATTCCTATCCGTGACGCAAATATTATCGACTTGGTTAACGTTGCTATGAGGAAAAGATAACACGTGAATCTGGCAGGTGCTCGTCAATTTGCTCTGGCACTTCAACGTGTCGGAAGCTTCGACTTTTTATCGGGAACGATCGTGTGTTACAGATAATCGATGAGGCTTCTTCTTTTACTTCTCCAGAGTCTGGTAGTAGTAAATCAAAATTCGGTGGTAGTAACAAACTCAGCGAAGAAGAACAAGGGCGTAGAAAGAGAAAGAGAAGAAAGAAAGTCGACAGATCACTGAAATCAGGGGAAACATGGAGTCGACTGTGCACGAAATTCTCAAAGTAGAGAAAGACGATGAAGCTGAAAAGTGTATTCTAGATTCCATAATTGATTTAATGCCTTTTGAGATGCATGCACTAGGATACAAATTATGTGGACCCGGGACAAAACTGGCTGATCGTCTTAAATGTGGTGACGTTGGGGTTAACCCGCTTGATGAAGCGTGTCGTGAACATGACATAACCTACGCCAATAAGAAGTCGACAGATCGTCGTCGAGCTGACCAAATACTAGTAGAGGAAGCTTTTTCTCGGATGCTTGGTAGTGAAACCCCACCTGATGAACGTACAGTTGCAATGATGACTGCTTCTTGTATGGTTAGCAAAATCACTTTTGAAAAATTTTTTTCGCGTATTAAGAAAGCTATAAAATACAGAGATAAGAAAATAAAGGAGACAAAAGCGTGTAGGATTTCGACGAAGAAGCAGGCAAAAGAAAAATACACTCATCCATAAAGATGGAGCCAGCATCTGTTATGATTTACAATGCTCACAAAACTCGCAAAAATTTAAAATCTCGATATAGTTGCTCCAAGTACCGAAAACCTAAATACACCATCGGTGACCTAGTACGAGCTAGTTGAGCAAGAAACGTGTTTGCGAAAGGGTACGAGGTCGGATGGACGTTGAAACTGTTTGAAATTACTTGTATTTCAATAGCACACCAGCCACTGGTATACTTTCTAAAAGATTTAGCTGATGAGGATATTGAAGGGTGTTTCTACGAGCACGAGTTGAGTAAAGTTAAAAAAGATTTAAATAACGCAAGTTTCGAAGTTGAAAAAATTTTAAAAAGTACTGAAGTGGTCGAAATAAAAAATATTTTGTTAAATGAAAAGGACACGCCGATAAATTTAATTCCTGGGCTGCAGCCAACCAGATCTAAAAAACATCATGAAGAATCAATTTTACATTGTACAACCTAGTAATAGTAATATGCATTATTTCCCTGACAATACTATAACACGGTTCATTACTCACCTACCGCAACAAATACGACTGCAAGGATGTTGGAGTGTTGCACTTTCGGAGATCCAAATTCTTATGACATTTCAACATGTTCCACAAAACAAGGACAGGAGTCCGTTTGTCTATGTAAAAAGTATACCACCATCGTCGCTGGGGACTAATCAAATTGTACCGACCATTTCATCCATTAATTTTATACATCCAGGTGTTTGCAAACATTTGGAAAGTCTCGTGGAGGAGATAAATAATCTGAACTGCATAAAAGACCATCTACGTTTCCAGATAGAGCGTGGTGGATACGTAGACGCGTTTGTTTAAGAGAGGAATGTACGCCAATTAATCACGTTTTAGAATTGTCAAGGAATTTGAGAAAAATTCTCGGGTTTGAAACTAGAAAAAATCAAGCTATCAAGGTCGATAAAGAAAAACTCACTATATCTCATTACTCTGCTTATCTTTCTAATGGGTTACCAACAACTCTAATGGTGTACAGTGACATCTGTGAACCTTATGTAATCGGAGATGTGCAAGGTAAATTATTAAGAGCGGTTTCCTTGAATACTGCACTGAAAAAAGTTTCGAGCAGCAGAAACACGATTCGTATGATAGCAACGCCCCTAGACATAACGCGAAGCAGTGGCATGAATTTCGGGCAGGAGAAGCCCGAAATCTTCATACAGCTGATCTATGCTGCTTGCAGAATGATACTGCTCAATATTTAAGAGAGTATATTCTTCGTTAAAAAAAGTTTATGAAAATAAATTAAATGCAAGTAACAAAAATAATACAAAATAACCTAACAAATTTTGCTTGAATTTAAATTATATTTACTTGCTTTTTATAAGTATAAAATAATGAATTGTTAAAATCATTATATTAAAATTATTATATATATCAATATAAATTAAAATCATTATATTAGAATTTTTATATATATATATCAATATAAATTAAAATTATTGAAACCCGTATGGAAATGATTTTTATGAGTAACTGTGAAAATCTTTGTATAACATTGATAACAATTCATAATAGTCAATAAAAGTTAAATAATTGTTATTATTATTAATTGTTTAAAAAAATTAAATCAATTAAAATTAATTGTTTTTGTATAAAGAGTTTTACACATATATATAAATAAGATTATATTATAGATACCCTGGTAGAAAATTGAGCATATTTTGGGCAGAATTTCTGGTCAACGAAAGTTAAAATGACACCTATCTAGAAATTTTAGAAATTCTTCGTACAAAATTTTTAGATGAGTGTCATTTTAACTTATCATTGACCAGAAATTCTGCCCAAAATATGCTCAATTTTCTACCAGGGTATGTTGACGACGCAATTACATGTATACATAAAGATGACCTGTTAACTGTTTTAAAAGTTTTTAATGAATATGACAGTAATTTAAATTTCACATATGAGGTAGAAAATAATAATTAAATTAACTTTTTAGATTTGACATTAATAAAAAAACAAAATATTATAATTACTGACTGGTTTCAAAAACCGACTAATTCCTCCCGCATCTTGAGCTTTGAATCCTGTTATACTACACAACTAAAACGTAATATACTGTATAATCTTGTCGACCGAGCCTCATTATTGTCAGATTCTAGTTTTCATGATAAAAATATTGATCTTGTGAAGCGTTTACTTAGTCTTAATCATTACCCATTAAAGTTCATTGACTCTTGTATAAACAAACGTATTTACAAATATAAATCGAATGATAATACGATTAATAACAGAAACAAATATAATAACTTTATATGTACTATTCCGTTATCTTTTATCCCGAGATTTTTAATCACTGTAGAAAAACACTTTTTAACTTTGGTATTGATACGAGACCTTTAATCAACAATAAACTTAACCAGGTAATAAAACTGGGTAAAGATAATCTTAAAAAAGAAGATACTACTGGGATTGTTTATAAATTTAATTGTAAATCTTGTTCCGCTTCATATGTTGGTGAATCAAAACGATCATAGACTCGATTAAGTGAACACAAAAAATCGTCAGAAACTGTAGTGGGTAAACATATGAATTCTCTATCTCACGAATTTAATTAGGAAAACACGATTATTTTAGATAGGGAACCGAATTATAAAAAACGTAGAATTTCAGAAATGATTCATATTAATAAGGCTGTATTCACAGCAGCATAGAAGTTCGACAATTCAAAATTCCACCTGTGAGAAATTAATAACGGTAAAATTTGCTCCAGTATGCTGAATCGTGGTTCATGATTATTCTTATATCAACCACACGATACAAAATAACAATTTGATATTTTTTTATTTGTCAAGTATTTTATATATAATAGGAGTAAATACATATAACAAGCCATATACAGATACCGAGTAAACATTTCATTATTACACAGTAGCTTTTTTTGTGACCGTTTCATTAATTATAAAAATACTTAATATCAACCGAAGATCGTTCTAGCAAATGTAATTTGCATGCGAAAAGAGCTTGCATATATTATTCACACTCGTGAAAAATCCCGTGGTTTTAAATCCGATTGTTACAACTAAGCGTTTAAAAGATGTATCCTCGATATACTTATATTTTATACAAGTTCTCAGAAATAGCCCTAGCGTCAATCGCATTAGACGTGTATGTATGATACGATATAACCTATCTATTTACACGTGTCTTCTTGACTCGGTATAATATTATATACATAGTATGATACGACATAACCAAGCTATTTACACGTGCATTCACGATTCGGTATACGATTATATATAACCTGGTATACGCGTATCAATAGCTAGGTATAAGCTTACAGTAGTATCCTCGGTATGCATATACGTATAAATAACCAAGCTATTAACACGCGCACACACACCTCGGCATAGTAATCTCAGTACGCATACACGCGCAAATAACCAAGCTATTCACATGTGCATACTCACCGCGGTATAAACAGCTCGGTATACTAACATATTAACCACGCTAAATATACACCGCGGTATAAACAGCTCGGTACAATAGTATGCCGCGCTATTTACCCGCGTATAAAAACCTCGCTATACGAGCATAGACAACGAGGCATACGTGTATAAATATAGCTCGGTATACTAGCATATTAACCGCGCTAAATATACACCACAGTATAAACAGCTCGGTACAATAATGTGCCACGCCATTTACCCGCGTATACATGCCTCGCTATACGAGCATAGACAACGAGGTATACGTGTATAAAAACAGCTCGGTACAATAGTATGCCGCGCTATTTAGCCGCATTTACATGCCTCGCTATACGAGCATAGAAAATGAGGTATACGTGTATAAAAATAGCTCGGTATACACGCATATACACCTAGGTTAACATACATGAATGCATAACACATATTATTTAGTTCCTCTGTGATTTTTTATGGTAAGAAATTGATGAATTTTCATTTGTTTCTTAGAGGTTATGATATTGATGTACACAAGTTAAATTATTTTGTATATATACTGTATTAAGCATTATATTTCTGATTTTTTTTCAAATAATTGACAAAATGGTGATATTAGATGATACTACTGATACTGTAAACAGTTCCATTGGAACTGTTTACAGTATCAGTAGTCCATTGGAACTGTTTACAGTATCAGTAGTATCATCTAATATTATTTGAAAATCAATTTTTCGAAAAAAAATCAGAAATATAATGCTTTATACAGTATATATACAAAATAATTTAACTTGTGTATATCAATATCATAACCTCTAAGAAACAAATGAAAACTCATCAATTTCTTACCATGAACTATCACAGAGGAACTAAATAAATTATCACAGAGGAAAAAAAAATTAAAACGTTGCTTAACTCATTTTCTTAATTTAAATAAATATTAAAGTTTGATTGCAAGCATTCATATGAGAACATACATGATGCATCTAGGAATACATGCAGACGAACTTTGGGACGAGTATAAAATTATCAACGTGAAACACGTAATATACGTGCATTCATATGTGTTAAACTAGGTGTATATATGTGTATACCGAGCTATTTTTATACACGTATACCTCGTTGTCTATGCTCGTATAGCGAAGCATGTAAATGCGGCTAAATAGCGCAGCATACTATTGTACCGAGCTGTTTTTATACACGTTTACCTCGTTGTCTATGCTCGTATAGCGAAGCATGTATACGCGGGTAAATGGCGTGGCATATTATTGTACCGAGCTGTTTATACTGTGGTGTATATTTAGCGCGGTTAATATGCTAGTATACCGAGCTATATTTATACACGTATGCCTCGTTGTCTATGCTCGTATAGCGAGGCTTTTATACGCGGGTAAATAGCGCGGCATACTATTGTACCGAGCTGTTTATACCGTAGTGTATATTTAGCGCGGTTAATATGCTAGTATACCGAGATATTTTTATACACGTATGCTCGTATAGCGAGACATGCATAAGCGGGTGAATAGCGCGGCATACTATTGTACCGAGCTGTTTATACTGTGGTGTATATTTAGCGCGGTTAATATGCTAGTATACCGAGCTATTTTTATACAAATATGCCTCGTTGTCTATGCTCGTATAGGGAGGCATGTATACGCGGGTAAATAGCACGGCATACTATTGTACCGAGCTGTTTATACCGTGGTGTATATTTAGCGCGGTTAATATGCTAGTATACCGAGCTATTTTTATACACGTATGCTCGTATAGCGAGGCATGTATACGTGGGTAAATAGCGCGGCATACTAGTGTACATAGCTGTTTCTACCGTGGTGTATATTTAGCGTGGTTAATAAGCTAGTATACCGTGCTATTTATACCGTGGTATATATTTAGCATGGTTAATATGCTAGTATACCGAGCTGTTTATAACGTGGTGTATATTTAGCGCGGATTATATACTAGTATAACGAGCTGTTTATACTGCGGTGTATATTTAGCGTAGTTAATATACTAGTATACCGAGCTGCTTATACCGCGGTGTGTATTTAGCGTAGTTGATATGCTAGTATACCAAACTGTTTATACCGCGGTGTATATTTAGCGTGGTTAATATGCTAGTATACCGAGCTGTTTATACTGCGGTATGTAAATAGCTTGGTTATTTGCGCGTGTGTGCGTACTGAGATTACTATGCCGAGGTGTGTGTGCGCGTGTTAATAGCTTGGTTATTTATACGTATATGCATACCGAGGATACTACTGTAAGCTTATACCTAGCTATTGATACGCGTATACCAGGTTGTATATAATCGTATACCGAATCATGAATGCACGTGTAAATAGCTTGGTTATGTCGTATCATACTATGTATATAATATTATATCGAGTCAAGAAGCACGTGTAAATAGATAGGTTATATCGTATCATGCATGCACGTCTAATGCGATTGACGCTAGGGCTATTTCTGAGAACTTGTATAAAATATAAGTATATCGAGGATACATCTTTTAAACGCTCAGTTGTAGCAATCGGATTTAAAACCACGGGATTTTTCACGAGTGTGAATAATGTATGCAAGCTCTTTTTGCATGCATATTACATTTGCTAGAACGATCTTCGGTTGATATTAAGTATTTTTATAATTAATGAAACGGTCACAAAAAAAGCTACTGTGTAATAATGAAATGTTTACTCGGTATCTGTACATGGCTTGTTATACGTATTTACTCCTATTGTATATAAAATACTTGACAAATAAAAAAATATCAAATTGTTATTTTGTATCGTATGGTTGATACAAGAATATTTATGAACCACCATTCAGCATACTGGAGCAAATTTTACCGTTATTAATTTATCACAGGTGGAATTTTGAATTGCCGAACTTCCATGCTACTGTGAATACAGCCTAACTGTAAAAATTGAATCAATTTAAAAACAGATACTATATTCTTGCCTTTGATTTATAAACCGTTACTATATAATGTAAACAAACTTTAGTATAAATAGCGTTGTAATCTTTATTTTAATTTATTGACTATGTGAATCTCTCACGTTATAATTGTACATTTAGGTGCGTGTGGTACTTATTATATTTATTGTAATTATTCAATTTATTTGTTATTTATTTATTTATTTTTGCAAATTGTTTTTTTAATAAAGATTCGCCTGAAGAGGTCAGAAAATAGATCTGACGAAACGTAGTTACAAAACTGAAAATTAGTGTTTTTTATTATTTCTAACGGCCTTCTCTCCCAGTGGTTGGGTTTATTCAACATTATATAAATAAATATTGTGTGTGAATTCAATTAAATATAAATAAATGTAAATAACTGGTAATAATTATTATTTATAATTAATATTTATTAACGATTGTGAAAAACTGTGAATAACTGTTATTAATGTCTCCATTTTGGCAGTTCATTATAGTTATTATTAGTTATTATTAGTTATTATTAGAAAAGAATAAAACACAGAACACTAATTATTTTTTCAGGATTTATAATTTGTTTAAGAATAAAAAATATAACATAATTATGTTTTATTATCATTTATAATTTGGACATATTAAATAATAATTATTTTTTTTCATACCAAATGCAGGCGCGATCGATAGTAAATCTTTTGCTTTTACAATAATTTTTTTTCCGTCCTTTCCAAAACATATGCGTAGTAGTGATCATCAAATGTGATCTCTTCATAAACATTCAATTGAAAATACAATTCCTATTTTATATGTAAAACCATAATAATCTACTTCTTTATAATATTTACATTTTTTACATTTTTCCTTATTATTAAAATAAAATTCATTAACTCTATCAGAATCAATTGAAGTAAACTGAATTTTTTTTATGAATTCTGCTGAATCTATCATTTTACACATTTTCAACATTTCTTTGGTACTTATTGTAACTAATAAGTTTTTATTACTACTCGTAGATGTAGCTACTGTTTCAATTGTCCGTGTTTGGATTCGGAGCGCATACACCAAAAATATACAAAAGGTCCATTATTCAACAAAATGATTGCATAATGTATAAAAATATGAAATTTGACTGTCAATTTCTCACCTAATTCTAGGTATAAAGAATTAATATTTTGTATTAATTCATTTAATCTTTTAGCATCTGCTTGAATGATACAAAAAAAAAAGTAAAATATCCAGGGATTGTCGTATATATTTATATAATAACCAATGATTATCTTCGGGAATTATATCTCCTACAAATAAACCAAAAAATCGAACCAGAGTAATCATTTCTGATGCTGACATTTTTAAATTTGGTTTATTTTTAATTGTGTCAAATGATATTTCAGCTGGTATATTTATATTTTGGAAAGGATAGAATGAAAAGTTTTTTATTATTGCATTAAGTTTTTCCAACGTAAAGTATTCTTTTGTTATGACAAACTCATTTATTATGAATTTCATAACGTACATATACACACCTTCTAACACATCATGCATTAGATCAACGGATACGTTTTCGAAAATACTAAAATCGTTAACAGTATGAAACACACATTCCTCTTTAATTCCAGTACTAGAGGCATTCTTCATTTGCACATCAATGTTATAGTTATTTATATTTCTCAAACAAAGTTTATTTTCTGTAACCATTTCAGAACAATCTTCTAATGTACTCTTGCATATTCTATAAAAATAATTGGCCTTGAAACATTCTGTAAAACCAAATATTGTATTAAGACCTAAATTATTGCCAATGATTAAAACTAGTTGAAACTTTATAGTATAATTTCTATTATCGACATTCAGTGATTCCATTACTTTGTAGAAAATTCAACTCTTCAATAAATTTGTTAAAAATTTTTTTGTTTCCACATTTTTTGTGATCTGAAGCTCGTAAAATGAGAGCTACTATAATACTATTAAGCTTTAGTGCTATGTAAGGCAGTAAGCAGGCTTAAGATGCGTAAGCTGCTCCAAATTTATTTTTTCCTGCACGGTAGATTTGCATAAAAAATATTTTTCTGCCAGAAAGCGACAGCTTTCTGGTCGCTGACCAAAACAAAGTTGCCGCTTTCTGCCGTCGTCGGGCAGAAAAATAGCATACGACCCATGGTCAGTAAAAAAGAAAGCCTCAGACCACATGTTTGTCAACTTCGGCTTCGCCTCAGCCGACAATTACATGTGATCTGAGACATTTCTTTTTTTTTCTGGCCTTGGGTCGTAATACACTAATTATAATATGCAATTCCCATATTGAATATAATATTTATCATAAATCAATAAAAAATTTTAATAAATTAATTGTTTTTATATTTATTATCATTATATGACATAAAAATTTTTATAATAAACTATAAATACATAAAATTATCATGTTTCGCATAAGTGTTGCGTAGCGTATTCGGTAGCATCGATGCCTCGTATCCCGTAGGTCGTGGGTTCGCGTCCCAGTCAGGTCAAATATTTTTTTTGCGTTTTTATAAGCGTTATAATTTTATAGGCTGTTTGAATTATTTATAATCAATAAAAAGTGATCTAATGCATACCGTAATAAAAAATATCGTTAAATTTAATTTTAACTTGCATACAAATTTTGGAGCATATCTATCGAATGGTTTTCGTAAAATCAAAAAAAAAAAAAAAAAAATAAGAATGTTTTAAACAATTTTAAAAATGCTCTAAAATTAAAAGTGCGCCTAAAAAAAACAGTTTTTAAAAGTTTTTCTTCTTTTGACAGTCGAAAATAATTTCCATACCAATTTCTATAAATTCTTTGAATAGTTTACGTAAAATACAAAAAAAATTAAAAATCGAAATTTTTTTAAAATTCACAAAATGGCAAAAAAAACTACGCTAAGAAAACCAATTTTTAATAGCTTCCCGTCTAGTTAGACAAAAAAATAAATTGTATGCGAAATTTGAAGCAAATCCATCTATCGAGTAGTATTTGAGATCTAACTGAGATACTGAATTCATACACACACACACTCACATACATGCAGACATTTTCTGAAAACCATTTTTTTCGACGCACCGAGTCCAAATATATACAAATTAGTGAAAAAATAGAAAAAATTTTTTTTTGCTAATACAATGCTTTCTCTATGAGAAAGCAAAAAGCAAAATTTTCTTTGATAACCCGCGTAAAAAAAAATTTGTATTGCCAAGATATTGGTGAAACAATATTATTTCGCCAAAATTTATCATTTATCAATCCCTAGGGCCAAAACCCACATCATTTCCACATATTGGCAATATATTGGATATTGCTATATCAATATGTATAATGATAAATAATTTCAAATAAAAAATCAAAGTTTTACTACATCCCTAGTGGAAATCGAACCTGTGAATAACTAGGAATAACTGGGAATGACTGGGAATAACTGTTATAAACTGTTCAGTTTGAGACAAGAATAACAGTTATTCCCAGTTATTTCCAGTTATTCCCAGTTATTCTCAGTTATTCTTAGTTATTCCCAGTAATTTACAGTTTAGCTTAAAAATAATTTGAAAAAACAGAGGTTTTATTCGTACCTCTGATTTTTAAAATTATTTTTAAACTAAACTGTAAATAAGTGGGAATAACTGGGAATAACAGTTATTCCTGTCTCAAACTGAACAGTTTATAACAGTTATTCCCAGTTATTTACAGTTATTCCCATTTATTCACAGATTCGATTTCCACTAGAGATTTAATTGAAAACTTCTTAACTTTTTTTTATATCATATCTATAAGGTATACAATATAGGTGATATTAAAATCTTTAATATAATATATAAAAATAAAATATTGGTAAATTAAATTCAGAAATCTTCTTTTGCAAAACAAATATATTTAATAAAATAATTTTTTAAATCAAATTTTACGAATATAAATGTAACAAAAATCTATTATACTAATTGTATATTTACATTACAATTTAGTTGAAATAATTTCTGAGTACCAGAAATGTGTAAATCAAATGTAATCAACACACATCGACTTATGTCATTTTTGTGAATGAAAAAAAGATTTAATCATTTTTAATTTTAATAAATACAACTTAAAGAAAATAATTCATATATTTTATTGTTCAAAATGTTTTATTAATTCGAATAATGAAGATTCTTTATGTCTTTAATGTACAATAAATTATTTTCTTGAAATTTCTTTAATTTTATAATTAAAAACATGATACAAGCGACCTTATTTTTACGAAAAAATAATTAAATGTCCTAGAAATCAGTCACTTCAAGCTCAAAAATTTTTTTCTGATATTTATGATGGTTTGCTGTATCAAGAAATGCTCTGTCCAAATAAAATATTAAGTGATCCCAACAATATATCTTTTACGTGGTATTTTGACGGCGTTAGAATTTTTAAATCTTCTAAATACAATATTTGGACGTTTTATTTAACAATTAATGAATTTTCTTACAAAGAACGTCACAATACTGAAAATGTGTTGTTAATTGGCTTGTGGTCTAGGAAACTGAAACCTAAAGTTAATCTCTTTTTAAATTCCTTAAAAAATTCATTAAAAAAATTGTATAAAGGTATAGATTTTGAAGTACCCAACGTAGATAAACCTATTAATATTAAAGGTATAATTTTAAATGGCACGTGCGATTTGCCAGCTAAAGCGATTTTTCGAAATATGTGTCAATACAACGGTAAATTCGGTTGTCGAATATACAAACAGGAAAGCATTTTAATTGACAAATCAAAAGTATACCCTTTTAAAAAAAAATTAAGTTTGTGAACTGATAGTGAAACCATTTTGCACGGTCAACAAACTCATGTTAGTAATATTAAAGTTTGCGATGTTAAGGGACCAACAATGCTCTAAAATTGTACCGAAATGCATTACATCAACCGGTAGTCCAGGGGCAAACTACATAAGTCGTAGCCGACCGAGGTCCTCGATTTTACCCAGGTTTTTTTCTATATATTTCGACCTGCCGATTTCGAATTTTTTGGGTAGAAAGTCCAAAAATTTTTATAATTTTTATAAACAAATTATAAAAATGCGTTTTCTCTTGAAAAAAAAAAAATTTTATCATATTTTTTAGGTTATTTTGAGCAAAAAAGGTTCTCATGAACATATTGCTAAAATGCACTGAATCGGCAGAAAAAAATCGCAAAGTTTGAAAAAACGCGATTTTTCAAAAATTTGACAGCCTATAGCTCAGCTTCTACTGCTTTAATTTTAACTCACAATAGCTTAAATCGTTTGTTAAAGTGTCAACTTAAAGATTACATTAGTTGGTGACAGTATTTATAATGAGTACATTACCCATTTATCGCTCAAAGAGTACTGTATACGCGCATCCGCGCGCTGACCTGCGACGACAGGGATTGTACATAGGTAAGCTATAAATGATACTTTTTTGAGCGATTAAATTTTGAACAATAAAATATATGAATTATTTTCTCTAAGTTGTATTTATTAAAATTAAAAATGATTTAATCTTTTTCTTATTTACAAAAATGACATAAGTCGATGTGTGTTGATTACATTTGATTTCAAATTTCTGTTATTCAGAAATTATTTCCACCAAATTGTAATGTGAATATACAATTAGTATAATAGATTTTTTGTTATATTTATATTCGTAAAATTTGACTTAAAAAATTATTTTATTAAATATATTTTTTGTTTTACAAAAAAAGATTTCTGAATGTAATTTACCAATATTTTATTTTTTTTATATTATATTAAAGATTTTAATATCACCTATATTGTATACCTTATAGATATGATATAAAAAAAAAGTTAAGAACCCTGGTAGAAATTTTAATTATAAACCGGTCATATTTTAACAATTTTTTTCAAAAATGGTTAATAATTGACCAACAATCACTAGAAAATGATCAGTTTATCTGCTAATAACCGACGGTTAATGGTCAAAAACTAGCAAAATAAAGTCAATCGCCAAATAATAATTTTACTAAATATATACTTTATTTATTTAAAAAATAATCAAATTGAATAAAAATAATCACTTTAAATCAAATTAATAGCTTATTTCTTACGGGATCAGAATAATATATTTCTTTCCTGACCAGATATATTTTTACATTATAGAGTATATCTTTATATTGTTCACGTAAATAATCTTTCCTTGACCTGGAGATCATCCTGGCCACCTGGACATCATCTCCAGGAAGAGAATGCTATTTTTGAATTTTCGATTATAATACTAGATGTGCATAGTACTAGGTGAGCTAATATTATAATTAAGTATTCAGAAATATGAATCACTTCCTGCAGATGATGTCCAGGTGTCAAAGATAATCTAGGTTGACGTAACATCATCCACGAGAGAGTGCAGTTAGTATCGTAATTAAACAATTTATTCACTGTAAGTAGATGACGACCTGAGGCTAAAGTAGCCTTCAGGTTAACGGAACACAATTTAAGAAAAAGTGCAGCTAATATTCAACTAGCATCAGAAAAATTAACCACTGTGACACGTAAAATAAACGCGCCTATTTAAATAAATAATAATGCCGAAAATAATAATACCTGAAATATTGGTGCTATCATCAATTGTGTGGATGAGAATAAGAGTGGCATAAGTCACATTTTCAAAAAAATTTACTTAGTGATAGATTTTGTTTTTTTAGCATTAAAACAACTTATTTTCGGAAATAAAGTGTCTTTTTTTGTATTTTTTCTTTAATATTATGAGTACTGAAAGAATGGCACTTAACAGAAATGTAAAAGGGTTAATTATGGAAATGGCATAAGTCTCATTTTAACCTTTGGACGGCGGCAAAGCTAATATATTGGTGCACCTCCTGATCGACACTTTCCCTATGATCAATCAGTAAAATAAGATACTTTTTTACTGGTTTTCTATGGGCAATATGACACCTTCAATTCCGGCTATCTAAAGGTTAATGGAATTTTAATGTCAAATTACATTAATTGTTTAAAGCTGTTCTAAATAAATTTTAAGTTTTCGTATACATTATTACATAACCTTCAATAAAGGACACATGAAATAAATATGCTCTTCCGCATTCCTGGACCACAAAAACATGTTTATATTCATAAATAAGATGCTATGTATAGTACAGTTAGTAGTGATTAATTCAGTCACAGTTACTCGTTGTATTTAATATAAAGCAGTACGTTTAAAGTATTTCCAAATGATTTAAGTATTTAAATATATTATGTCGTTGGATAATAACTCTGATTATATTCAAAGTAGTGATTCAGAATCACAAAGTAATAAAGCGTATAATGGTTTAAAAAAAATACCAAGTCGCTAAAAAAACTAGAAAAAGACGAAGGAATCCCGAAAATTATAATTCATTCCACTGGTACATCATAATTCTTTTTAAATCTTACTACTAGTGAAAATAATCATAGTACCTTAATTTCTAATAAATCTGGTATAGAATAAAGTTTTTGTGTTATTACTGTGTTATAGTAAAATTGTGTTATTTTAATATAGTTAATCTATTGATGTTAATTATTAAGAACATTTGTGAAATAATATTTGTTTAAATGAAAAGTATGATTATAAATCAACAATTGGATTGTTTTGTTTTTATTATTAGAAATGATAATGGCATAAGTCCATGAACACTAACAACTTTAAAGCTCCTCATTAGAATGAAAATGGCATAAGTCACAAATGGTGAAATATTTTTTATTATAATAAAAAAAAAATCGAAATAATGCTTTCAAGTTTGGGTGAATTATAAGAAAAAACGTTATAATCTATCAATCTAATGCACTATAATTTTTAAAAACTTCTTCCTGATTTTTTTATTGACTTATAACTTTAACATTAAAAATCTCGAAAATAGAAGTATGTGACTTATGCCACTCTCATTCTAACCCACACAATTATAACAGTAATAAAACAATTTTTTCCGTGTCTATAAAATTTTAGAATTAGTTTTTATGATGAAAACTTTTTTGTGTTTTAGGGTTAGGAAACACGCGCAGTCACATGTTCGTAAACGTCTCCCTCTCCTTCTCTTCTAATACATCTATGTGTATTTAGGCGTAAGTGCCTCAATATAATATAAAAAATGAATATTATGTGGCTAAATCAAACTAAATTTTAAAAGTTTAAATCATCTATTTATTATATCTTAATTTTAATTATCAAAACTAGAATACGTGTACGGACATATGTCTATATACAAAAATATATTAGTTATATATGTCCTTTGGCCGTATTCAGATTTCTGCTCAAGCGGCAAACATTGTTTGAGATTCAGATTCCACCTGAATAAACGGCCAAAGGACATAGATGATCTTATGTCCGAAGTAGGCCGTATGAGGAACTATAACTTATTAGTTGAAAATATTAATGTTTTTTCCAATAATTTTAAAATTAAATTTTAATTCTATTAATTTTTTCTTTTGTTTCTTAGATTGACATTTTGTAATGAGTATAGCTGCTGTTGAAGCGCGAGTCATTTTTTTTTTCACTAACCTACGTTCAATATGATTGCTCTTTGACATATTGAACGAAACATAGTAGGATCGGTGATGCCATATTGATTTCTCCTGAGACATATTGAGTCTCAATATGTCTCAGGAGGACATATAAAGCTTGTAAAGAGTCGAGGAGCGCGTCTGAGACATATGCGATGCAAATACAAATTTAGCATGCTCTTTACATACTGACACGAATACGGCCTACGAGGACATAAATATATATATATATATATATATATATATATATATATATATATATATATATATATATTCACTATCTTTCGATCAGTTTTTGATTATATTTATTGACCAAAAAAAAATGGCTCATAAATGACGAATGACCATTTTTAAATGGTCTATTTTCTACCAGGGAAGTTTTCAATTAAATGTAGTAAAACTTTGATTTTTCATTTGAAATTATTTATCATTATACATATTGATATAGCAATATCCAATATATCAGCAATATCCAATATATTGCCAATATGTGAGAATAATGTGGGTTTTGGCCCTAGGGATTGATAAATGATAAATGTTGGCGAAATATTAGAAAAATTTTGTCAAGAGATTTTTAAATAAATGCAAAATATTGGATATTGTTTCACCAACATCTTGGCAATACGAATTTTTTTTTTACACGGGAAGAAAGAATTGATTTTATTGTTTCTTTTTCAAGAAAACCTTGAAAACCCGTATTGTCTACCCTTACCTTTATGTTTTAAGTTTTTCAAAGTTTTCTTGTGATTGAAGCGATAAAATCAATTCTTCCTCATCGATGAAAATATTCCTTTTTTTTAAACAAGATGCGGCTTTCTCTTTATTTTTTGCTATAATTATTAGTTTTTTGTGAAAAAATCAATTCCTTGATTTGTAAAGGGCAGATATAATCGATCTCCTCTTAATCAGTGATTTTTCACTGAAATAAATTAAATGAAATGGTAAAAAAATGCGTGAAAAAAACATGTGAATAAAGTGTAAAAATATGACAAGTCATAATAAAAAGTTTATTTATAAAAAAACGCGTAATATCTTGCATAAAAAAACACGTGATTACATACATAAAAGAACATCCAAATTTGACGTGTAAAATACACGGTAAAAAAAAATTTATTTCTATACGTGATTTTTACACGTGCATAAAATACGTATTTTTTTAATAGGGTACATTTTAATAATTATTTTCATAGAATTTTACACCGTAAGCGAGATTGAACCTCAACAGATATTTTTGTTATTAACTATAATTCTTCTATGTTATAATTTTATTTTTAAACCGTCAGAAAAACTATTAACAAAGATGGATAAAGTTTAGCTAGTCATCTGACTTTTAAATGATATTCAAAGGAAGACTATCAGTGGCAAGTCATCAAGTATCGTTTCCTATTTTTTATTATGCTTCACCGTGTTTTCCAAGTAAGAAAAATTATCCATCAAGAATCGCACATTCGCTAAATACAATAAACACTTAAATAAGAAATGCAACATATAAGTATACTCTCTTCAAATGATAACTCCATAATTTCTCCCTATTATATTTAATTAGATACTACATATATACTGTTATTTCACTCGTACTTGGAAAATGTTTTAATGTTATAATTATTGGTTGATCGTTGTTCATAGAGCTGAACTTAGATTCATTTTATGATGAAAAACCATTGTCACGATAAGTTCCATAGAAATTTAAAATATTAGATGTAGATGAAAATAGTTGAGTTACTTTTTTTAAATTTTATATCTTATGTTTGACGACTTGTATGATCTAATTTTGTACTTAAAACGTGAAGTTTATAAAAAAATAGCCGTTGGAAACAAATACAAAAAAATTTTGAATATCATAATCGGAAAACACCGAATTTTTCTTACTTTGTAAATAAACTTAAGAGAAAGAAAATTTTTTTAGCAAATTAATCTTACATTTTGAATGTTATAACAGAATTTTAAAAGATTGTCAAAGTTTTTTACAAACACTTAACTAAACAATAATTAAATACTTATGAATAGATGGAAAATTGTTGGTACATTTCTAAACTTTACTGCACAATTTATTTATCTCATTAGGATTATGAAAATTAATAAATAATTCATTTCCAGGCGGAAATCACATTCTGAAATAATAAATAATAACAAATAATAATTGATATTAACAATTTAAAAAGTGTAGATTTTGTAATAAAAGTTTAAAATAATTATTATTTTTTATTTTCTGTTTCAATTTCTCATTATTTTTTATTATTATTTATTAGCTTTTCAATTTGGAAACCATATGCATAAACCAAACCTAAAATAAAAATTATTTATTATTAGTTTTTGTTATTTTTTATTACTTTCTAGGAAACAAAAGTTATTATTAGTTTTTATTCTTTATTATTTTTTATAAATTATTTCAGTCTGGAACGTGTATACCGTAAATAAGAGTTATTATGAGTTATTATTTTTTATTTTATTTTTATGAAAGAAAAATTATTATCACTTTTTATTTTTAATTATTTTTCATGAAGTATTTTAGTCTAGAACATGTACGCAAAAAATATTCTGTAAATATGAATTATTATTACACTGAAAAAAATATAATCTAGGAGTAAGAGGAAGAATCTATTTGATTCTTAGTTCTTGAATCAAATAGAAATCTAGTTGTACTTAACGGCATGTCGGAGCTGCAGCAATCGAGTTTTGCTTTTTTTATTTTATCAATATCTTTTTAAATTCTTAAATTAAACAAATATAATGACTTGTCCGCACTAAAGCTATATTTATACAATTATTTTTGTTAAAATAAAAAATCATTTAGACTTGTTTTTTTTTTATGAGCTTGGATTGGAAATTAGATATCAAACTCGACAAACCTAACCTTAAAATACGACATATTGAAAGTTTTTATTATAACTTTGTATGTATAATATTTTGGTGGATTTCTTGAGTTATCCGCACTAGAGTTTAATCTTACAAATTTTTTCTTTGTAGCGAAGAAACTCGATTAAACGCATCGTTCATTCATAAGTTAAGATTGGAAATATTATTAGAAGGCGGACAGCTTCTTAATAACTCTTAATAACTATAATCATCCTGCAAACACTGCAAATTCATGTGTGTTAATTCACACACTGATAGTGTGTAGTTTTACACGTTTTAGTGTGTAAATTCTATTATGTGTGTAAAAAAACGCACTTACGTGCGTAAAAGTATCAGTATACACATTCTATGTGTAATTTTACACACATGATCAGTTTAGTGTGAAAATTTACACACATAAATGCGTAAATCTACACATCTATGTGTTTAAAATTTATATTTGTACATTAATACATTTACTGTGATTCATTTTTATTTTACATTAGTAAAGCTGATAAATTTTCAGGTAATTACAGTACAACATTAATAATTTTTAATTAAAGTTTTTCTAAAAATATATATTTTAATATTAAATTGTATTAGAACTACAATATTCATTATTTCAAATTTTATATAGTCTTTTATTTTAATTGCCTTATATTTTATTATTTTATAAGAAGTTTAATTAAAATTTTTCATATGAAAAAAAATAATTTTATTAAATCAAATGCATTTATTAAATTAATAATATAAAATTCAGTAATCAATATTAACCTTATCAAAAAAATTATTTAATAATAAATTTTTCATGTACGTTTATTTTTTTGTAAAAAAATAATTGTTTATTTGATGAAAAATTAAATTTTTAATAAACAAGGAATTAGATATTCTTTTGATAAAAAATTATTTTAATCATACAAGAAAAATTATTCTACTGATCTTTATTTTTTTCATTAGTATTAATTACTAATGATTATTATTATTTATTTTATTTAAATTTAAGAGGCGGTCGGAACCAAATCGGTGATTTAGTTCGGTGCTTGTAATAAATGCTTATAATAATTTATTCATTTATTAATATGGTAAAAATATAGTCATTTCCTCTAGTCATGTATATAAAGAATAATTTAAAATAGCTAAAGTCACAAAAATATAAAAAATATTGTCATAAAGCGAAAAATGCCACCTAACAATCGACACGATAGTTTTTTGCATGCGGTATACGTCAAATCAGTTTGATATTTGTAATAAATGCTTATAATAATTAATTTACTTATTCATATGGTAAAAATATAGTAATTTCCTCTAGTCATGTATATAAAGAATAATTTGAAATAGTTTAAGCCATAAAAGTATACAAAATATTATCGTAAAGCGAAAAATGCTGACTTAATATATACCGCAAGTCACCGATTTGGTTCCGACCGCCTCTTAAGAGTGTTTAAAAATAATGAGATTTTTATATTAATAAACCATAAATATAAGAAACTATCATTAGTCATAACAAGCGTTCCGTAGCGTAATAGGTAGCGTCGATGCCTCGCATCCCGTAGGTCGTGAGTTCGCGCCCGAGTCAGGTCGAAAACTTTTTAAGCGTTTTTATAGGCGATATAATTTTAATAGGTTAATTCTTAAAGTAATTGCACATTAAAATTAATGAATTGCAATACAAATAATTGAAACGCTCATAAATATAATTTTTAATTTTTAATGTATTTCAATCTATTACACGTTTTATACGTTTGAATTTACGCGTTTACGTGCGTTAAATTAAACACCTAAAATGAGTCATGGATTTAACACACAAAAAATTGTGTAAAAATGGCGACAGCCGAATTACACACGTAACTGTGTTAAAATAACACACTTAAATTTGCAGTGAAATCGCAGTAATCTAGGTTCTAACAGAAAATCCTTTATCTTCAAGAAGAATTCTATTACAATTTAGAGAATATATATTTATGAATAAAAATCACAAAGAAATTTTTCACATCAGAATGTATTTACATCATTTAGAATTCGTTACATCAGAATGTATTTTTAATGTTGTAGATAATTATCATGTTACTGAGAATATGAGTGCAGATATTATGCATGACATTTTGAATGATGTTCTCAGATATATGTCTTTATTATTTAAAAATATAAGTAACAGGTATTACATTAGAAACAATCAATTCTAGAATTAACAATTTTAATTACGGTACTCACGAAAATGACAGATCTCGTCCAATAACCCATATGGAAAAAATTATTGGATATAATTGTAAATAACTGTTAATAACTGTAAATAAATGTAAATAAATGTAAATAACTGTAAATAACTGTAGAAAAGTGTTGAAAAATGTGGGAATTGAGACATAAATAACAGTTATTTACAATTATTTACAATTATCTACTGTTATTTACACTTATTTACAGTTATTTACACTTATTAACTGCTATTTACACTTATTTGCAGTTATTTATGTTTATTTACAGTTATTTACATTTATTCACTTTTTTCACAATTATTTACAGTTATTTACGATTATTTATAGTTTTTTACAATTATTTGCAGTTATTTACGTTTTCGAAAATTATCACAAATTTATTCAATAATTTTATATATAGGCGAAAATTTTTAAAAATATGAATAACTGTAAATAATTGTAAAAAACTATGGAAAATTGTAAATAGTTGTAAATAATTATAAATAACTGTAAAAAACTGTAAATAACTGTAAATAACTATAAATAATTATAAATAATTATTAATAACATTAAATTATCCACTAATTCAAAAATTTTTGAAAATGTAAATAACTGTAAATAATTATGAATAACTGTAAATAATTATGAATAATTGTAAATAATTATAAAAAACTGTAAATAATTGTAAATAATTGTAAATAACTGTAAATAACAGTTAATAACAGTTAATAACTGTAAATAACTGTAAATAATAGTAATTAATAATAAATAATAGTAAATAACTGTAAATAAGTATTATTTATGTCTTAATTCCTACATTTTTTAACAGTTATTTACAATTATTTACTATTATTTACAGTTTTTCACATAAATTATTTCCATATGGGAACAGAGGCTCATTTAATTAACAATAGTGTAAATATGTACGCTTCGGAAATGCTTACTTTAATTTTGTATTTACCGTTTTTAATAGGTGATCTTATACCAGAAGATATACAGAAAGCTAGAAATAGTTTTCAATAATGAGAGAAATTATAGATATAATTTTTTCGAAACAAATTCAAATTCAGCTGCTACCGTATTTAAAATCATTGATAAAAGAATATTCTTTAGGTTTCAATGAGCATGTGCATTGGGTAGAAACGGAAAATGAATATGTTACGTGCTGCTTTAAAGAATTGTACAGCGAGAAAATAATGCATAGGATTTAATTTGTTGATAGAAAAATTATTATTATAATAATAAATTTCTTAAAAATGATTAATTCTTTTACTTGAATCATATGAATAAGAACATGTAAGCCAATGCTTACGTAGTTAGAGAGATAAATATTCAATAATTTTAAATAAAAATTAAATTAAAAAATTTCAAATGGAATTTTTAGATTATTATTTATATAAAATATACTAGTTTTCCTCTTGGTGGATGCAGATTTAATTTTTTTTAAAGTTTAGTTGCTTTAAAAATGTTTCTGTTAGGTGGTAGCAGAATATCTATTAGAAGGAAGTCGATATCATTGAAGCAGATTTTCCTCTTGAGTCAAGCGGAATTCTACTATGGCTTAAAACAAAACGAAAATCTTCTACCACCAAGTGGATTCTCATTGGTTCTAGATTCTATTTTTTTCAGTGTATTTATTATTTATTTATTGGCTTTTTGGGTCCGAAAAATACACGCATAAAATAAACTGTTTATAAAAATTGTTATTATTACTTTTTTTAGCATTTTGGTCTAAAGATCATAAGAGTTATATTAATTATCTTTCTTGTATACATGGAACTTAAGAGAGTACCGTATCCCTTTGTTCTTTTCTAATTAAAAAATGTATTTTTTCACAAAAACTAAAAAAAAAAATTATTTTTTAATTAGAAAAAGGCAGAGGTACGTTTACAGACTCTTAACGAACAAATAAAACAATCAAGGTATTCATAGTTTCTAATGAATAACTCAATCATTACACGACTGATTCCATTCAGATTCATGCAGGCCGTCACTGATCGATTTTTTTTTTCTCTTCTAAGTGATATGTATATGGAGATAAAATTTACCTCATAGAACCGGAGAAAACGATTTTTTTCAAACGCAATTTTCTCTGAAACTCTACTTTTTTTTTAAATTTTCATATGTTTTTAAACATAAAAAGTACTAACTTTTAGGATAGGTGAGAATATGCTATTTTACCTTATTTTTTTTTAACAGATTTTTAAACGTTTTTTTTATATTTTCCATTTTAAAGCATTTATACCATGGCGCATCATGCCATTTTTCCAACTATTACGTCTTTTTACACTTCGTTTATGCTTTTATTTATTGATTTATCAAAAATACTAACAAAAATCTTCAAAATGAACCCTCGATCAAATTTTTTTATCAATTAGAACCGAAGTTATGATGATTTTAAGTTTATAATAATAGATTTTTTTTTTGTTGATAATTAAAATTTTTTATTCAGTTTGAAATTTGCGCCCATGCTTTAAATTTACTTTTTAGGGAGTGACATATGCCACCGCTAGATGGCGACAATTCGCTTTTTGCATTTTCGTTAACGACTCACTAGCGTAATGGCTGTATAACATTATTGTATTAAATGCTAATAAAAAACTACTATACTACTATTCATTAACGACTTGACGCATTCAAGCGTATAAGACAAGTAAGATCAAAAATAAAATTATCTCATAATGTTATTTCTTAATATAAATCTTCTTTTGTCAAAAAAATCACTTTTGAATCAATACTATCTCTAATTGGGCATTTTTTACATTCTCTTAATACACATTCCATATCATTTTTTGAACAAAAAAGTGAAGAATATATTTTCAATTCCAAATTCGCAATGTCATGTTCATTTTCTTTTTAATATTTATTCAAAGCATCCAACGTAAGTTTCAGGTTCTCGCAATAAACGCAAAGACACGAATCGTTTGGTGGATGGGGTATAACCCACTTTGGTCTTAAGGCATAGAATATTGATTTACCGATTTTTGTTTTAATTTCAGAATTTTCTTCTATAAATAATTGATATATTTCTTTTATGCTTCGCGTAAGAAAGCGTTTAACTTTTTTAGTTTTTATACCATTTTCTTCAGATCTTGTGTCACTTTTATTTGCACTTTGACGAGAAAAATTGAAATCATCGTTTAAATAATAATATTTTACTCTCGTTATAATTTCATTATCCAAAGAATGGCCACAATAGTTCTCAGGCTTTTTGTAAATTTCTTCATTATAAACCAATGATTTTGCTTGATCAATCATATAAACAGTTACATTTGATAAAACTAATTATAAATAATTTTTGGAAATACTGTTCGGTACAAGACTTAATAACTGCACTGTCTCAAGAAAATTTGAACAATTATCTGAAGTAATTTTAATATTTTCGAGCTATTTATCACATGTTTCACATTCGTTATTTTTATTTAATGTGGGCAAATCCGTTATATCGTAGACTTTCATAATTTTACTTGCTATTTGTGAATCAAATGCATCGTTTATTTGTTTTCTTTTTCAAAGAGCATAGGATTTTTGCATTTTTATATTGATACTCTGAGGCATTTTGATTGGTGAAATTTTTAATTCCAAATTACTTAAAGTCTGATTGAACTGCTCTACCACAGCCTTACCATAAAAAACTTCTTCCGAAGATTGTTGACTGTTTGACGTAGATAAAATGGGTGTATTTTCACTTCATCTAAAAATATTCTGTAACATAAAGGACATACTTTATCCTCTCAAGAAAAAGAAGTATTCGGATACAAACGTTTCAAAGACTCCGTTAGATCACCTTATTCTCTAAACGGATTTTTGGAGCAATCGTAAATAACTTTCTTATGCTTTTTTTTCAAATCCTTGCACTTAGTCTTAACGACCAGTGATGCCATTATTATTATTAATAAGTTCTTCGACAGAGCAAAAAAAAAATTTTTATTAGATAATTTTATTTTTGATCTTGTCTTATACGCTTGAACGCGTCAAGTCGTTAATGAGAATGCAGAAAGCGAATCGTCACCATCTAGCGGTGGCATATGTCACTCGCTAAAAAGTAAATTTGAATCGTAAGTGCAAAATTCAAACTGAATAAGAAATTCTAGTTATAAACAAAAAAAAAATCTATTATTATAAACTTAAAATCATCATAACTTCGGTTCTAATTGATATAAAAATTTGATCGTGGGTTTATTTTAAAGATTTTTGTTAATATTCTCGATAAATTAATAAATAAAGCTAGTTAACTAACTATTGGCCAAGTTGTTTGGTTAACAGTTTGGACAAATATAAACCAACAGTTAGCCAACGGTTGGATAAAAAAGTAAAATACAATTCCTTAAATATTTTAATTATACCAAATTATAATGTATTAATACACATACACATATTTTACGTACACATATGTAAAATATACATGTATATTTTACATATGTGTAATTTAAATATATTTGAAATTATATTCAAAGCCAGAAGTTAGTCAATAAACACGAGTATATATATACATATACATACAGTACAGTTATGTCACAGCTGTATGCGTGTCTGTTGTATGGTTAGTTTTTGGAGTATGTACATCAGAAAACGGAGCAACGATGCAAAAAAAACCATAAACATTAGATACATAGTTATTCTTGATAAAATAAATAAGTATTTATCATAAAATGGAAGTAAATAATAGTAAAAGACGATCCAAGATATATAGACAAAAGAAGGGAATAAAAAAATATGAAGAAAAAATCGTACTGGCAGAAGAGTATTTAAGTGAATTTTCAAGGCTAGAAACTGATGAAAATGATTCAGTAAGTAGTAATAGTAGTGAGGAAGAATTCACTTATTATACGGAAAGTGATAGTGAAAAAGAAAAATATATAGTTACTGATGATAATAACAGCGTAGAAGTATTATGTATTTAAAAGGTCCACGAAGAGAAAGAAATTCAAGAAATAATCAATCGGACTGTCGAAACAAAAACACCTCATGTGCATGTTGACAACCCTGGTGAAAAAAATCAGGTGACAATCACCTGATTTCTCAGGTGATTTATCATGCCAAAACATCATATAACTATATTTTTTATTTTTACACGTTCCAAACAATGCTTACAAGGAGAGTGTTTCACCTTCGGGTCACCGTTTTTGCTCAAATTTTGGAAATGTTTTTTGGATTCAGAAATATGGAGAAAGCCAAAATTTTAGAGGCCAACGCTCAATATTTCCCTAGTTACAGGCCATTAAAAAAAATCACTGAAAAGTTACTAGATTTTCAAACGCTTATAGTTCCTTAGCATTATTATCTAGAAGCTTTAATCTTTTTTTAAATGAAAGTTGATCTAAAATCCTTTCAAAATAGTAGTTATAGCATATCGAAATATTATTTTTTTCCAAAGTTATAGCGTAATAACCCACATAGCACTAAAGCTTACGGGAAGCTTCCATAAAAGGTTTGAAAACTTCCCAGAAGCTTCCATGTAAGCTTCCTGGAAGCGTCAAATGTCCCGCGCACTTTTCTTTTAGAAAGGTTCAATGGAAGCTTCCAGGAAGCTTTCATGGAAGGAATCAGTAAGCTTCCATGAAACCTAGTACTAAGGTCTTTTTGATACTTACAAGAAGCTTCCAGGGAAGATTGCCGTAAGGTTCCAAAAGTACTTCATGGAAGCTTTCACGGAATAATGCAAGAAGCTTACATGCAAGCTGCCGTGAAAGTTTTAATTAAAGCTTCCTGGAAGCGTAAAATGTCTCGTGCACTATTTCTTCAGAAAGATTCAATGGAAGATTCCAGGAAGCTTCCGTGGTAGAAATCAGTAAGCTTCCATGGAAGCTAGCATAAAGGCCTTTTAAATCTTACAAAAAGCTTTCAAGGAAGATTGCTGTAAGGTTCCAAAAATACTTAATGGAAGCTTCCATAAAAAAATGCTAGAAGCTTCCATGAAGATTCTAGTGTATGGTTCCCGGAGGCTTTAAGAAGGGGCCCAACTATCTGTCTTTGTCTAATATCGTTTTTCATCATTTATGTAAACACTATCCGGTATAACTAGAAAAAAATAGCAGCCCCTGCTAGATATTAGTATAATAAGTAAATTTTGTAATAACAACCAAATTTTTTTACTGCGTAGTTTTTGAATAATTAGAGACCTACCGAAAAAAAGATAGGTTATATTCTAGATTGCTAGTAGGTCTCTAATTAGTCAAAAACTATGCGGTAAAAAATTTGGTTGTTATTACAAAATTTACTAATTATACTAATATCTAGCGGGGGCTGCTATTTTTTTCTTGTTATAAAAGATAGTGTTTATATAAATAATAAAAAACGCTATTAGACAGAGACAGATAGTTCGGCCCCTCCTTAAGGAAGCTAATAATTCAAATATCAATTGGTTAATTTTATCTTTTTTCATCGTTCGGAAGATATTTTGTTACGATTCTGTTCAACATTCTATTTTGTATTTTTTATTTTACAAATATTTGCTGTGAAAAACACATATTTAGTTATAACATACTATTTTATATATTATTATATTATATTTATACGTGCAATGGGTCTAAATTGCACATTACGTCTTAATTAAAAATAATAAAAGAGCTTAAATTGCATAATAACTCAGTTGATAAAAAGAATTGAAATTCTTTTTTTTAATATAAATTAAAGGAGTTATTAGAAAAAATTCATTTTCATCTCAAATAAATAGAATAAGTTTAAATGAATTTTTAAATAACAAAAAGTTTCAATCTTTAAAGAGTTTTGTATAAAATATTTAAATTCGAATTTAAATGAAAAACGCGCCATTCAACTTGTCCAAGAGGACCAAACTGGAGCGCGCGACACATGAGTAGGCAGCGCTGCTGCCTAACCAATCATGATCCGGAGTGAGAGAGAGAAGAAGAGACGCGACGCGTTAGCGTCACTACCCTGTTACACTAGTTGTTTGCATGTTATTCATTGTTTGCAATGAATATTATGAATTATTATGATTAACAATTACCAGATAAGAGTTATAATGTGAATCGTCGGTTAACACACATAATGTAGATACTCATAAACACTCATGATTCAGATAATGTTGTGTCTCATATGTACATTTCAAATCATGAGCGTAAAGGGGGCAAAGGACACTAAAGCCTGTTATCTACTTCTAGTAACTTTCTTGATTGCTTAAAATCCTTTCTAACTAACCAATTAACATTAAAAGATAGGCAAATAACAATAATAATAGAATAATACGATAGAATTAACAAATAATTAGGGAAATTGTCTCTAACTTTGTGTTAATTACTGAAATGTGAAAGTTTATCTAAGTTACTAGGGACATATCATAGCTAGACATGTGCATGAGAATAACAGCACGTATATAGAGAGCGGCGCTGTGCGCAATCTCGATTATCTAATTAGATAGTTGAGATGACCATCTGTTAACGGTAAATAAAACCCCGTGCACGTGGCGTGCTCGCTCTCTTAGTCCCGGATCTCATAGAGCGTGAAACAACCTCTTATTTCTCTGCTACTGCAATTGTTCTGCTCTCCACGAGGACCTCCTACGGAATTGTAAGTGGAGACCATAGCCGAGAATTATCCAAGATGGAGATCGCATGTAGTTTACGTGCATGCTCCAATTAATACCAGTTTTGTGCGCGAGTGTTTTAAGATTTGAAAAATTTTCCGTATACCAGTTTATTCGAAAAGATTGTGTTTTTTTTATTAGTTGTGTTGTGTTCGGTTTACTAACATTAACAAACATAATAAGTAGGAGCGTGACTAGGGGTCTCCCCGAAAGGCTCCGAGTGGGAATTAATCTTTATGATTAATTCCTGCGAATTGCACAAAAGGCCGATGGTTGGCATAAAAGGGTGTCCTAGAGACTGCCCTTCTCCGTATGATATTTCAGTACGTGTACCAAATAGCGAATCGGTTGCTGAAACCAGGGATTAGGCCTATCTTTTTGTTTCAGCATTTTCTGTTGCAGGTTTTCCCTCTTAGTTCTAATTGCCATGCATCCAACAAGGAAGCCAAACCACGAGTTGGGCATGCAACGAATGAAAATCGAATATTAATTGCATACGTGTTTTTTTTTATCATTTTCGAGATTTTTGTTATTACGATTTAATTACGTAGAGTCAGTAGATTAATAACTTTAACGTAAAAAAAAATTTTATTTCTTTTTCTCTTTTTGTTTCGTATGATTAGAGATTTTCAATAATTAGTTTATTAATTCAAATTGATAAATTTTTGGATAAATTATTTTCTTTTTCTGAAGCATTATTTGTAGCATGTAAAAGTTGTAGGTAATAAACGAGTTACCAAGAAAAGATGCCTTATGGCCATACTCAATCTAAAATTATGTATCCTTCATTTCTGAGACCTAACCTTACAAAAAACAAATCCTGTGAGTCTAAATGTGAAATATGAAAAATATAAATTATCAACTTATAAATTGTGTCTCGTCTTGAAACACGTGTTTTTTTGTATCGTCTAAATTAAAAAGGACCTACAAAACCATCATTGGTTGATCCAATTTGCAGAGAAAGCAAACGAGCAAAGAGAAGAAGGCAAGATTGCTGCTATTCCAAAAAATCCTCTCGATTCAATTTATTTTTTATACTAAATTTATTAAACATAAAGTAAAGTAAAGTTTTATTATAAGTATTGAATATTTTGATAAACAAATTTAATTAAGTTTATGAATATAGCTTTTATCTTTACAATTAATAAAATAAATAACAATCTTGCCTTTCAGAAAATATATATATTTATGACGTTGCATACGTCAATACATATTTACATATATTAGGATTTACGTATAATTATAAAGACGTATTTACATTTTTAAGGCAGGCGCTGTAGGTACATACTCAAAACCGCCAACGTTCGACTTACATAGTAAGTATGGTATCATCTCACCACTTAGGGACAAAACGCCCATTCAACGCGTATCCCCCTGCAGGCGTAACTGCGAATCGAAGATGACGGACTTGTAAGATATCTGTTGGTGGTTCAATTTCCCACTAAACATATTTTTTTTTCTATGAATTACGTTGTACATGCATATATTTCACTATTTTTTTTAAATTTAAATATTTTTTATGTATACAGATAAATGTATATGTACATGTACTTACGTATAATTCACACACAAACATTTTCATGCTATATGAAGTCGAAAAATTCATTTTATATAGATTTTAAAATAAATTTATTTTAAAAAACTTAAATAAATAATACAATACTCTTTCTTAAAACTTTATTAAATTAAAGATTTTTCTTTAAAAAAGAAACAAGATGTTTCGTGTGCTTATGTACTAACTTGAAATTTTTCATCTAAAGTTATACAATTATAAAAATTTTTAATCATTTAATTTGTAATCTGTTGTATTCGTATTCCTATAATAATCCGATATTAATTTTTTATATTAAAAAGAATATCTTTATACATTAATTTTAAAAAAAAGACTGTATTTTTAATTTATAAAATTAATGGGAGATCATTATATAAATATGGAAAAAGCAGATTACAAATTAAATGAATTAATTTTTATGATTCCCTGGTAGAAAAAAGCCTGGATTTACGGTATCATTATGGTGTATTTTATGGTTTGCAACCATAATATGGCCACAAACCCAGTCATATTTCGACGGAATATGGCCACCTTATGGACTTGATAAGGCTACAAACCCAGTCTTATTTTGACGGAATATGGTCCAGCTTATGGACTTGACAAGGAATACAAATTTATAATTTTAAAAAGATAATTAAAATTTTGGAATAATAATTAAGGAAATTATAATTTAGAATTATCAGAAAATGATTCATTTTAATAAATTATCGTCATATATTATTCATTTTTATAAACTATTTATTTTTATAATTAACAATAACACATTAAAGTTTCATTTATCATAAAATTTTGTAAATAACTTTAGAATGTTTTGCCTAGCATAATATCAATATGAATCCATATATTGAAGATTGTATTGTAATTTCACTTTGAAAAAATTGGTGTTAAGTTTTATTTTTGGTTTAGTTACAAACAAAATATTTCATAATACACATATTGGTTTTGAAAGTCTGGTACTCAAAGTTCTAAAATTTTGCAAATAATTTTAAAATGTCCTGCTATAACATAATGTTAATGCAAATCAATTAGTTTTATTATGTAACATAATATTGAGTTTTTCAACTAACTAACAAAACTTAAGAATTACATTAGCGCGTCTATTTTTAAAGATTAGGGTTAGGTTAAGATGTCGAATATAAAGTCATATCAGAAAATTAGGTTATAATAAAAAAAAATTCATTTGTAATTAAAATCTGAAGAATAGTGAATAAAAAATAATAAAGAAGAGTAGAGAAAGTTCACAATTAAGGTTAAACTTGTTATACTATAAATACAAGTTTATTATAGTAGTGCGCACAAATCATACATTAGAATAAGTCCATATTATGGCCAACTTATAGTCAAATTTGACAGTGTAATTACACCGTACAAATATGGCCATATGTTGGTGAGCACGCCATAATTTATGTTAAACTTTCTACCAGGGTTATGTAACTTTGGGTAAAAATTTTTTATCACTATTAATTTTTCGTTGGTAAAAGAATACAAAATATGCTTTTTTGAGGAAAAATCTTTTATTTGATAAAATTAATGTATTCAAAAGATTGTAAAGATATTTAGACTTTGTAATTAATTTATTTAATTTATAAAATTTTATTAAATTAACGACTTTCTCTTAAAAAATAACATATTTTTTTGTGTTCTTTTTTATTAATTAAAATCAATAATAATAAAAATTCTTTATGGAAAGTTATACACAATTATAAAAAATTTTCAATTATTTAAAATGTAATATGTTTTATTTCATATTTAAATAATCTGTCATAAATTTTGTAAATTAAAATAATATGAGACATTAATTTAATAGAAAAAAAAGACAATATTTTTAATCTATAAAATTAAATTAATGTAAGGCAGACACAACACCTGTACTCATAAATATTGCCTGACTTTTCATATTATTGTAAAATTTTAGAAAAAGAAATGCATTAGCTTCCCACATAGCACCGAAGCTTCCAGGAAGCTTCCATAAAAGGTTCGGAAGATTCCCGGAAGCTTCCATGTAAGCTACCTGGAAGCGTCAAATGTTCCGCGCACTTTTCATTCAGAAAGATTCAATGGAAGCTTCCAGGAAGCTTACGTGGAAGAAATCAGTAAGCTTCCATGGAAGCTAGCATAAAGGTCTTTTTAAATCTTACAAGAAGTTTCCAAAGAAGATTGCCGCAAGGTTCCAAAAGTACTTCATGGAAGCTTCCACGGAATAATTCAAGAAGCTTACATACAAGCTTCTGTGAAAGCTTTGATCAAAGCTTCCTGGAAGCGTAAAATGTCCCGCGCACTTTTCTTTCAGAAAGATTCAATGGAAGATTCCAGGAAGCTTCCATGGAAGAAATCAATAAGCTTCCATAGAGGCTAGCATAAAAGCCTTTTGAATCTTACAAAAAGCTTGCAAGGAATATTGTCGTAAGGTTCTGAAAATACATCATGGAAGCTTCCATAAAAAAATGCAAAAAGCTTCCAGGAAGATTCCAGTGTAAGGTTCCCGGAGGCTTTGGGGAAGTCAACAATTCAAATATCATTTGGTTAATTTTATCCTTTTTCACCGTTCGGAAGGTATTGTGTTACGATTCTGTTCAACATTCTATTTTTTATTTTATATTTTACAAATATTTGCTGTGCAAAACACATATTTATTTACAACATACTATTTTATATACTATTATATTATATTTATATGTCAATACATATTCACTTATATTAGGATTTACGTATAATTATAAAGACGCACTTACATTTTTAGGGCAGGCGCTGTGGGTACATACTCAAAACCACCAACGTTCGACTTGTGTAGTAAGTGTGGTATCATCTCACCACTTAGGGACAAAACGCCCATTCAACGCGTATCCCCCTGTAGGCGTAACTGCGAATCGAAGGTGACGGACTTGTATGATATCTGTCGGTAGTTCAATTCCCGACTAAACATAATTTTTTTTTTTTTATAAATTATGTTGCACATGCATATATTTCACTATTCTCATGCTATGTGAAGTCGAAAAATTCATTTTATATAGATTTTGAAATAAATTTATTTAAAAAACTTAAATAAATAATACAATACTCTTTCTTAAAACTTTATTCAATTAAAGACTTTTCTTTAAAAAAGCAATAAAATGTTTTGTGTGCTTATTTACTAGCTTAAATTAATATTAAAAGAAATTTTTTATCTAAAGTTATACAATTATAGAAACTTTTAATCATTTAATTTGTAATCTGTTTTATTCGTATTCATATAATAATCCGATATTAATTTTTAATATTAAAAAGAATATCCTAATACATTAATTTAACTAAAAAGACTATATTTTTAATTTATAGAATTAATGGGGGATTATTATATAAATACGGAAAAAGCAGATTACAAATTGAATGAATTAATTTATATAATTATGTTAGTTTGGGTAAAAATTTTTTATTACTATTAATTTTTAGTTAGTAAAAGAACAAAAAATATTATGCTTTTTTGAGGAAAAATCTTTTATTTGATAAAATGCATACATTCAAAACATTGTAAAGATATTTAGACTTTGTAATTAATTTATATAAACGACTTCTATTTAAAAAAAACATATTTTTTTGTGTTCTTTTTTATTAATTAAAATCAATAATAAAAAAAATTCTTTATCGAAAGTTATACACAATTATAAAAAATTTATAATCATTTAAAATGTAATATGTTTTACTTTATATTTAAATAATCTGCCATAAATTTTGTAAATTAAAAAGAGTATAAGACATTAATTTAATAGAAAAAAAAACAATATTTTTAATCTATAAAATTAAACTAATGTAAGGCAGACACTACACCTGTACTCATAAATATTGTCTAAATTTTCATTTCATTGTAAAATTTTAGAAAAAAAAATGCATTAGCTTATAGTATGTACCATGAAGATTATTCTATTAAATTTTTAAATAAATCCATTTATCAGTTATTTAAAATGTTAGAGTCCAATGATATATATTAAATTTATTCGATTTTGTACCAGGAATACAAAATTCTTATAAACAAAGGAATAAATTTATTTAAAAATTTAACTAAATAATTTTCATGATATTTACTACAAACTAATGTTTTTTTTCTGAAACTTTGCAATAACTGTCTGTGAACATTAATATATCATTCCTGTAATATTCTGTGAAAGGCTGCAGGAAGTTTGAATAGAATCTTCCGCAAAATGTTACTGCAAGCTTCCTGCAAGATATAAAGTAATCTTCCAAATAACATTCGGATATAACTTTTCGGAAGCTTACTGGAAGTTATTTTGTAATATTCCATTTGGCTCTCATGAAATATTACATGTAAGCTTCCCTAAAGCTTCCGTAAGGCTTACATAAGAGATTCCAATGGAATCTTCCTGAAACTTTTATTAAGCTTCCGGAAAGCTTACAGGAAATCTTCCTGATAAGTTAGTAACCTTCCGTAAACAATAAAATATTTTTCCTATAACATTCCACTGAAGGCTGCAGGAAGTTTGAATGGAATCCTTCACAAAATATTACTGGAAGCTTCCTGCAAGATATAATGTAATCTTCCGAATAACGTTTCTGTAATATTGCATGTAATCTTTCCGAAAGCTTACTGGAAGCTATTTTGTAATGTTTTATTTAGCCCTCATGGAATATTACATGTTAGCTTCTCTGAACCTTCCGTGAAGCTTACATGAAAGATTCCAATGGAAGCTTCCCGAAACTTTCATTTAGCTTTCGGGAAGCTTACAGGGAATCTTCCTGACAAGTTACTGGTAACCTTCCGTGAACATTGAAATATTCTTCCTGTACCATTTCGTGAAAAGCTGCAAGAAGTTTGAATGGAATCCTTCACAAAATATTACTGAAAGCTTCCTGCAAGATATAATGTAATCTTCCGAATAACGTTTCTGTGATATTGCATGTAATCTTTCCGAAAGCTTACTGGAAGCTATTTCGTAATGTTTCATTTAGCTCTCCTGGAATATTACATGTTAGCTTCCCTGAACCTTCCGTAAAGTTCACATGAAAGATTCCAATGGAAGCTTCTCGAAACTTCCATTAAGCTTCCGGGAAGCTTGCTAGAAGTTTACATTGGAATCTTTCTCGAATCTTTCGATGGAAGCTTCCCGAATCTTTCGTGCTATGTGGGTTATAGTATGTACCATGAAGATTATTCTATTTAATTTTCAAATCAATTCATTTATCAGTTATTTAAAATCTTGAAGTACAATGATATATATTAAAATATATATAAAATAAAATATTTTTCCTATAACATTCCATGCAAGGCTGCAGGAAGTTTGAATGGAATCTTCCACAAAATATTACTGGAAGCTTCCTGCAAGATAAAATGTAATCTCCTGAATAACGTTTTTGTAATATTGCATGTTATCTTTCCGAAAGCTTACTAGAAGCTATTTTGTAATGTTTCATTTGGCCCTTATAGAATATTACATGTTAGCTTCTCTGAACCTTCCGTAAAGCTTACATAAAAGATTCCAATGGAAGCTCCCCAAAACTTTCATTTAGCTTTCGGAAAGTTTACAGGGAATCTTCCTGACAAGTTACTGGTAACCTTTCGTAAATATTGAAATATTTTTCTTGTAACATGCCGTGGAAGGCTGCAGGAAGTTTGAATAGAATCTTCCACAAAATATTACTGAAAGCTTCCTGCAAGATATAATGTAATCTTCCAAATAACGTTTCTGTAATATTGCATGTAATCTTTCCGGAATCTTACTGGAAGCTATTTGGTAATGTTCCATTTAGCCCTCATGGAATATTACATGTAAGCTTCCCTGAATCTTCCGTAAAGCTTACATGAAAGATTCCAATGGAAGCTTCCTGAAACTTTCATTTAGATTCCGGGAAGCTTGCAAGAAGCTTACATTGGAATCTTCCTCGAATCTTTCGATGGAAGCTTCCCGAATCTTTCGTGCTATGTGGGAAAGATTGAACCCAATTTCAGCTTTTACTATTAATCAATGTTTTAAACAAAAAATTCAGGTCCAATCTTTATTACGCTCTAATTTTGGGAAAAAAATAATATTTTGAGATGCTATAGGTGCTATTTCGAAAGGATTTAAGCTCAGCTTTCATTTCAGAAAAGGTATAAGCTTCTAGCTAACAATAATGAAATACTATAGGCGTTTGAAAATCTAGTGACTTTTTTAGTGATTTTATTCAATGGCCTGTAATTAAGGAAATATTGAGCTTTGGCCTTTAAAATTTTAGCTCCCTTCATGTTTCTGCACCTAGAAAACATTTTCAAAATTCGAGCAAAACTGGTGACCCGAAGGTGAAACACTCTCCTTGTTAGTCAATTCAAAACAATTTTTGAAAATTTTTGAAATTTTTGAACTTAGAAATTTTTTTGTAAATCAGTCAAAATTTTTTCTAAGACCAAATTATCTAAAAAATTTTCTGAGTTCAAAATTTTCAAAAATTTTTAAAAACTTTTGAATTGACTAAGCATGATTTAAAACGTGTAAAAACCAAAAAAATCGTTATTTGATGTTTTGGCATGATAAATCACCTGATTTTCTTTAACAGGGAAGTTATTGAAAATCTTAAACCAGAGACTTCTACCTACTTTGCCATCGTACACAAAAACCCTTCTTAAAAATAATTTAAAATGTAATATTGAGACCATGAAAGTGTCTGATGGTAGTACCGGCGAGTTCTATCATTGTGGCATAAAAAGACACTTGAGTGTACTATAAATCCCGAATATCATGATGCAAATAATTAATTAATTGATTCTTATTTTTTTTTAATTTCATGTAAAGATTTAAGTCAATAAATGTGAATATTTATTGCATTAAATATTAAAATATATGTCACTAAATGTAAAAATTTTATTAATTGTTTTATTAAATGTAAAAATTTATTTCAATGAATGTAAAAAAAGTTTTTATAAAAATGTTGAAGTTTTTAATAAGTGTAATGTATTTATCTGTTTTAAAAATATTTTTAGATAGTTAAAAATTGACAATGATAAGTAAATATTTTTTCCCATTCTGACCTCAAAATTGCAACTTCGTAGCTCTTATTTGGCTCTCATAGCCAAAAATACGGTATGAAACTGGTATGAAATATACTATTCATTCATTATTTTATTTTTTCGATATTATTAAAATGTTCATATTTATATAGTTTAACATAAAATTATTTTATTTTTTAATATTTTTACTTTTATAAACTCTTAAAATTTATACAGTTTAATATAAAATTGTTTTCTTGAATAATTAGAAAAATTTAGGATTTGTTGGCTAACAGATCCTCATATCAGTTCATGAACGAACTGAATATTAACCAACCGTTGGTTAACGAACCCATCTTTTTGTGACGAAATTAGCAGTAATTTTAAGCAAGAGTTGGTTGAACCGTCGGCCAAGTCGTTGCGATTTGAACTGATGGCTAACTGTTGGTTAACATTTCTACCAGGGATGCGAAAACTTTTTTTCGAGGCTGTCCCATAAACGAGTGTTTAACTAATTATATAATAATTGTTTTTTAGTGAAAAAAATTTTTTTGTATACTTGAAGAATACATACATATGCGTAAAATAGTTTCAATACCTTATTTACATCTTTCTAGCTACTAGCTACAGACAATTAAATAAAATCACTAAAAAAGTTACTAGATTTTTAAACGCTTATAGTTAGATAGATAGATATATATTATTTTATTTTTATAAGAATATAAAAGCGTATAATACAATTTATAAATGTAGAAACAATAAATATTGCACAAGATCTTATAAAAAAGTATAAATATATATGTAAATGTAATTGTTGCACAATTAATACCACAGTCAGTCACTAAATCTAATAATACTGAATAAGTAAGTTACAAACAAAAATAAATAAAAGTGATATCACAGAGTAATGATAAAATACTCACAATATGAATAAAAATAATCATATAAATAAAAATCAGTCATACAATATCTATCAGTCACAATATTAAAATTTAAAAGAATTAAATTTAATACATAATACAATAAAATAATAAGCGTATGCCATAGCATGAAACGCGGTCAATAGAATAAAATCAAATAAAAACTCTCACTCACCAACCATTCAGCCAATACTCATACAATAAATACACTCACACCTTAAACCTATATACGGAACGTTACAAAAATAACATGAATTAATATTAAAAATATTAATCGAGGTCGAGTAAGTACTCCCTCATCGCTACTTTGAACCTGCTGAGAGATGGAAGATGTTTAATCTCAGCAGGCAGGAAGTTCCAAAAATGCGTACCTTGAACTTGGAAGGAATTCCTGACAACCTTAGTACGCATAAAGGGCACCGCTAGATCCCTGATTTCTCCCCTAGTAGCCGCCCTAGGTACACATCTAGTGAAGAGATCCACTAGATGCTCCGGAGTATTCATGCGCACGATCTTGTGCACAAGTACAGCCAAAAAATATTGTCTCCTCGAATCAGCACTCAGTTCTCTAGCATTGATACTTAAGGGGAATCTTCATACCGACATAGAGTTCTATCTTATATACATTTAAGTTATGAATTTTAATAAAAATTCAACTATTCATGACTGAAATTCTTAGGAGAGGCACATTCTTAACATGCTAAAGAATTTATTGCAACGTTAAAAGACAATATAAGGGTAAAAATAAAGGTGAAAACTGCCTAATACGATTAACTTTTCAATGTAGTTATGAATAATCGTATTATGCAGTTTTAGTCTTCATTTTCACTTTTATTCTGTTTATTGCAACGTTAAAAGACAATATAAGGGTAAAAATAAAGGTGAAAACTGCCTAATACGATTAACTTTTCAATGTAGTTATGAATAATCTTATTATGCAGTGTTTGTCTTCATTTTCATTTTTATTCTGTCTTTTAACATTGCAATAAATTCTTTAGAATATTAAGAATGTGCCTCTTCTATGAATTTTAGTCAAAAATAGTTACATTTTTATTAAAATGCATAATTTAAATGTTGATAAGGTAGATCTCTATGCCGGTATGAAGACACCCCTTAAAAGCATGAAACTTTTTTCAAATGGAAGCTGAGCTCAAATTCTTTTAAAATAGCACTTATAGAATACGAAAACATCATTTTTCCCAAAATTATAGCGTAATAAAGATTGGACGGAATTTCAGCTTTCATTATTAATTAATGTTTTAATTATTAATTAATAATAAAATTCAGGCTAAATCATTATTACGCTATAATTTTGAAGAAAACGATGTTTTCATATTCTCTAAGTGCTATTTCGAAAGGATTTGAGCTCAGCTACCATTTAAAAAAAGTATTATGCTTTTAAGTATCAATGCTAGAGAACTATAAGCGTTTGAAAATCTAGTAACTTTTTTAGTGATTTTATTTAATTGACTATAACTAGGGAAATATTGAACTTTGGCGTATAAGATTCTGTTTCCCTTCATATTTTGACATCTGAAAACTTATTCCAAAGTTTAAGCAAAATCCGTGATACAGAGGTCTGATACTTTCCTAGTAAGTACAACTATTACATTAACAACTTAATATTATCGTACTTTAAATAATTATCGCATACGCAGTGAACCTATCTAAGATATTGCACGCATTACATTTTAGTTGTCATTCAAGATTCTTATTTCTCTTATATATCAGACTAGAAGCACTCTTACCACTTGCGAGAAGAAGCAATATGGTGCTAAGAGCAAAGAAAAGAAAGTCAAAATCAAAAGACGCCATCACGCGGATGAATTCTAAATATTACCCACAAAGAATGAAATATTTCTTAAAACATTTCAGGAAATATTTATGAGAAACATTTTAAAAACATTTTAAAGCCATTTGATGGAAGGTTTTTTTTAAAAGTTTCTGATATAATTCAAGAAACATTTCACGAAATTTTTTCAAAAGATTACACAAATATTTTGTGAAATATATTTATGAATTTTATAAATCTTTAATTCTACATTTATTAAATATTTTAGAACCCTTTCATGAAATATTTCTTGAAAGATTTCGTAAAACATTTGTGAAATGTGTTGAAAACGTTATATCGATTAATTTAGTATCACGATAGAAATGTTTCGACAGAGATTTCAAAAACATTTTATGCAATGTTTTTTTGATAACGTTTATGATATAATTATAGAAACATTTCACGGAATCTTTTTAAAAAATTACACAAACATTTCGAGAAATATATTTAGGAATTTTATGAATTTTTTATGCAACATTTAGTAAATATTTCGGAAACCTTTTATCAAATGTTTCTTGAAACATTTTGTAAAAAATTTCTGAAATGTTTTAGAAATGTTATATAAATAAACTTAGCATCATGATGAAAACGTTTCAAAAGAGATTTCAGAAACGTTTTAAAAACATTTCATAATATGTTTTATGTTTTTTTTTCTTTTATGAAATATTTCTAAAAAACTTTTCCAGGATGTTTCTTAAATCATTCGCGAAATGTTTGCGAAATCTTTTGATAACATTTCGCGAAATATTTCTTAAAAAACATTATTATTTCGAAACAATTCAAAAAAACATTTCATGAAATGTTTTCAAAATGCTTCTGGAACCTCTATGGAAACATTTTTATTGTGATACCGAGTTAATCAATATAAAGTTTCTAAATCATTTTAAAAATGTTTTACGAAATGTTTAAAAATCATTTGAAAAAGGTTTTTTAGTAACATTTCATGAAAGGTTTCTATAATAATTTGTAAATGTTGCATAAAAAATTTATAAAACTCAGAAATTTATGTCACAAAATATTTTTGTAATCTTTTGAAAACATTTCGTAAAATGTTTCTTGAATAATATCAGAAACATTTCAATAGAACATATTACGAAATGTTTTTTAAATGTTTCAGAAAGCTCTGTTGAAACGTTTCTATCGTGATACCAAATTAATTAATATAAAGTTTCCGAATCATTTCCAAAATGTTTTACAAAATGTTTCAAAAATCATTTTAAAAAGTTTTTTTTTGACACTCCGTGCGCGAAACTCGATTTCGCACACAAGTCACAAAGTGACACGTGCGAAAATTGAGCTTCTTACAAGTCGTGTCAAAAAATACAGTTCAATACTTGTGCGAGAAAGTGATTTCTTCCTCGCTTTGCTCGGGTGCAAACCGCCACACGATGAAAAAATCACTTTAACGCACCAGTATCGAAATATGCTATTAGTAACATTTCATGAAAGCTTTCTATAATAATTTGTAAATGTTGCATAAAAGATTTATAAAACTCAGAAATTTATTTCACAAAATCTTTTTCTAATCTTTTCGAAACATTTCGTGAAATGTTTCTTGAAATATATTAGAAACGTTTCAAAAAATCATTTCATGTAATGTTTTTGAAATTTTTCTGAAATCTCTCTTGAAACATTTCTATCGTGATACTAAATTATTCAATAAAAAGTTTCCAAGATATTTTAAAAATGTTTTACGAATTGTTTCAAGAATTATTTCATAAAGGTTTTTCAGAAATATTTCATGTAAGGTTTCCAGAAGAATTTGTGAATGTTGCATGAAAGATTTTTAAAATTCAAAATTCAATTTCACAAAATGTTCTCGTAATTTTTTGGGAAACATTTTGTGAAATGTTTCTGAAATCTCTTTTGAAATGTTTTTATCGTCTCATAAAAGATTTATAAAATTCATAAATATATTTCACAAAAAGTTTTCGTAATCTTTAGAAACATTTCGTGAAATGTTTCTTGAAATATATCAGAAACGTTTCCTGAAAAAATTTCATGAAATGTTTTTAAAATGTATCTGAAATCTTTTTTGAATCGTTTCCATCGTGATACTAAATTATTCAATATAACTTTTCCATGTTTTACGAAATGTTTTAAAAAATACTTTAGAAGTGTTTTATGAAATGTTTTAAGAAATATTTCATGAAAGGTTTGTATAATATTTGGTGAACATTGCATACAAGATCTGTAAAATTCATAAATATATTCCACGAAATGTTTTTGTAATCTTTTGAAAACATTTCGTATAATGTTTCTGAAATCCCTCTTTAAACGTTGATATCGTGATACCAAATTAATCAATATAAAGTTTCCTGAACATTTAAAAAATGTTTTACGAAATATTTCAAGAATCATTTCGGAAAGATTTTTTAGAAACATTTCATGAAAGGTTTTAACAGTATTTTGTAAACGTTGCGTAAAAGATTTATAAAAGTCAGAAACTTATTTCACAAAATGTTTTTGTAATCTTTTGGAAACATTTTGCGAAATGTTGAAATATATTAGAAATGTTTCAAAAAATCATTTCATGTAATGTTTTTGAAATTTTTCTGAAATCTCTTTTAAAACGTTTTTATTGTGATACTAATTTATTTAATACAACGTTTCCAGAACATTTTAGAAATGTTTTACGAAATGATGCAAGTAACATTTAAGAAAGGATTTTTGGAAACATTTTATAAAAGGTTTCCAAAATATTAACTCAACGTTGCATAAAAGATTTATAAAATTCATAAATATATTTCACGAAGTTTTTGTAATCTTTTGAAAACATTAGGTAAAATGTTTCTTGAAATATATCAAAAATATTTGCAAAAAATATTCCATGAATGTTTTAAAAATGTTTCTGAAATCTCTTTTGAAACGTTTCTATCGTATTATTCGATTCTAAATTATTTAATGTAACGTTTCCAAAACATTTCAGAAATGTTTTATGAAATGTTTCAAGAAACATTTCGGAAATGTTTTAAGAAACATTTCGGAAAGGTTTTTTAGAAACATTTCATAAAGGATTTTTATAATATTTTGTAAACGTTGCATAAAATATTTATAAAATTCATAAATATATTTCACTAAATGTTTTTGTAATCTTTTGAGAATATTCGGTGAAAAGTTTTTTGAAATATATCAGAAACATTTTAAAAAAACATTCCATGAAATGTTTTTAAAATGTTTCTGGAATCTTTCTTGAAACGTTTCTATCGTGATACTAAATTGATTAGTATAACGTTTCCAGAATATTTAAGAAATGTTTTTCAAAATGTTTCTAGAAACGTTTTATGCTTTGTGGGGCATCTTGATTACTGCTCGATACTTCACAGGAGCTACGAAGACGACTACATACAATGCAAAATTCATGTGTGAGATATGTATTAAGCGTGAGGATAGTCGATCATATATCGCTCCATAGATATGCTTTGGGTTGGCTACGCACTGATTCGAGAAGACAGTATTTTATAGCTGTACTTTTGTACAATGTCGTACGTATGTATACTCCCGGATATCTAGTGAATCTCTTCACTAGATATATACCCAGAGCGACTGCCAGGAGTGAGATTCTTTAATCTTTAATCTTTATCTTGCGGTGCCCTTCATGTGCACTGGGACTGGGAGAAATTCCTTTCAAGTTCAAGATGCGCATTTTTGGAACTCTCTGTCTGCTGACATTAAACATATTCCATCACTCAGCAGGTTTAAAGCCGCTCTGAGGAGATATTTACTTGACTTAGATTATTTTTTTTCTGGACTATATCATATGTATTAATCTATTTATTTATGTGACGTATCATTTTTTAGATTCAAGGTATGAGAGTATTTACTGGCGTGAATGTGGAGTGAGCGTTTATAGAATGAATGAACTTATTTTTATCAGCATGACTTTCTTATTAATGTATACTTATATATTTTTTTTCGTAATCTTGTCTGTGCTCTTTACACGCTTGATTTTGATTTTATTCAGTAGATAAGCAAAGAGAGTTCTGGCTCATTCCAATTCTCCGTCGTCAACTCACTTATGCAGGTGCAAAAATAATGACTTGCACCAATCCCGCGTCGTAGTAATAAGAAATTCACTCCGTGCATGCGTGATGTATTAGCGCTCGTTGGCGTGCGAGCTCCCGTGCCGCAATGATAGACGAATTACCACGATCTGTGCCCCATCCCCCGCCGCCGCTGGTCAGCAAATGTTAATTATTTAAAAATTTTAACATGATGATCATTAACGGCAGGCCGGAGAAGAACCTGATACCGACCGAGTAACAATTGAGTTGTTTGTTATTTACTCAAGTATTAATCGGTGTATCTTCAAAATAAAGGTTGATCGCAATAGATATTATTATTATGAATATCTATGCACAAGAAAAAAAAATCTACCGATTTGTTTTTGAGAAAAGTAAGGAACGCCGAAGTAAAAGATTATGTTTATAATATTTTCGCGTTCCTTACTTTTCTCAAAAACAAAGCAATAGATTTTTTTTTTCTTGTGCATAAATATTTGTAATAATAATATCTATTGCGCTTAACCTTCAATTTGCAGATACACCGTTTAATACTTGAGTAAATAACAAAAATGCTAATTAGACAAGGACAGCGAATCCGGCCTGTTCTTAAAGAGTTTTATTTTATTAATAAATTATTGTGTATTAACTGATCTCACGTTGGATGAAAATGTTTGTAGCTTTTATCCATTTTAAATGAGTCAAAAAAGGATGGAAAAAATTATAACGTAGGTGATTTATTATAGCTATATATATATATATATATATATGATACGATATACTTTACGATATATATATATATATATATATATATATATATATATATATATATATATATTCTCTAGTATAATACATATGTTCCTTCTATAAGAGTCTAAAGATGATAAAGAGATAGAGAGAAAGTTATTATGAAGGTGAGAAAGAGATGGAGAAAAAGTCAATTGCTTTACGAAGGCAAGAAAGAGACAGAGGAAAGAGCCTGCATTGTGATAAGCGCTTGAATTCTAAGAATTTAATATTTTTAACTTTCTTTGAGGGTGCAGTCAGATGAGTAGTATAGAAACTGCCGAATAGAGGATGCGTAATAGAAACAGCCAATCAATCCTATTTCGCACTTTCTATTTCTAAATTTTTCTGCTCCTATGGTCAAATGGGCGTCATAGAGACCCACCGAATAAAATGGAATAGACGAAATGTCTTTTAATAAAGGCTATATAATTTTTTTAATAAAAAGATACATCTTTAATCATACAAAAAATACGCAATGATAACTTAATTAGTTATTTAAAGATAATTTCAATAATATACGAATATATTTTTGTTTTTTTATTGGTACATTCAAAATTTTATTTTCTATTCTACCGCTCATTCTACTGTTTTTTCTTTCCATGTGGTCATAGGGGAAAAAATCTATGGAATGGAAAGAAGATACTTGCGTATTAGGTCGCGTAAACATAAACATAACCTCTTTAAAATTGTAGCTCATACAAAGCGAATTTCTACAATTTGTTTTGAAATGAATGAAGTAGATTTGTATTTATAATTTAATTTATTTTAAAAATGGCTACTAATAAAATTGTTATTATGAACCAGTGTATAGAAGGTTTAGTTTGGCGTTTTGCAAATATTCCTATGCTGAATGTAGAACGAAATGAAGTGAGAAAAAAATTAGCAACATTATTTTTATTATATAATTCATTGGTAAAAAAAAAAATAAAAGAAAAATGTAGGTTAGACCAGCATATACAACAGAACAACGTCTTTTGCAAGGTGATAGTGACAATCTTATTACATTGTTGGAAAATAATTCGAATCTATATTTTAATTATTTGAGAAGGCATTTAGCAACTTTTAATGCTCTACATACGATATTATAACCTTATCTTGAAAAAAAGACAGCAGTTCGATTGCCAATACGTTCTTACACTAGATTACAAATCTCTTTACGATATTTAGAAGCTGCAGACAGTACCAGATCTGTGGGATTTGCATTTCGATGTGCTCATAATACAGTTTCTATTATTGTACGTGAAACTTGTGAAATTATTTGGAGATCGTTAAAAGATATTGTTTTGCCATATCCTACTAAAGAGAACTGGTTGCAAATAGCTTCTGCGTTTGAAGAACATTGGAATTTCAATCATTATATAGGAGCAATTGATGGAGAGCATCTAGTGATTGAGGTAACATTGATTTACAATAATTGCTAAAAAAATACTATAAACATGGCCACAATTATTACATTTTGTATTAATTTCTTGATTATTTAATTTCAGGCTCCGGCTAACAGTGGATCTTTGTATTTTAATTCCAAGAAAACATTTAGTATTAACTTAACAGGAGTCGCAGATGCTCATTATCGCTTTATTTTAGTGGATGTTAGTGTCCAAGGTCGTCGGAGTGATGCAGGAGTATTTGCTGACAGTACAATAAAAAAAGGCTTTGAAATTCTTTTAATGTACCTGAACCATCTGCACCAAGTAATTATAATTCCGTATTGCCATTCGTATTAGTTGATGGTGAGGCTTATGGCTTATCGACGTATTTAATGCGACCTGATTCAAGGAGTGGTAATTTAAATATAAAAAAAAAGTTTTTAATTATCGTCTTAGCCGATCCAGAAGAATCATAGAAAATACTTTTGGGATTCTTGCAGCACGATAGAGAATTCATCGTAAGCCAATCAACTGTAATGTGAAGCGTGTAGCTGCAAAGGTGGCTATCTCCATTTTTTCCGAATTCATTTTTATTGCATTTTCGTATACAGAACATTAAAATTTATCATGAAAAAATCATATGGGACCAAAATATAGGTATAGTCTTTTTTTATGAAATGAAAATAATATGGTGTATTGCAAAATACACTGACTTTTAAGTATAAGTACAGCAGAAAATGTTATTTCTTGAAAAAAATTTTTTTGGAGATAACTACTTTTGCAGCTATACGCTTCATGTCTCCAATGTAAACATGATGGTATTAGCTACAGTATGTTTGCATAATTTTATTATAACTACAGATCTTGAAAAAGACACCAAGAAAGAAGATATACAAGAGTATCTTACGCAGAAGAATCTTTGGGATTAACTAACGTAAATCAGACCTTAAGAGATAATAAGTCAAGGAATTTAGCAAATACATACAGAGAAAGATTTGCTGACTACTTTATAAATGAAGGTGCTGTCGATTGGCAGTGGGATAAAGCCATTAATAATGAATTTTAATTTTAAAAAGATGAATGAAAAATTACTTTCTAAATTGCGTTATTGCTTATAATTTATATTGAGAAATAAATATTTATTATAATTTATTATTACCCTACAAAAAAATCTCAGGTGAGAAATCAGGTAATTTCTCATGCCAAAATCTCATGTGACAATTTTATTCGTTTTTTAGGTATTGCAAATCATTTTAAATCGATTGAGGACTATTTTTCAAAATTTTGTAACATATCCGATGAAGACTATCAACACGCTAAAAATGTTTGGGAAAAATTCAATATATTAAATTTAGGTAAATATTCAGATTTTTAGTTGAAAACAGATGTATTATTATTAGCTGAAGTTTTTGAAAATTTTCGAAATCATTGTTCAAGTACGTACGATTTAAATACAGCTCATTACTTCACAGCTTCTGGATTTACTTAGGATGCTGTGCTTAAATATACGAAAATAGAGTAAGGATTGCCAACTGACATTGATCAAGTGTTGTTCGTTGAGCGTGGAATAAGAGGTGGCATCAATCAGTAGTCCAATAGCTATACGCAGGCTAACAATAAGTTTATGGATGAAAACTATAATGAAAATGAGGAAATGAAGCATCTCATGTATTACGATGTTAACAATTTATATGGATGGGCCATGATGCAATCATTACCCTATGGTGGTTTTGAATGGATTAAGGATGTTGATAAAGTAGATTTCAATATTGATGATAATTCACCATTTGGTTATATTCTTGAAATAGACTCAAAATATCCAAAAGATCCGCATGATATATATAAAGATTTACCATTCTGTTCAGAACATGAGAAGCCTCTAGGTTCTAAATATTCAAAATTATTGACTACAGTGAAATCTAAAGAAAGATATATTTTACATTACCAAAATTCAAAGCAAGCTCTTAGAAATGGATTCAAACTAATGAAAATTCATAGAATCTTGAAATTCAATCAAAGACCTTGGCTAAGAGATTACATCGATTTAAATAGTAATATGAGAAAAAAGCAAAAAATGAGTTTGAGAAAAATTTATTTAAACTTAAAAATATGTATTTGGCAAAACCATAGAAAATGTTAGAAAAAGAGTTGATTTAAAGCTTGTAACTAAATGGAATAGGCAATATAGTGCGGAGGCTCTCATTGCTCAACCAAATTTTTATAGTTGAACTATTAGACAGAAATTTAGTTGCAATTGAATTATCAAAAACAGAAGTTTTTATGAATAAACCAATACATAGGTCTGACAGTACTTGATTTATCAAAGATATTAGTTTATGATTTCCCTTATGGTTTTATGAGATAATAATTTGCAGATTAATGCAAGTTACTACTACACTGAGAGAAAATTTATGCTAATAGAGCATGCGAACCGCCATCTATGCAAGCATATAAAACATTGATACAAATATGACAGGCGTGAGAAGCTCTATTAGTATTGGATTATCTTATACTAAAAAAGATGGTATGGAGAGTAACTAAAGCATGAACGGCATTCACTGATGACTCGCGTGGTATACTTCGATGACTCCCCACTCTCATATCCTTTGTTTGCTTGAGTCGCCTCCTCTTTTGGGTGGCGGCGCGAGCAAACACGGCTGGTCTATACCCAAAACTATGTTGCAAATTTCGTTAACGTATTTTCGTAGCGTGAATCTTTTATTTCTTTTCTTTTTTTATGAAGGGAGATACGTTATAAATATAACCTGTTAAACTTTTTAACTTAATAATTAATTTTTAACTTAATAATTAATTTTTAACTTAAAATTTAATTATTTTAAACCGCTGGGGGGGGGCAGATGAGCATGTACGATTTTACGCTAGAGATATTTCGAAGTAGCATTGGTCTAGTGCGTAACGTTCACGCTTTTCCTTTTGAGTACGCGAGTTCAACTCTCGACTAAGGTCACTTTTTTTTAAATATTTTTTATTCCTTTTTATATTTATTTTTTTTTAGATTTTGTATTTTTTTAATAATTTTAAAATTTAATTTTTCACAAGTATGCTCGTTTTTTTCAATGAAAATTTTTTAAAAATAAATTATTCTTTATAGGTAGTAATTACAAATATTGATAAATAAATAATAGCGATGTTTATTTTATAATAGTATAGTTTAATTTATTTATAATTTAGTTTATAAAATTTACAATAAATTACAATAAATAAATAAAACTGAGGTATTATTATTTATGTTATAATCTATATTGTATATTGAAATATGTTTATAAAGACAAAATTGAACTATAGTATTGTAAACATCACTATTATTTATTTATTAATATTTTAAATTATTTTCTATATGAAATAATTTATTTAAAAATATTAATAAAAAAAACGAGCATATTTTAAGTAACTTGTGAAAAAATAGATTTTAAAATTAATAAAAAAATAGAAAATAAAAAAAAGCAATAAAAACTATTGAAATAATAAAAAAAAATTAAAAAAAAAGTGACCCTAGCCGAGAGTTGAACTCGCGTACTCAAAAGGAAAAGCGCGAACGTTACGCACTAGACCAACGCTACTTCGAAATATCTATGGCGTAAAATCGTACATGCTCATCTGCCCCCCAGCGGTTTAAAATAATTAAATTTTAAGTTAAAAATTAATTATAAAGTTTAACAGGTTATATTTATAACGTATCTCCCTTCATAAAAAAAGAAAAGAAAAGAAATAAAAGATTCACGCTACGAAAATACGTTAACGAAATTTGCAACATGATTTTGGATATAGACCAGCCGTGTTTGCTCGCGTCGCCACCCAAAAGAGGAGGCGACTTGAGCAATAGAAGAATGCCATAGTTAGCAGTAAAGACAGAATAGTGGACAAGCCACGTTTACTTCCTTCACGTCCCATGAGAGGATACAGCGCTAGCTATCGAAGGATATTAGAGTGGGTAGTTACTAAAGCATGTAAACAAACAGTTTTTGGATAGCACAAACCTCGTAAGAGTAGATGGCGCTGTTATTAAAGCATAGGATATTACTTACTAACTTTGGATACGTAGACTACATGCTCTATTGGCATGAATTTTCTCTCAGTGTATATACAGACACGGATAGTTCAATATATGAAATTCGAAATATTGATATTTATGAAACAATGAAGCATTATTTACAAAACTTTGATACATCAGATTACCCAATTGAAAACGTTTTCGGAATGCTACAAATGAACAAAAAGATAGTTGGTTTAATGAAAGATGAGTGCAATGGGAAGATCATGATAAAATTTGTAAGTGGACGTAGTAAAATGTATTGTGTACGAATATAAGAAGAGGATAAAATAAAAAAAAGTTAAAGGTGTTAAGATTGGCATTGTTAAAAACACAATCACTTTTGATGACTATTTGCAATGTATACGAAATGAAATTGTACTCCATAGAAAATAATATATTATACGTCCTCGAAAGCATAATGTGTTGACTGAAAAACAATATAAATTAGCTTCAACTCCTTATGATGATAAAAGATGTTTGTTAGATAATTAAACTGATACTTTACCTAGGGGCATTATTTGATTGATAAAAAAAATATAAATTAAATAATTATAATTTTGTATGATAATGGTTATAAGGTTAATAAATAAAAAACAAAAAATAATTTTCACATATATAGATTTCTTTATTTGTTCCTTTACAAATCTGATTTATTTATCCAACTATTATACAACTCATCAAATTTTAACCACTTTACATCAAACTTATTTCCATGCTTTTTTAATATCTACAAGACAAACATCAGGATATTTTGGTTTTGATAATTCTTGTTCATAGAATCCGATGGGCTGATTTTGATAGTCCTTCAATTTATAAGTGATTGGGTCAGTAGCTTTTACTTGACTTGTAGTAAATATTTCTGTTGACCAATTAAGAATTCAAACTTTTTCAAATACTTGTTTATTTTTACTTACTTGAACTTTATCTCCAGTTTTAAATTTAGATATTTTAAATGTTTAATTTCCTTTTTAAAACGTTTGAGTACTTTTGTTTTATTTTTAGGAGTAACTTCTTTTCGCTTCATTCCAATAGTTCTATGTTGATTATTGTTATATGCTTCTAATAAGTAGCTGCAATATCTAACCAACATAAGTTACCTTCGAGGCTAAATTTCATCCACATCTTGCTTTTAAGTGATCTATTAAAACGTTCACAAATGGAAGCTTTAAGATTACTATATGTAGAGTATAAATTAATATGATAGCGCTTTATGAGAAGTTAAAAGGCAGAGCTATCAAATTCTTTCCCTCTATCAGTATGAAGATTTTTTGGTATACGACCTTGCTTTAATACAGATTTCATTGCTGCAGTAACATCTTCACTAGTTTTTTGTTTTACAGGAACAGCCAAAGCGTATTTGCAAAAAATATCATCTACTGTTAGTATATACTTAAAGCCTTCATTTTCCCGAGCATAAGGCTGCATTTCTACTAAATCAGCTTTCCATGTTTCATCCAAGCCGCGTATTATAAATTGACAACGTGGCTAATAACGTTGAGCAGGTTTATGCAGCTCTTCTACAAGTCTTTCATGCTATATAGCTATAGACTTGATGATTTTTATACTCTCGCAATTTGCGTTTTGTACTCTGAATATCTGTCAGGATTTTAGAATCTTGAAGTATTTTGGTAAGATGATTAATTAACTTATGTAATTCATGGATGTTTGTATAATATTAGCTATTATCTTAAATAATAAAAAAAACACAAAAAGCTTTCAAAAATATGTATTTATATACACATTTTGTATTTCTAATTCTAATGCATCAAGGTTATTTCTTCTCCCGTAACTACGTATATGCTTCGAACTTCAGATGCAACCATACTTTGTAAGGTTTGCAAATTAACTACATCATTAGATTATCAAGGTGTGGCAATATAACATAATCTTTTATTTTCTATATCATACTGTGTAAGCGCCTAGTCATATATAGACTTTCAATCGCTAAATATAATACAAATAATATGATTGCATGCGTTAAATAATTAAAATGAATAATAGTTCATATAGTTTAATAGTTAATCATAATAAGTTAGTAAAATCAGTATTAAAATAAAATAAGCATAAAAAATTAAATATAAGCGCCAAATGTATGTACGCTCCTGAAAGCGCACATACATTCACGTTAACATACACGTACATCACACATCAAGAAGCGCGCTTAGGCTCTATGTTCGCTAAGCGCGTGCGAAAATCGCGAAACCACGCACACGAAGCCCGGCGGAGCCCAGCAGCTAGAGAGAAGAGGGAATCCAGCGCCTATAAAAGCGGGCAAGCAGAAAGAAAGGCTCTTTCTCGCCTCAGCTCTACTATCGACTTAGCTTAGAATCAAGAAGAACGCTAAGCTAATCATCAACGCCGTTGATGATTTTTCTATGCTGGCGTATCTTAGAAGTATACTTATTAAAATTCACGTATAATTGTACATAATAAAGAGTTGCGGCGAGCAACACCTTAACTTGTCCTAGCCTAAATGGTAAAGCCCCGCATACTGAGGCACCTGGTCTTTAGTATTAACGGGCATTACCCATAATAAAACCTATCCTTATACTAACTCATATGAGATAACTACACACATTTCCGTAATAAGTTTTTCACAGACATACTCGAGCCAGCACCAGACGTGTACATGTACAAATATTGCATGAATGCAAAAGAAGGAATCGATAGAGCCAAAGATAAAGTAAGATCCCCTAACCATAAGTCAGTGGGACATTACAACTGTCCATCTTCTGTGATTTTATGTTAGCCTCCAGCCTGGTGTAATTATCACTCGAATACGTTAACACTTATCTTGCAACCGACTAGAGAAATAGCAAGACTTTTAAATATGTAATGTTGGCCTCACGTAGCTCTTTGATTATTGAATGAATCCTATTAGTATGAATTGGATTTCCTGCTTCTGTCACTGCTACTAGTAACCGTAAGCGATTAACAGTTTAGTGGGATCATTCCGGTACACATAGTCCATTTGTGTACCTTTACGAGCAATTTTGTAGCGTGGTAAGAGACCCCTTTCGCCAATCGATTTCTTCTTTCAAGTTGGCGATTCATCAAAAAATGGAGCAATATAACTTTTAAATTCATTACTATTCAGTTTGCGAAGTGATCCATCAGCATGGTAATTCTTTCTACTTGCATTCGTTCTTTCAACGATTTTGCAATTATTTCTCAAATTATCTTCCGTAATAAGTTTTTCATCTGGCTGTTTTCGAAATAATAACTCTAGTGAGCCTACAGTTTTTGGATGATGCATACCCACTACAACCACACAATCTTTCCTGGCATTTATTGGTGAATCATCAATCATCACCATCTTACCCATTTTACGAACTCTATAGATATTATCAAGATATGAATTTTTAATTTTTCTGAAAATCCAAAGATATTTATTGGTAAGCGAATCTGTTTCCTTTCTATCATTACCATCATCATCAGTTTCACTTTCTGCAGCTGTCTCAAAATTTATATCAGATGGTCGTATTGTATCGTCAATATTTCCATTTACAATTTGCTTATCATCGGAAACGTACTCGTCTTCAGAAGTGTGCTCATTCTCAAAAATGTACTCATTTTCGGAGTAAGTATGCTCTGTTTTATCTTTCGATCTGAAATCTTTTTTATTTATTTCAGATATATTTACAAGTTTTTCAAGTGGATAAACAATAGGTCTTAATGTTTTAGTGAAACCTTTTTTGAAATTAGCTTTACCCTATTTCAGTAGCTTCTGTTTACGTTTGATTGCCTCTCCAGATTTTACAATCTGATGGAGAATATTTTTTTCACGTTGAAAATCAGCCATGTTGACTGTTTAACGTTCTGCAATGTACTACTTGATCTACACTCATTTTCGTACATTCATCACAAAACAGTCAAAAACTTTTCTATAATGACCTGCATTTAGCTCTCGTTCTTTGTTGATTGTAAGGAATGCAAATTTGTAATTACCCTAACATGATAAACACAAATCCTTCAATTGTGTATATTACATATCGAAATTCATATGATCAATGTATATGTGCTTAAGAGGAGGTCACGTATCTCTGTCCTTTTCTAATCAAAGCATTGAGTTTTTTACAAAAACTAATAACTTTAGCAAAAAATGAAGAGAAAGCCGCATCTCGTATCAAAAAAAGCAATATTTTCTTTGATGAGAAAGAATTAATTTTATTGCTTCGTTTTCAAGAACCTTGAAAAACTTAAATCATAGAGGTTAGGTTGAACAATTTGGTTTTTCAAGGTTTTCTTGAAAACGAAGCAATAAAATTAATTTTTTCTTATCAAAGAAATTATTCCTTTTTTTGATACAAGATGCGGCTTTCTCTTCATTTTTTGCTAAAGTTATTAGTTTTTGTAAAAAAATCATTTCTTTGATTAGAAAAGGACAGAGATACGTGACCTCCTGTTAAGATTCATATCATCTTTTCTAAATATTACTAGTAAATTTACATTGTCTCGAGCTAAGTTTTTAGGTACTTGAGTATATTACTGACGAAAATAGGAACAATTTACATTTTTATGTTTACCTACGCAAAAAAATTCTCTTGTTTTCTACAAGTCACATCATTAAACACCATAATGGAATTTGGAAGAGCGTCTTCAGGAGTTACTCTGGCTTCATGCTCACTAAATGCAAAATATTGCATACTCTTTATTGGTTTTAGAAGTTACTCGAGAAACTTGTACTTTGGCAGATAAAGCGATTTTAAATATATGTAAATGTTTTCAAATTCCAATCCTTTTACGTGTGTTATAAGAGTAAGCAATGTGTTAGTTTTACCACAGTTCGAAGGGCCATAAAACACAGTTCGGATACTGTCGGGTAACAATTCTCCATGACGTTTCTGTGACGTTTGTTGCTGTGTAATTGTATCAAAATTTGATACTGATAATTTGATATTTAGTGGTTGGAAATCCATGTTCACTGTTTGCTTTTTCATAACTGACTGATCACTATACTATAAATAAACCATTTATATAGATATGAGTTCACTACTCAATCAACCATCATGGTGTAAGGATCATGATTGTACACAAGCGAAAAAGTAGCCGTAGTCTCGTAAACATTCTTATCAATAAGCTTCCATTTAAACTTAATTTACAAGGCTATCAATACTGTGGACCTGGAAGCAAACTAGCAAAACGTCTTGCTCGCGGTGATCATAGAATCAATCCACTTGATGCAGTCTGCAAAGAGCATGATATTGCTTATTCACATAATTGAGAGAACATTGAGACAAGAAACGCTGCGGATAAAATATTAGCCAAAAAATCTTGGCAACGAGTTTGGGCTAAAGATTCAAGTATTGGTGAGAAGGCTGCTGCCTATGCTATTTTAAACGCCGTGAAAATAAAATCAAAACTTGCAATGGATCTGAAGAATGCGAAGCAGAAAAAGCCAACCATGACACTATTGAGGGTGGTTGAAGCTGCAGCTAAGTCTTTAATACCAAATGCCGATGCTCATAAACTCATTCGTACAGCTTTCTAAGATGTTCATAGAGGTATTAAAAAAGCTGGTGGTAAAAAGAATATTCGAATTCCACGCATACTACTAGTTCCATCAAAAGTTGGTGGATTTTTACCATTTTTAATACCATTGTTTTCTGGTTAGAGTGCTGCGGGAGCATTAGCTGGTGGCACTGCTGGTATAGTAAAAGCTGCGAACGATGCTAGCACCATGAAACGACAACTTGAAGAAAGTCAACGTCATAATAAAATAATGAAAGCTATTCCACTTGGTAAAGGTCTTTATTTAAAACCACATAAAAAAGGCTATGGTATTCGTTTGAAGCCCTACAAAGAAACCCTAAAAAAACTTCGATGTAAAACTATCTAAAAGGGCTCTAACTGATATTGATTTTGTGAAATACGGTCAAATCTTAAAATTTTCACATTCTTGTGAAGTTCTCATGCGAAACGCTTTACCAACTGGTGGATCATATAACCGGGAATCAGCAATAATCAATCTGGATGATAAGATTGGACCAGGCACGCATTGGGTAGTTTACCACAAATGTGGTAACGATATTGTATATTTCGATAACTTCGGAGACTTACAACCACCTATGGATCTTATGCAATACCTGAAAGTTAAGAACATTGAGTATAATTATGAAAGATATCAAAATTATGATACTTACGAATGTGGACATCTATGCTTAAAATTTCTATATAAAACCTTATAAAACAAGTGTACATTGGTAAATCAAAGTCATGGAAAATTCATTGACTCTGAGTTTATCGGGAACGACATCAATATTGGAAGCTCAATATTTTCCACTAATTGAACTTTTATCGAGTAAAAATTACGTTCTTGGATTAGTATAACTTTTAACTTTCAACTAACTAGGAGAGGCCCAGACCTCCGGATCACGGATTTTGCTCAAACTTTGGGATAAGTTTCTAGGTGTCAAAATATGGAGAAAATCAGAATTTTGGACCCTAACGCTTAAAATTTCCTTAGTTATAGAAAATTAAAGAAAATCACTGAAAAAGTTACTAGATTTCCAAACGCTTATAGCTCTTTAGCATTAACAGTTAGAAGCTTAAAACCATTTTCGAATGAAAGCTGACCTCAAATCCTTTCGAAATAGTGCTTGTAGCATATCAAAATATCATTTTTTCCCAGCGTTACAGCGTTATAAGATATTGACGTAAATTTCCTTTTAAAAACATTAATTAATAATAAATGTTAAAATGTAGTACAATTTTTATAACACTGTAGCTATGGGATAAAATAATATTTTGATATGCTGTAGGTGCTATTTCGAAAGGATTTGAGCTCAGCTTTCATTAAAAAACAATTACAAGTTTCTAGTTGTCAATGCTAAAGAACTATAGGCGTTTGAAAATCTAGTAACTTTTTCAGTGATTTTCTCTAATTGCCTATAACTAGGGAAATTTTGAGCGTTAGGGTCTAAAATTCTGGTTTTCTCCATATTTTGACATATAGAAACTTATCCCAAAGTTTAAGCAAAATCCGTGATCCGGAGGCCTGGGCCTATCCTAGTAAGTACCCAACATTGATTCAATAAACAACATGTCTTATGCCGGTGAAGAAGTAATCACATTTCCGACTGAGAGTTACGAAATTCAAGATATTGAGAGCTATTTGCAAGATATTATTCTACCAAAGGGCATTGTTGTCAGCCTAAAACCAAATAATAGTATTCTTCTTAGTAGAATAAAGTGTAGTCACACGATTAATTTTCTACCACAAGACTCTATTGACAAACTGTTGGATTTTCATCGACTCACTATTCTAGCACTATTTTAGCTGCAAACGCGGTTCACCATTCTGATTTGCCTGTATCCATTTTAAAGGTAAACGCTTTACGCCTTGAATGTAATATTACTTCCGGTGCATACATAAACGAACATAAAGTACACACTATACACGAATTTTTCCCAGCTGTACCTCCAGGCTATAAAATCATTCAAGCACCATCGCAAGTCATTTATCTTCTAGTCACCAACAATCGTATCAATCATATGCAGTTACGTATTGTAGATCAAGACGGAGATTTGGTTAATTTCCATGGTGAAACTATACCAATTAGGCTGCATATTAAACCCGCATTATCATTCAATCCTAGTCAGAGCTATCATTTAGAGAATGCTGGTTGGCTTGATGTTGAGAAAACTCAACAGCTTACAAATAATGAGAGCTATTTTGATGTATCAATACCTCTTAGTATGATTTTAGGCTTTGCTGAAGACTATCGTAAAATTGTAGTCAACACCAAGCATAAACTCATTATCATAAGATCTAGGAATGATGTAAATTCTGTCATACGAACTTTGCCAACTAGTCAACAAAACTCGAGAATTTCAAGATTAAATTAATTAAAATAGAGTGGTTAATGCCTTATGTAAGTGTATTAAAGAAGTTTAAGGTACAGTTACTTACAAGGAGAGTACCCGACCTTCGGGAAACGGATTTGGCTAAAACTGCAGGATATGATTTTTCGATGAAAAAAAAGTTAACCAGTGTTTTCTTTTTTTTTTAATAGGCCCCATAGACGGAGATATAGACATTTTTTCGAAAATATAATGAAAAAGAGCTTTTATAAGATCTTGAATAACCAAACAACCAAGACTCTCACAAAAAAATGCATTGAAAATAAAATAAAGTACAAATTATATTCTTTAATTTAAGCTTTATTGCATTAAAAAAGCTTGTGAGGTTCAAAAGTTACAGGCGATTGAAATATGCTAATGAAATAGCGTAAAAAATTGATGATATGTTACACGCTAAAAATAATAATAAATATGTAGTAATTTTCAATTAGGCACAACTTTTGAACCACACAAGCTTTTTTAATGCAACAAAGCTTAAATTAAAGCATTTAATCTATACTTCATTTTATTTTTTTATACATTTTTTTGTAAGAGTCTTAGTTGTTTGGTTATTCAAGATCTTATAAATGCTTCTTTTTATTATATTTTCGAAAAAATGCCTATATCTCCGTCTATGAGGCCTATTCAAAGAAAAGAAAAAACATGGTTCAATTTTTTTGATCAAAAAATCATATCCCGCAGTTTCAGCCAAATCCGTTTCCCGAAGGTCGGGTACTCTCCTTGTTAATGATTTAGAGGAGGATAAACCTATTGCTATGAGTTTTCGCTCATGGGAGATGTATGAATATCCGTCGCTCTCCAGCACCACAAGACATGTTTGATCTGTAAAAACATCAAAGCAGTTGGAGAAGCCACGTTTTGACATTATAGGTTTTCAGACCAATCGTAAAGGACAGAGACGAGCTAATGCTAGCCGTTTTGATCATTGCAATATAAGCAACATCAAAATTTTTCTTAATTTTCAGTATTATCCTTATGAAAATTTAAATTTTGATGTTGAGCATAATCAATATGCTCTACTATATGGTATGTATATCAATAAAGAAGCAGAATCCTTGCTCAAAAAGAAAGATTTTTTAAGTCATGCTCCTCTTATCGCCATAAGTGAGGATGTTAAAAAACTCATCTAGAGGTGGGAAGATTAGTATGAATTAAGATATGAAGCTGCAGCAGTAGTCAGTCACAATGGAAGACGTGTTGAATGTACAGGGTTTTAACCAGTCTGTCAACGATTTCATTGTAAAAGAATTGGCAATGATTCTACTCCGCGAAAATTCTATAACGTTGGTATTTATGTTTAAACCACCACAACCTTAGTGAAGACTTTCTGCTAAGTATAAATTTACGTACTTATGGTTGATTGATAGATAGATAAATAAACATTTATTTGTATAAATATATAAAAAGGCGTGTTACATAATGTATGAATATAAATATTGCACTCAGGTAAATATCACAGACGAATAGCATATCTTCATAATACTCAAAAAGTAAGTCACTGTAAAAAGTGATATCACAGAATAATACAAGCAAAAATTAAAATTATAAAAAATACACGCAATAATACGATGAATTAAAAATAGTCATTCCTTATTTATCAGTCAACATGTTAAAATTTAAGTTAAAAAAAATATAACAATAATTAAATAGAATAAAATAATAAAAAGCGTATGCAAAAGCATACGACGCAGTCAATACAATAAAATGAAGAAAAAAACATTTACTCACTAATCATTCAGCCATCAGTCACATAATAAATACATTCACACCTTAAGCCTATATATGGGACATTACAAAAATAAATTAACACATAAATTAAAAATATTAAATTCAATCAAGGTCGAGAAAGTACCCCCTCAATGCTACCTTGAACCTGCTGAGATGGAAGATGTTTAACCTTTAGAGGGCCGGGATGACGCCTGGAGGCGTTATACCTTGATCTGCCAAAGACTTAGTCTTAGTTTAATCTTTTGTGCATGGCCCAAACTCACTTTTTGATAGAAAAACGGGGCTTTTAAAACTTCTCAAATCCCGGCACTCTGAAAGTTAATATCAGCAGGCAGGAAGTTTCAAAAATGCGCACCTTGAACCTTGAAGAAATTCCTGCCAGTTTCAGTACGCATAGAGGGCTCTGCTATCTTCTTAATTTCTCCCCTTGTAGCGATGATGTCAAAAGCCTTACTGAACTCAAAAAGCTACAAACATTTTCATCCAACTTGAGATCAGTTCATACCCAATCATATATTAGTGAAATAAGACTCTTTTAAAAGATCATCATGTTAAATTCTTAAATATTTAACATGTAATCTCATCTGCGGTGAGGGACAGGGTGAGGATCGTAGTAACTCGCTCATCATCGCGGCACGGGAGCTCGCGTGATGAGCACTAATATGGCGCGCATGCACACAGTGCATGCGCGTCATTATTTTTGCACCTGCACAGGTGAGCTAGCGGCAGAGGAGTGGGGTGAGTCAGAACTCTCTTTGCTTATCTACTTAATTCATTTTGACTGATAGGTATTTAAGACTGATTTTTAGTATATTTTTATCTATATTCATTGCGTCCCTGGTGGAAAAAATTTTTGCGCTAAACTATGTATAATTGTTTATAACTATTTTTTATTCATAACTGTTTAAAATAGTTTAAAAACGTCTGAATTGAGACACGTATAACAATTATACGTATTTATACATAGTGATGAACAGTTATGAGCAATTATAAACATTGTGAAACATTTATAAACAGTTTTGCACAACTATTTAATTTTCATAAAACTTTTCTATAAAATTTTAGGAAAGTTTTAGAACTGCACAAACTGTGTCTAATTGCTTACATATGTTTCTAAATGTTTATAATTAATATATTATACTAATTATTATGAATTATTATATATATATATATATATATATATTAATTATATTATATTAATATATACAGACTTTTAAAACTTTTCTAAAAATTTACAGAATATTTTTGGGATTGTATAGAACTTTCTAAGCATGTTTTTAACTGTTTATGATTGCTTAAAACCGCGTATGAATGCCTATAACTAATATACGTATCTCAATTCAGATGTTTTTAAACAGTTATAAACAGTTTTAAACAGTTTTTAACAGTTATAAACAGTTTTAAACAGTTATAAACAATTTTGTTGTTCTCATAATAGAATAAAAAACAATCTTTACTTAAATGCTTTTAATCAACAGAAAAATACAATTCTAATACTTTAGCTCGCTTTGATATCTTTTGAAAGAACGACAATTTTTTATTGTAAATAAGTAAATAAACATTAAAACAAATATAAAATGCAAAATATTTAAAATTTCTTTATTGTTCAACCAAAACGTCCATAAACTTCTTTTAACACTTGTCGTGACGTAGTCATCATTCATCGATCGCTCTGATCGGTCAAAAGACAGCTGCGGCCCTGGATAAATCCGTGCTCACGGCCATTATTTTCAATTTAACAAGAAAGAAATTTCTTACAAAAATCATAAACAAATTGATTATGGAAATTCCTCCTGCAGTATGTAACTAAGTTTCACACCGCAGCAAATTTAATTAATTAACGACTAGTTCTTATTAAAACATCATTGGAAGTTTTTACTTTAACTACACGAATTTCTGTACCAGTACTCGGAAAAAGATTAATAACGATGCCCTTTTTCCAAGTATTTCGAGGAATTTGACCATCGACAATCAAGACTAATTCTTCTATTTTTGATGGATTTTTATCTGAATTAACCATTTTTTGCGAGGTAATAATATAGGTAAGTAATCACGCAACTACTTACGACAAAAGGCATCAGCAAAATGCTGTGCTAATCGACACTGCTTCTTTAAACATAAGGCTTGCATGTCATATCGTGCTTAATTAACTGACCCACAAAACGATCCAAATAAAAAATGATTTGGTCTAAGTGCTTCGTCATCGCACGGATCTGGAGAAACATGCGTTAAAGGTCTTGAATTAACCAAACGCTCTACCTTAGCTGAAACAGTTATTATTATTAAGGATATCGGGTAGGCAGTTCTATGGGAATAGAACCATCTAATGCTGCCTAGGCCAAAGGCCCTTTGCAACCCCATAGTTTAGTGCCACCAGCAACCCTTCACCACAACCTTATGGATGGGTTTCTGGCATGTGCAGTTAGACATAGTTAGATACGCAATGTATCATGATCTCTTTCTTGAAATCTATCGTTATCACATTATTTAAAGGGAGTGCCTTGATTTTGTTAATGTCAGGGTACTCCATTCCTATGTGTTTCATTCTAGTTGTCGCTAGCCCCTCACACTTACAGAGGATGCGCTGAGCCGTCTCCAAAGCGGCCCCGCACCATCTGCATGCAGGAGAACCAGCTACTTTCATGTTGTACATGTGGTTATTTAATTTACCGTGCCCTGTCGCTATTTGTGCGACTATGTTTATATCTTCTTTGCTTAGGTTTAGACCCCGTGCCAACCACGCATTCTTTCCTTAATTTGGCTCATCTGACTTCCCAAAGCAGGCTCAGGGCCAATTAGTGGTGTTTTTGCGGACAATTTTTCTAGGTCGTCTGCTACCCTGTTGCCTTTAATTCCCACGTGACTGGGAACCCAGTAAAGTTTGAGTTTCCTGTATCTTTCTCCTAAAGTATTTAGTGAGTTGATGCATTCCTCTACCAGACTAGACTTAGTTTTGTAGCTTTTTAAGGCCATGAGTGCCCCTTTGCTATCCGAACAGATGTTCACTATGTCTTGGTTGTTCGCATCTAGTGCTATCTGAGCAGAGATCAGTATAGCCACCAGTTCTGCCTGTAAAATTGAAGCCTGCTTGCCTAGCGGGACCATAGTCCCCTTCCCAAGCCTCCTTCGATAAATGCCTGCTCCAGTACCCGTTGCGGACTTTGATCCATCCGTGTACCAGATGTCACCTGAGTTCGGTATTCTATCGTTACCTTTTTCTGAGAGCCAGTCTTCTTTGGTTGGGAAAATCACCTCGAATTTATTGTCGAAGTGATATTTCGTCACCATCAGATCTGACCTCATCTTTAATAATACATCTTTTTAAAGGCAAGGAGGGTTAGTGTGTATGCCTACTATAAGCATCATTCCCTCCTTGTCTGACTTACCTTCTGACTGCTCCTTTGACCCTTGATTCAGTTGCGTCTTCTGCTGGTCCTTTGGTTCTGCTGGACCCTTTTGTTGTTGCAGTTTACTTGGCTTCCGGGATTCAGAGACCGCGTATAGCCTCCAGCCATCCACCTTGAGTGACGGATTGAGCCTCCCCAGCCTCTTCAGCGCCACTCCCGGTTCTACCTTTGTAGGTAGTAAAATCGTGACCATAATCAGACGCTGGAGGAGCTCAACCCCCTCTACTCTGAAGATGGGAGCACCTGGCGGACACAAACCACTCCCTACTGAATCGGTCCGCTGGCACGACGATCATTGCACCCTCCTTTACCATAGAGTCTTCGAACCTTGGCAGTTCTCCGTTCTCCATTTGGTCAACGCGCTCCTCAATCTCCTTGCGAAGATTCGTCAGATCACTTGACGAGAAGCATTTATCTGGATACTCCACCGGAACCACCACTACCGTGAGTAGGTTTGTCCTTTGTGCAATTGACAGGGAGCCTTCTCCCGGTCCAACGTTGTTTCTTTTAGGGGGTCTTTGCCCCTCCGGTGGAGTATCGCTTGATGTTTTGGGTCTCTTGACTCCTTTGATATGAGAGAGGGTCAAGAGCAAAGAGGAGGAGGGCGTGCCTTCTTGACGTTTTTCCCTCCTCTGCTTGTTCCCCATTCTCTTTGTTTTGTTGACAGTTCTCCTTTCCAGGTTCACCAGCATAGTTCCGGTTCCTCTTTCCAGGTTCACCGGCGTAGTTCCGGTTCCCCCTTCTAGGTTCACCGGCGTGTTATGGGTTCCCCTTTCCAGGTTCACCGACGTATTGGCAGGCACTGGTTGCGCTTCTGGTTGGGTCAACAGCTCTTGTTGAGCGGTTCTCCTTCCTTCCACACTATCAGGTTGCGTAAGGTTTTTTTTGTTATTTTGAACATCCATTTTGAGTCCCACGAGTAGCTAGGAAAAGGTTGGTCCACCTCCACAGAGCCCCGCATGCAGAGGTAAGGTATTAATACTCGTAGAGGTCGCCCGGTATCTACGAGGCACCGTTTTAGACCCACTGTAACCCCTGGGCCATGAACAACATCGGCACGGTTCGCATTACACCTTCAGTCAGGGGGTGATGTATTTTATTAAAGCCCGATATCTCTCCACCACCAGAGAGAGTCGGGGGGTTGTTTCTTAGTCACCTCGGGCTGCTGAGCCATCCTAGATTCAGCTAGGCGAACCTTCGGGCTGACGATGCCAAGCCGGATTTCCCGCGCCCCCGACGCCCGTACTCCAGGCGCCCCGCGGCTCTCAACCGCCAGGACCCCCAGAAGCCGTCAGCGCCAGCAGCACGAGCGCTCCCCACTCCACGTTCCCAGAGCCTGCCTAGCAGGATGAGACGGAAGCAAAGAGGCACCGACCCAACATTCCCCGTACGAGAAGATCTTAGGATCCCAAGCCTCCAAAGCTAAGCTTCCCCACCGTCCTCTACGAGGCATACGACATGGTCCTACAATCCCTAGAGGAAGAGCTGAAACAGTTAAAAGAGTTTCTTCTTTTAGTGCGTAATATTTTTAAATCGAAAACAGAGATTCTTTAACAGACTTAATTAACCGTCCTTATGCTCCTCCCATATGAGATGCTGTAGGTGGATTAAATCTCCATTCAAAGTTATTTTTAAGAGCAAGATTGTTTTTCTTTATTTATCGATTTTAAAGCTTCTTTTATTTCATGACTCGTACCGAAAATTTGAACCATTATCGCTGAAAAATATACACTGGAAACCTCGTCTTGCTGCAAAACGTGAGATTGCCATAATTGCTGAGTCCAAACTTAAAGAGTCAGCCAACTCAATATATATCGGCTCTTACAGTTTAACAGATGAACAATGCGTCCCAACGATTTTCTCTTTTGCGGCCAATTTTTACGGAAATTGGACTAAAATAATCAAGCCCACAGTAAATAAAAGGTCAAAATCTGTAACCTAGACGTACGGACGGAAGACTTGCCATGTTTTGGGTTGGGAGAAGAGGCTCGTGAAATTTGACAGATACTGCAATTATTTACTATTGAGCGTAAACATTTTCGAAGACCTGAAATCCAATAATTTTGTCTTAATTCATTTATTATAGTTTTGTGGCTTTAATGAAAAAATCTTTCATGATAATATTTTATTAAGATTTGCGTTACTAAATGTTTTGCGTGTGAAATTATCTGTCGAAAGTGTTCGCAGTTTCTTTTAACAGTCTAGTATGAACTTTACACGACTTCCAACACGTAAGAATTCTTGATTATCTACAAAGAGATTTAATGAAATAATATGACTATCATGAGGTAAGTTTAATTTACGTTTCAATAATCTTTGGATCTCTTTAGTAAATGATGACATTTAAATTTCTCGTAACCACAATTTTTCTTAATAATTTTGATATTCTAAGCCAGTATATATATTTATTTTTAACCATTTATCTATTGCTTCTAAAACTCGAAAATTTGTTTGAATTAAACGGAACTACTTCGAAAACTTATTAAAATCAGGAAGAAAATGCGAACTTTGCGGCGCTTCGGTAACAGTACAACCTACTTGTTTTTTCATTTTGCATTCATTTTCATTCAATTAATCTTTTTCATCATTTAATTCAGATGGCCAAAGATTTTCAGGCTCCTGAAGAAAAAAGGACGTTTAAACCACAGAAAATTATTCAATAAAACGTTCGGAGTCCATCTAGTAGCATCGTCCACGAGATTTTCTCGAGTTGGTACCCATCTCCATTAAATTACTCTTAATAAAATTTTCTTCTTAACAATTATTTAAATAATTGTTATGAAGAAAAAAATTATTGTTGGTTGATAAATTATTGATCTTGCTTGAAATTTTTCTGTGAATTGACCACCCAAGCAGACATAGAGAAAGAACAAAGTCGCAGTTATTCAACTCACGAATTTTCCTACTAACTATTAAATAGCAGTTGTCTTAACCGATTAGAATATCCGGTGTTGCTTTAAAACGGGTTTATTCTAATTTCAGTTTCATTAAAACAATAATTAGAATTTTCTTCATTTAAATAATGGATAGGTAAAGCTAAATCTTTCACGACAGTTACATTTTTTAGTGCATAAGAAGCAATGGAATTTCCAATTTGAAAAGATACTTTTTCACGACAATTGGCAATTGGTTCTCTCTGAAAAACATTGCCCTATATGAAGTGCAATGTTTTTGTTAATAATTGAGACAACCGCTCTATCATCTAAAAGAGCATAAATTAATTCAGCTCTTTTAAAACCTATGATACGAATCGGAATAACCTTTAAAAGTACTTTATCATATAGTCAACGCGAAACTTTTTTTGTTGCCGCTATGAATTTAGTTGACGAGTTTGATAACGCGACTGCAGAATTTTTTTTTTGCATTAACAATATTTTTATTTTTCTGAGCTTTTAAAAGGAATTTAGTTGTTTCTTCAACTCTTGGAGAAAAATGCAATGATCTATGATGTTGACGATTACATTGATTACAGTCTTTTTAGCAGTGCATGTACCACGAGTATGATTTTGTTTCAAACAGTTGTAACAAAGGCCTAGTTGTCTACTTATTTTCCATTGTTCGCGCATAGGTTCACGAGCAAAATCTCGACAGTTAAAAATAAAATGTTTACAACCACAGAAAGCACAGCAAACATTTTCAATTTTAACGTTAATATTTTGAGATTCATCAAAGTTACTCACACTTGTAGAAAAGACAGTTTTTTCAATTTTTGATCGAACCAATCGAGGATTTGATGAAGAAATTTTATTTGGAATTGAATCATTATATAAGCCAATAATTTTAGTTTCACGAATTGAGAAATCAGCTATCTTTTCAAGAGGAGTTTTTGAATCATTTTCTGCAGCCGTGTACCAGCATAATCATGTAACATAGAAGAAGGTATTTTCTTTAAAATTTCTTTTAAGAATTCGGGGCTGTATAAATAACCTGTACTTTTTAAAAATTTTGAAACAGTGACAGCATTTTTTAATTTTGAAGCAAATTCAAGCAAATTCAAATTACTATAATTTAAATTTGAAAGCTCTCTTACATTTTAAGCTACTTTTTCTGTAATTTTTTTAACGTTACCAAAACGTGATTCTAATGTAAGTATAATTTTATCAGCATTATTTTCTGATGCAAAAAGTGAATTTGCTGCTTTATATGCTTCATCTTTGATTATTTGATTCTTTAAGATATTCAAATAATCGCATTACACTTTCTCGTTTCAAATATTTACCTGACTCTGTTAACGAATCATATGCCTTTTTAAAACGTAACCAATTTAATGATTCTCCAGAAAACCATTCAGAAAGTATTAGGTTGAAATTGATGTTGTTTTGCTGCAATGCGTGAGCTTTTTCAAACTGGTCCTGGCAAAAATAAATTGTTATTTAAAAAAATCACATCATTCGTGATGCGTGGTTTTTGTAAATGCTAAGTAGTGAAATGTCGACTTTCATGAGACGTTCGAGGAGCGACTGCGACTCGGTGTGGCAGAGTAGAAAGGCCTGCACATAATGTGTGTGATGTTTTTTCATCCTCCAAGTTAACCTCTTTTATAGGTTGTTGGTAGATAGTCACCTTTTCCTTAGGAATAAATTGTTAAAGCATTTTCTACCTAAATATGATTTTTGTGTTTAAATATAGATTGACAGGAATATGCAGATAATTGGTTCTGCTTTTTTGATATTTTTGAAATAACTTCCTCCAAACATGCAGATTTTTCTTCGCTTTAAACGCTTTGTTGGCTAGAATCAATAATTTTCATCGACATATCTAAGATAACCACTTCATCTAATGGTGACTTATCGAGATTTAGTGGAATGATTAAATTTTTTTTGAAGATTGGATTCGCGGTATTGATCTTGCTGGTGCGAGACAAACTCTTTTATTTGTCGTTGATTTGTTTAAAGAATTTCTAATTCATTTTTGACGAAGAATTTTCAATGTGAGTTTCTTCAGCAAAAGATAAATATTTCAATGTCTTTTCATTGTAAATTAAATGATAAGGCTTTTTCGAGTTACGTTCTTTTTCATTCAGTATTTTAAGCAATCAATTGTGCCATAATTTATTTCTTATAATATTTATTGCAGCGGCAAATATTTTGTGTTATAAAATAATCCTCTTTTAAAAAAACGATGGCTGGATGTTGTGAAACATTTTATTCTAAGAACGTGATTGGTGCATTGAATAGAATCATATGATTAGCGAAAAACAAGATTTGATTTACTATAATATGCTTAAATAAAATCATCGATTTAAAATTTAATAATAAAAATCATTGATAAAATAATTCAATTATAATTATTGAGTTATAGTTTGATTTTTTTAATAAAATTATTAATATAAACATCGCTAACTTCCGCTTACAAAAATTCCTTTTGTGTGAAGATGTCGAGAGTGCCAAGTACCGCTCTATATTCATTTGTTATTTTATATTTAAAATTAGAACATGGTAACAAAACAAACTATGTCATTTACTTCTGAATTCTCTTTTTAAAAAATGTACTATAAAATAGTATATTAAGCAATAAATTTAGAAACTATAAATGTTATGAACTTTTTAGCTTATAACAATATCATAAAATATTTATCCATGAGCCTGGCAAATAATTTTGTAAATTTAAAATAAGATTCAAAATATTTCGAAATATTTTAAAATAAATAATAAAAAAACCGATAATGATACAATTTCGATAATATAATTTAGTATATAAAATATTTCTAGATTGACAGTGTAACGGCTCATATTAATTTTGAATAGAATTATTTAACTTAATATAAATATTTCATAAATAATCCCTGGTAGAAAATAAACCATTTTTTGGCCATTTTTGCTGGTTAACACATGTTAAAATGACACTTATCTAGAAATTCTGTACAAAGAGTTTCCAAAATTTCTAGATAAGTGCCATTTTAACATGCGTTGGCCAACAAAAATGGCCAAAAAATGGTTTATTTTCTACCAGGAATTTATCATTATCTATAAAATAGAATGATTTTCTGTAATAATAAATTTAAATTACATTAAAAGTATAAGTAGGACTTCTTAGTTACCTACTGAGGCCGATAAGATAACTCAAAATATATATATATAGATATAGTAAAATGATTATAGAAATAGAATGTTCTATTTCTTTTAATAAGAAGTATTATCAATATTTAATTGTTAATAATAAAATGTAACTTTCTAAAATAATTGTGTATATATAAATAGAACATTCTATTTATATAATATGTATAAAAATGATTACTCTATTTAAAGTTTAAAGATATAAATTAAAAAATTAGTTTTTTTTTAATTAATAAATAATAAAATTAACTATAAAAAATAGTCTTTTGAAATGTAAAGGAAATAGAATGTTTCTTTTACTAATATATTTATCTTAATTAAATGTTTCTTTTGTAAATATGTAAAATAAATGTTATGGAACATTCTATTTCCTTAAATATAATTCTTCAATAAGAAATAGAACCTCATAGAAAGTTTATGAAATAATATAAGAGAGCGTGAATCCAAGCAAGCTCTCTCATTATCTTTTAGATGTTCGACCATGTAACATCTAACATGGATTCTATATTCATTCGATCTTATACTGTCAGAAGTATAAGATTTAAGCATTCTGTCTTAAAGTACTATGTAACTTTTAAATCTTTGTAAAATATATATTTTCTTAATTTTTTAATAAAAAGATTAAGTATTTCTAATTTAAATGAGACTGTATTCAAAAAGTTATTGAGAAAAATATAACTCATCTCATCTCATTAATCATTTTTTATAGAAACAATAAAGAAATTAATTATCGCACATTGAAGAGTATTGCACTTGGATATGTCGTCGATAATAATTTCTTTATTCATTTTGCATTAAATAGAAGTGTTATTTATCGCACATCTAAGAGTATTGCACTCAAAGATGTCGTCGATTTAAACACTTTTCTACATATTTCATACAATAAAAAAGTTTATTATCGCACTCTTTAGAGTATTGCACTCAATGGAGTCGTCGATAATAACTTTTATCACATTACCCTCTCCTCCACACGTAAAGAAAATTATAAACTATCGCATCTCCAAGAGTATTGCACGGGAGGAGATCGTCGATAAATGTAATTTTCTTTTATAATATTGCTGTATGCACCTTGTATATGCATGTAATAGATTAAATTAATGAAGTAAATTTAAATTCGGTAATTAAAATATTACCTGGTGACCGTGAATAAAGTCAAGCCCGCTTCAACAGCTTAAAAATTTTTTTTCAAAAATATAGTACAATACTTACCTAAAATGTACTATTTTTAAAAGTTTGTTTATTTAATTTCAAAATTCAAATTGAATCACGCTTAGAATAAACAGTTCTTCTGCGAAATAAAATAAAAAATCTTTTGTTTGAAAGAATAATGTAATTACTATAATTAAGAAAATATAAATTAGAATTTTTATTTTTATTTGTATTTTAAAAATAGGAACGATATACATATCGTTAAAAATAGATTTGAACTATTTTATTTTATATATATTTTATGGATTTCATATTGTTGAAAATATTAATTTTTAAATAACTTTATTCATTAGTTATTGAGAATTTAGGATTCCAATATTATATATTAAAATTTTTCTGGTACCAGAAATGAAAAATTCATAAATGCTAATGAATAAATTTATTTAAAAATTTATACCATCTGATGCATTTCTTTTCCTGAAAATCCTACACTTATAAATATTGACTATCTCCACTAAAAAGTGGAGATAGTCAATATTTATAAGTGTAGGTGTAGTCTCCATTTCATGTCTCCTTAAAATGTGAAATTTTAAGTGATGATAAAACTGGAAAAGTCGTTTTTAAAAATCACATTACATTGTATTAAAAACATGTTTTTAATCATGGACAATTTTACATGACTATGTCCAGAGATCGATCTTGAAATTCTCTTAAGATATATCTTGAAAATCAAATACGTTAGATTGATATTAAAAATTATGTGTATAAAAAGCTATATATTTGTAAAATAACTTTTGACTTTCTAATAGTTTACGTTATTTAAATTTTGAAAGATTTAAGAAATGTCTAAAAAATAATTTAAAAGTTTACTATTTCTTCAATTTTTTTAAATAATAATAAGAAAATGAATATAGTGATAATATATCTTTTAAATGGGATTTATTTTTCTCGAAGTTTTCCGTGTCTATAAATTCATTGATGCCGCGTAAACTGCTCTGATACATTAGTATATAACATCGATTTCTTTACTGATGCTGATATCAGTAGATATAAAATTATTATTTTTTAATAATGAACAGAAAATAATTACACTATATTAACAGTCAATCATTAAAAATTTATATACATTTAGATTAGATATAGGGCGCGCTTGCGCGCATGGATTTTCTAGTTGTAATAAATTTTCTAACTTTGTTATATATTTTATAGACATCATTAAGTTGTTATGAATAATATATGGTTTAAAGAAAAAATTTTTTCACCCCTTTTTTATAACTCTATTGAATCGAAAAAATATTTATCGAACTAAATATTTATCTCTATTATATCAAACATTTTGTTTTTTTTTTAAAACTTATAATATGAGCATCACTTCGAAATTGATAAATGCGTTAATTATTTGTCAATTAGTTAACATAATTTATGTATAAGTTTTGAAGAGTTTTGTTTATTTATTTCAATGTTGGCGGAAAATTTTAAAATAAATTTACTCGAAATGTGACTCTCTAAGATGCGGCTTTTTTTCTTAGAAGTTTTTAATTGATTATTTTAATAATTTTAATAATTAATTAATGATTAAATATTATTATTATTCAATCATTTTTTTATTAATTATTTTAATTAAATTACTTATTTCAAGTACAAATATATCAAATTCCATTTCTTTTCAATTCAAATTGTGTTTTCAAATTTAATGTATTATTGTTTATTATTATATGTATTATTAATTAATGTATTAATGTACACTACCCTCCAGTCACATTTGCCCACCCTACATGAAAATCGATAAAACTTTAAAGTTTTGTGGCTCAGTGAAAAATAGTCGTAATTAAAAAATTCCGACGGGGTTTTAAAAAGGGTTTAAAAATCTTTAGTTTAAGCCAAGTTGAGCAAAAAAAAATTAAAAAATACATGCCTTATGCGTAAAAAACTAACTAAAAAATATTCAATTTTTTTTGCCCCTATTCAAATGCCTGCCATTTTTGCGGAAATTATCGAATCGTAGAAAAACAAAATGGAGGTAAGAGCTAAAGGAGTCACCTTGAAAATGAGCTACAGAAAGCTCATTTATGATCGATTTTACGGTAGTTGCGGTCATTTTTTATGAAAAAAACGATTTTTTTTAATAGCTATTATCTCAAAAAATACGCATGATATAAAAAAATTTTTAATAAAAAAGTTGTTTATTTTTGAGTCAAAAAAATAAATATTGAGGTTAAACTGAAAATCAATAAAAAAAGATTTTATTCATTTTTGATCCCATTGAAAAAAAATCCATTTATTCAATATTTATATTTTAATGAATTTAAAAAAAATTTTTCCTTCCGCATTTCAGTTAAATCTAAATATTTATATTTTTGACTCAAAAATAAACAATTTTTTCATTAAAAATTTTTTTATACGTGCGTATTTTTTGAGATAATAGCTATTAAAAAAAATCGTTTTTTTCATAAAAAATGACCATAACTACCGTAAAATCGATCATAAATGAGCTTTCTATAGCTCATTTTCAAGGTGACTCCTTTAGCTTTTACCTCCATTTTGTTTTTTTATGATTCGATAATTTTCGCAAAAATGGCAGGCATTTGAATAGGGGCAAAAAAAATTAAATATTTTTCAGTTAGATTTTTAAGCATAAGCCATGCATTTTTCAATTTTTTTTTTGCTCAACTCGGCTTAAATTAAAGGTTTTTAAATCCTTCTTAAAATCCCATCGGAATTTTTTAATTACGACTATTTTTCACTGAGCCACAAAACTTTAAAGTTTTATCGATTTTCATGTAGGATGGGCAAATGTGGCTGGAGGGTAGTGTATTATTGTCAATGTATTATTGTTTATTTTGTTTGAATAAATAATTGTTTTTGCAAAACAAGTGTTTTAGATCGGTTGTATGTCTTTTTCCCTTTTAGTAGTTTTTTTAATTTTCGTTGAATTTTAAAATTTATTTTTCAGATCATATACTCCGTTTTCAGGTTGAACCTGTAATCATATACCTTGATATAAACATTTTGATTTTATAAATTCAACACTTAAAACTTTCATGACAACTATTAAATCTTTACTTTCTAGGTTGAGCTTATAACATTCTATTTTTTTAGCTTGTTTTTTTACATAAAAAGAAATTTTTTAATAATTTTGACTACAATAATGACCACAAACGTTGGAGTATTCGCTTTGTAAGCGTTTATTATTCCATCTAAATTTTTTACAATTCTGCTGAATACGTCGTAAATGTTGTTGAATTTGTGGTGGCTTACCAAGACTATCAAAGTACACACCTGTGCCATACTTATCAACGTATATGGCAACCCAGTGCGCACCACGCTGGTTATAATTTTGCGTATTAAGCACAAACGCGCAAGGTTTCACCCACATCAGAGGAATCTGATCCGCTGGATAAACGCCTACTGCGTGAAACTTGATCCTCCTTAGATATCGAACAATCTCTTTTCAATATATTGCGGAGAATTTCTAAAAATTCTTCCGAAATCAGAATTTTATGCTGGGGTTAAGTTTCAGTAGCCAATGTTTCAGATTAGCAACGTTATTTAGTGCACACACGTAATTTGAATAAGGTAATTTTAAGTAATGATGCATGCACTGTACACTGCTGAAATTCAATTTTCTAAAAGCTGGACAATCTGGTTCTTTTTCTAAATTTCCAATCTCACAGGTGGTGAGCTTGGAAAGTAGTTCAACCTTTTCTTGACCTCACACGAAAATTGTACGACAATTCATGCAAATATCTTCCAAATTTTTGTATAATCTTTTTATCGATATATCACCTTCGTACCACTCCAGACCATGATGATTCAGTGTCACCCAATTGTTCTGTCTCAAAGCATTTTAAGGTAAGCGTCTTAAATTACTAGGAGGCGCCACAATCCAATGAGCAATAAAGTTTTTATGAATAGCAAGTACAGCCACCTCGTTTGGAATCAAACGATTTTTGTTATCCTTTCAAAACTGCACGTCAATTACCACATCCATACTGTTTGCAATGAAAGTTGCTCGCCAATTGAGATAATAAAGCTGGCTTTGTTTTACTTAAATATTGAGAAATGTACCCCCCACCACTACTACTTAACTACTATAATCCACGACAACCTGTCTCGATGAGTCAATTTCGAGCAAATTGTTGTATTTAACATAAATTATACAATTTACAGCACCCTCTAGCGGGTCGTCGAATCTAACATCAATGCGTACATTATCATTTTTTATCAAATTCCAATGACTACCATCACTTGCCGACAAATCAGGTGTCAAATCAAAAGCGAATAGGCAGTAACCGTTTGGATAGTCTTTACGGGTAATCGAGTTGCCTGAATTCATAAAGTGAACACCTGTGCCGGAAAAAAGTGTATGATAAGCATCAACGTATATTTTGCTTTTTTTGAAATCTGGCTGTAAGGGCTTCGATGGCACTTGCATTCCATCAACGTACAGACACAAAAAATTTATATTAAAATTCTTGAAATTGAATGGGTTAAGACTTTTATCTCCGTTGTAAGCTTTATTCTCAAAAAAAGCGAGTATAATTCTTTTTGGCAGTTGACCTAATATGACATTGTCGATGGTTTCCCCATGCACACCATTATGTAACGTAACAGCCTTAACTTCTACACGTGTCAGTAGATATTTTGCAGTAGTATGTGACAATAGTTTTTCGTGTGCTAGCACAAGTAAAGGATTTAATCTTACCTGACGCACAAAAAGCGTAGCCTCGGTAATATTTACCGAGAAAGCACCAGCGGGATCCATCACGAGAACGCACAAGCCTTACTCTAACTTCAACACCACCCAGTACTAATTTGTCTTGATTGAAAACATCACAATGTAAATGGCCGAGTAAATCAATCTTCCTGCCAATCATGATTGCCTTACGTTTATTGAGACCTACATTACCACCTGTGCATCGTCCATTTTCCCTGCTGTATCATCGTACCACAAACCACTCGTTAAATAAGACTTTTTAGCTGTTGGACCATAATTTAGTAATGTTTCAATGTAAGCTTTGTATGCATAAGCATTGTTTGGCGGTGAAACAGGTTTCTGATTGAATAGCACGTCGACTTGATTAAACAACGAATGCAAAAGATTATTTATTGGTCTAACGTTCGGATGCTTAGGTGGTTCAGCACTAGTGCATGTTAAACTTACACTTACACTCAACATTGTGTGAGCCAAGTCTAGATATTCAGTGTTGCCAGGGATTGTAAATTCAATTGGTGATTGGTCGTTGAGTGAAGATATCGGTTTGTACTGTACCCAGTAAGAGCCTTCAATTGCAGTCTGTGTCGAGGGTAATTCAAAGAGTGATAATTCCGACTTGATTGACTGACAAGATTCTGTATGCAACAACGCCATCTTGAAATTTTAATTTTCTAAAATGTCTCTAGCTACACGTGCTTTCTTATTCTGCTTCTTCTTCTTCTTTTTCGCAACCTTACCACTTGACGACTGAACTGACGATGTCTCGTTCTTTTTTTTATATTCAGATCCTTCCCCCTCTTTTGCACTCGACTCAACCAAGAGCAATTTGTCCAGAACAACGTCAGCTTTTCTTTTGAGATTTTTACCAATCTCGCGAATGCGCTCTTTGGCCGCTTCTTTGACAGGCCTGCCACCTGGAGTGACATCATCTAGGATATTTTCACCCGCTTGGAGAGCCTCTTTACCAACCACTTTTGCACCTTGCTTGATCTTTGGTATAGCTGCACGGAAGAGACCTTTCAAAAAACTACCTACTCCTGCACCCAACTGGTGATAACCGAAACAAGGTTTAGCAACTCTAACGCACATTCCCTTACCACCAACTATTTGCTTATTGAAGAAATCTTCAAACTCAGACATTTTATCGGATGCGCTTAAAGTGAAGCGTTATAGTCAACGTACCGTAGTCGAATGGAATGGGAAATCCGTGTTCGTCTCTTATATCTATTTCGATCGACTGAAACGCTGAAGACAGCAGTGGTAGGTACATGGGTGGTGAAAAGTTTTTAATTTCAACGCCTCCGTAAATGTAATCGCGCAAATCAAGCGAGACTATTCGTAGTAAGCTCGTGCGCATGTCACCTGTTACGTAAGGCTGGAAAATGTTGCTGTAAGCCATGAACACAGTTGGCAACCCGTTTACAAGATTTGCTGGACGATTACCGGCAATGTAGTGTTCTTTATTACCTTTGCAAGAGAAAATTGGTACATTTTCCAGACCTAAAATTCTAAGTAATTTTTCCGATAGTGTAAACATGTGCTTGTAAGTTGTACAATCTTCTCCACATCGACATCTAACCCGTACATAGCCACCAGCTTCGATTTCGAAATATAAATGAATTTTCACATTCTCGAGATTATTTATTTCTTCTAAGAGAATTTCAATATCACGATAACCACCAGGTTTGACTCTGGCAAACACCTCAGCCCCCTGTTGAGTCTCCTCTGTTTCTCGCAAAACATTCGCCATTTCACGTTTGGCTGTTTTAACAGAAATGACTCCCTCCCGCTCAACTATTGATATATGCTGAAATGTGAGAGGTATTTGAATTTCCGTGAGTCTTACACACCAGTCGCCATTAAGATAAAAATTTTGTGATAATTGTGTTGTAAAATATGACGCCACATTGTGTGGAAAGACAAACTTCCTGCTGTTGTTCGGTAAAACCATGTAAAATTCATCGTTCATTGTAAATTTTTCAAATCTTTAGCCACCATCCAAGAATTAAATTTTTCTAGATACCCCCTCCAACTGACCAAATATTGTTTTTTCGACCCCCTAGCTTTACTCTTCAAAACCTCGTCAACCTCAAACGCTTCGCTACCTAAATCCTTGCGCACTCTGCTCAACTGTTCTTTGTAAAAATATCCGTCAATTTTTTCTCCACCAAGTTCTGCAAAAGTATAAACGGGTGGTTGTTATCTTGTGACGACTCTTATAATTTTAAACAGCTCCAGAGTCCAGCCACCCTCGTATGCTTTTCTAAAGGCTGTCTTGGCACGACTGACACGAACCAGATCACCAACGCTGTATTTAGTTACTCTAAACGGCTTTTTTTCGCTGTAACGCAACGTCAAATTTCTACGTACCACGTGAGCATTATGTAAGTTGACCTTGGAAGGGGGCATTTTTATGGCACTGTGCCACGACTCGTTGTAACATGTCACAATTTTTTGCAAAACATCTTGTGCGCGAGTGAGTAAAGTATCGCCAGATTCGACCTTTGAGAGTTCGAATAAAGCGTTCGGCAATGGCTGCCTTTATATCAGGGTCTCTGACGACTTGGTAGGTAATATGTTTCTTTTTTAGCACCTCTTACACCTCTCGACCGATAAATTCCTTACCTTTATCAGTCTCTAGGTAAATAGGATGTCTATCATTACATGGTGATAAAATTTTGTCTAATGCTACTGCAACGCTTCGGCTCGTTTTGTCGAAAAGAGGCTCTGCCCAGGCAAACTTTGAAAGTGCATCAATGACAATGAGAATATAGCTATACCCATCATTGTAGGTTTTAAGTGATCTAAAATCTGCCAAGTCAGCTTCCCACACCTCAAAGGGGCTGAAAACATTGTAATGTCTACAAGGAAAACGATGTCTGACGAGTTTCTGTAAGGTATGTGCTATCCTGACTCTCCAGCCATTTGGCGATGGTATTGTTATTAAATTTTTCGGGTTTTGCGTGTTTCAGTAGATGAGCACCATCGTACGCTGATGGTGCAGAAAGATTATAGTAATAATGCTGAGGACCGTCAGGCTTTGTCGCCTCCTTCTTCCTTTTCTCCTTCTTCCTCATTGCTCCTCCTCCTCCTCTCCTTTTTACAAACTAGCTTTTTTTCTCTCTTTTGCTGTCTTTTAAATCTATTTTTAATGCGTTTCAAAAATTTATCGAACGCAATTTTGCTGATTATGCACAAAATAGTAATACCAGCTGCAGTCTTTTATTACCATCCGCAGTCTCCGAGAGCATGCGTGATAATGCTTGTTCAGCCAGCAGTCTGTAGGCTTTTATATCATTCGTTATTTTTTAATTTGAATATGAAATATCGTGCTCTAGACAGGCATTGTCAAGAGGGTTTTTTCCTCTCTGACCACATCTGAGACGCTCTTCGAGATGTGTGCCAGGGCCGAGAAACTGGTAGCCTGGTAAATGCATTTCAAAGGGTACAACTGAAATCAATTGGTCTATGAAAGTACCAGTTTTCTCCTGCTCCTCCTCCTCTTTCCCCACAATCACTTCCTTCCATGCTTTCACATACGGTTCCATTTCGGCTAGTCAAGACGACTCTTTATTGCAGGGGTTGATGGTGTAGCTGCCAATTCGCTACTAACTTTTTTACGCTTTTGCGCACTCTTAACGTCTTTCATCTTTACGCTTGTCTGACTAGTAGCTGTTGAAGTATAATGACCCTCGTTTTCTGACGACGATGACGGTGATGAGTCAGCGCTATGAGATGCAATCTTACGCCACAGTTGATCGTTACCAATGAATTCTCGAGGTATACTCACTTGTCGCAAGACGCGTGCAAACTGTTTGTATCCGCGCGGTGGGGATCTTTTTCTACTTCTCATAGCCTCGTTCACTAAATCGACAATATTAGTACCCTTGACAACAGCGCTATCTAGCTTGATTACACCACGATTATCCCATTCAATATTACCGGCTTGCCTCAAGTATCTAATGAGATGTCTAGCATTGCTTCGAAATTTCTGCGGCACCGTCTCGACAATCGGCTTGTCGTCGATTTCGTCATTATTGCCTCTATCCATTGTCGTTTCCGTTTCTAATATTATTATCTTGTGTGGACGTATTATATTCCCACTCTCATCCTTCTCCTCCTTTTTTAGATGCAAGTAACGCTGCAAGATTTGCTGATATTGCATAGATTTTCGGCGCTCATCACCCGCAGAATGTAGAATTTTACTCATTCCCTTGGCGAGGCGTGTCGTGGCTGTACCAGGTGTCTGGACACTGGATGCTGGTGTTGTATGATTGGTAGTTGCTACGTCATGCTGCTGCTGCCGATGCTGTTGTTCGGAACACTCTTGCGGTACTGAAATCATTTTTCTTGCGTACTCCATGCCGATAAAACAGGTTTCACAATTAGCCCCAGTAAATATGCTGATCTTACCATCAATTTCCATCTTACCTCCAAATTACCCGGATTAGCGAGTTTTCGCAACAGAGGTGCGAATTTTCGCAATTGTCTCTTATAATACTTGCTGAGTGGAATATTTCCACGTAAAATGTTCAAAGCACACTCGCAAATGTACGTTATAAGTTTAGAATTTGCTTCACGTACTATAGCCTTAACTTTATAAAGTTCGATTTTACACAAGAAATGTAGCTGAGTCCAGTACTTTTCTGGAATTGGTCTACTACGACTACGTCTTACCGGCTTCATTACAATCGTACGACTGGTACATTATTTAAGCGAGCACCAGCTGTTATGGGTGTGCAACGAGATACATAAACGTACTGATGTTTGTCAGACGGAAATATACAAGTACGAAATCTCACATTTTCAGGCGTACTCTGTTTCAGATCTATGAAATAATAGCCTTGTGGCTCTGCTGTGGCATTGAGATATGCCTCTTGCAAAAAACGAGGCTCCTCGGGGCAGACTTGACGCGCCAGATGATTTATTTGCGCTCGATCACGCGGATTTTCAAATACCACGATGTAATTAGAGTTTAGAGAGATTTCTCGCTGACCTTGATGAAAAAGATTTTGCGAGATAAAGATGACGCTCAAGTTATTGTGATGACTGACTTTGGTAAAGAGATTGACTACAGCTCTGCTGGACGATTCTCTCATCAGATCGTCGAGAATCAAGAGTTTTGCTCGTGGATCATTGGCATAATCTTCGCTCTTTGGTAAACCCTCGTGAAATTCGATTCCCTCAGCATCCTCCTTATAAATTGGCTGCAACTTAGTATAGTACAAGAGTATACGCTCGAATTTTGTATCGCTCACGTGATCAATGTGATGCAAAAATTCTTTACAAATACTGTTTCACCACACGAGCTGGGTCCACAAATCATCAAAGTCCACGGACGCACCCACCTGTAAACATCCATGTTACCGCTGCTGCTAAACTTATACTACTAACCTCATCACATTCTCGAACCACTCTACATTTACGATCATTAGTAGTAATGAGCAAGAGTGGGGGGGAGGGGCAGCGGCGCGCGCGTGTGCGAGCAGTATCGTGCTGGTGCTAGCCAATCGTTTAGCTGATTAGCCATATAGCTGGCTGACGCCAGCATTATTCCGCTCTTTAGCTATATGGCTGGAAGAGCCAAATAAGTATTATTCTCCTACTTATAATTAATACCTCCCACCCCTACCACTACCACCACCACCACCACCATTATTTATAGCATAAATTAAAAGTGTTGGTAAACGGTCAGTGCTGGTTAGTCTTGAAAGAGTGCTGCTATTGTGAGCAATAGTCAAGGAATTGAAAAAGGTAATAAATTTTTATCAAAGAATTAATCAGAATTAAATTTTCGGCCCTCAACAATTTTATGGGAAAGAGAGTCTACAAAAAGTACAGTGAACGATGAATCAAACAAAACAAGTGCATTTCAAAGAGGGTAAGCCTGAAATTCATGTGATACGCGTGTGGGACTATGCGAGTCGTACAGAGCGACGTGAAGAGTGGGAGCAAGCGGCTCGTGACAGAGAAAGATTCAGAATGAGGGTGGAAGGATGCGGATTATTCTGGAACCTGTGCTTTTAAAAAAAATTGATGACTACTTAATTAATAGAAAATAAATTTATTTTTTCGTTTTACATTTTTATAAAATATAAAAATTTATTTCAAAATAGTTTGTTTTTTGATTCTCTTCATCCTATATCATATTTTAGCTTTAGTGATAATATATTTACAATAATTTATTTTCAATTAGATTTATAACCGTATGGATAGCTGATCTCGTTATTCACGAATCGTCTCTTTGAGTACACGGGCTCGTATATTTTACATTCAGGTCATGTTACAACATCGTGAAACCGTGTGCGTCTAATAGCGTCATAGTTTGCAAAAAGTGGTGGTATTTCACCAGTAATAAGATTTCGTATGGAATCAAAATATATTTTCTGACTCACCGACGAATTAAGTCTTATACTCTTGATTTTGCAAACACATCCTTCAATGCCATCTGGTGTCAAATATTTTTTGAAGTACTATGATCATAAGTCACGTGATCATCTTAAGAATTTATAACTTCTCGTACTTCTTCGGTGGGTAGTAGTAACGCAGGATCTCTCGACCTAGGCAGTTGTTCTTCTGCTGACGTAAGATTCATCAGCAATTCACACCCACCACTGTCCTCCATTATTTTAAAAGTATGAAAATTTTTCAATATCATATCTGTTAAAGTTGCCCTATTTTAAACGAAAAAGTCTAATCCCGCAAAATTCTCCGACCATAAATAAAAAATCTATAAATTATTGACCCGATATTGAAAATCGATATTTTTTGTGAAACATATTTTTGGATTTATCATTGTATTTACAACATAAAAATATTATCTTACAAAATTTTTGACCGTTAATAAGTAAGTTATCGAGTATTGGTTCGATATTGGGAATCAATATTTTTCGTAAAACATATATTTGGAATTATTATGTTATTTATAACAAAAAAGTCTTATCCCGCGAAATTCTCAGACCATAAATAAAAAATCTATAAATTATTGACCCGATATTGAAAATCGATATTTTTTCTGAAACATATTTTTGGATTTATCATTGTATTTACAACATAAAAGTATTATTTTGCCAAATTTTTGACCGTTAATAAGTAAGTTATCGAGTATTCTGCCGCGTTAAGTAAAATCTTGCATAAGTGTAAAATAAATAAAAGTGATAAAGTAAAATAATATCAATTTTTTCCGATCTAATATTTTAATTTTTTGATATTTAAGTAATCTTTATTTCCTCATTTTTTAGCGAAAAATTTCAAACAACTTTTTTTTTATTCATTTAATGGGCAATTTTTTTATCGGATCCATTGATAGAAAAAATTTATTTTCCATCGAAATGTCACTTATGTAAGTTTTTACTTAACACGGCAGTATTGGTCCGATATTGGAAATCAATATTTTTTCGTAAAACAGATATTTGGATTTTTTATTTTGTTTACAACAAAAAAGTCTTATCCCGCGACGCCCTCGAAGCTTAAACTGTTTGTAATATCGTGAAGTTTCTTCATGAATGGTGATGTGTTCCTGAGCAGAAGTACCATCTCCCTGTTGAAGACATTCGTCTACAATACCGTGCAGTAATATATAAGAATGAATACAATTATAAAATTACATACATCTCAACAGTCGAGATCTTCTGTACCTGGTGTCTATATTGCAGATAGTGTAGTTTGAGGTGAAACTATTTTATTCCACGTTTGTAGATCCTGGTCATTCCAGTAAGAGCAACCAGGCAACGGTTCATTAGGTCGTGGTGGCGCTGCAGCATCAGCAATCACCCCCTCCAACATCGTGTTTGGAGTACTATGATCATAAATCACGTGATCATATAACGAATTTATAACTTCTCGTACTTTTTCGGTGGGCGGCAGTACTGCAGGATCTCTCGAACAAAGCAGTTGTTCTTTTGCTGACAGAAGATTTATCAATAATTCATCCCCACCACTGTCCTCCATCATGTTTTGCAGATCTGAAAATTTTTAATATCATATCTATCAAAGTTACACTATTTTAAACAAAAAAAGTCTTATTCCGCGAAATTCTTTGACCATAAATAAAAAATCTATAGATTATTGATCCGATATTGGAAATCGATATTTTTTTGTAAAACATATTTTTGGATTTATCGTTGTATTTACAACATAAAAGTATTAGCTTGCAAAATTTTTTGACCGTAAATAAGTAAGATATCGAGTATTGGTCCGATATTGGAAATCAATATTTTTTTGTAAAATATATTTTTGGATTTATTATTTTATTTACAACAAAAAAGTCTTATCCCGCGAAAATCTCCGACCATAAATAAAAAATCTATAGATTATTGATCCGATATTGGAAATCGGTATTTTTTTGTGAAACATATTTTTGGGTTTATCATTGTATTTACGACATAAAAGTATTAGTTAGCAAAATTTTTGACCGTAAATAAGTAAGTTATCGAGTATTGGTCCGATATTGGAAATCAATATTTTTTTTGTAAAATATATTATTGGATTTATTATTTTATTTTCAACAAAAAAGTCTTATCCCGCGAAATTCTCCGACCATAAATAAAAAATCTATAGATTATTGATCCGATATTGGAAATCGATATTTTTTTGTAGAACATATTTTGAATTTATCATTGTATTTACAACATAAAAGTATTAGCTTGTAAAATTTTTAACCGTAAATAAGTAAGTTATCGAGTATTGATTCGATATTGGAAATCAATATTCTTTAGTAAAACATATTTTTGGATATATATTTTTATTTACAACATAAAAGTCTTATGCTGCGAAATTCTCCTGTGGTAAATAAAAAAGACGATTATTGGCTACGATTTCGTCACGTACGACCTACGTTAGAAGGGGAATTAGAAGGGTGGGGTTAAAGGATTTAGTAAATGCGAAATATATCAAAAAAGAAAAAAAAAAATAAACAAAAAAAGAAAAAATTATATTAGTGAAGAAAAGAAAAAAATTCGTTAAAATAAAAAATTATAAAAAAAAAAAAGTAAATTTATAAAAAAAAAAATAAAAAAAAACTAGAAAAAAAAATAAAAAAATAAAAAAGGATAAAAAAAGAAACATAAAAGGGAAGGAAAGAAACAAAAAAATAAGGATTTTAAGAAAAAATAAAAAGAAAAAAAAAAAATTTTAGAAAAGTAACAAAATAAAATAAATAATAAAATAAAAAAAAAAAAGAAAAAAAAAGAAAAATTTAAAAATAAGAAAACAATTTGGAAAAATACAAGTAAAAATATTTTTGATATTGTAAAAAATTTTAAAACAAAAAATCAAGAAAAAGAAAAAAGATAATTCAGAATAAAAGAACTGGTAAAAAAAAGAGAAATAAAAAAAAGTTATATAAAAAGTAATAAAAATGGAAATAAAAAAAATTAGTATAAATAAAAAAATAATTTAATAAGTAATATTTAAATAAGTAAAATTTATTATATTAAGTTTTAATTAAAAATACAATGTAATCAAATTTAAAAACGGAGATATAAATATATGATAAAAATTTAAAAACGAAATATAAAGAATAAATAACTATATACTAAATCAAATTTTATAAACATAAATTTAGAATTTTAAAAAAAAAAAAATAAAGATAATTTTTTCACGAGTAAAAACATATAAATTAAATAAAGATGATTTATTACAAGCTAATATTCGTTTAATATTAGTGTGAAACGTAAATTATTAAGTTAACAGTGTGGCCGTTAATCGATATAAGGTTGGCTGCTTGTTATCTTTTACCGATTTGTTTACTATCATTCGTGTCGCTTATCAGTTTGGCTGCATTTTCTCGTGTTATTCAACACTCTTCTCACGGTTGTATGGAACGTTGTTAGACTTTTACGTATGCGGTTTCGACATACGTTTGGTTTCGACCGCGGGGTTTTTCGGTGGTGATTTTAAAATACATTTCTAGATTTGTTATTGAATTCATGATAGAAAATATGCATAACTTACCTATAGTGACACGATGATGTAACATGAGATGTCTGACTTGAGGTGCATCTTGCATTCCTCTGCTCTTAATACAAGGACCAACTATATCAAGTATCTGATTATCGGTAAAAATATTTCGCTTAAACATATAGGCTAAAGTACGTAACCTGCAAAATCCTATGATGAATTTCATCTTTTTTAACAGCTCATTTATAGAGCAAGTTTTTAAATTTTTGCGCCATGCGTAATTACAAAATAGTTTTATTTGGGGTTCACAAAGGAGAGCCACATTTAAAATAGCTATTAAGATATTATATAAGTCTTTTTCATTCATTCTCTTTTTTGTTATTCTTGTTTCAATGTTTAAACTCAGAATGATATCAAAACCGTAAATCATTGTCTATTCATACCGAAAATGAATCATAAATTCAAGGGTGAGCATGCGCGTGTATATATATATATAATATTCAACTTGTCGAAACCTGTAAAAATAATTTGATATTTAAACCTCCAACGTAGCAAGAAATACATCAGTTTTATGGGAACCACTGAGTTGTGCTTACGAAATTCAATATTCTTAATAATCTTTTGATAATTATTAACAATTTATTAAAAATTTTCTATAAAATATTAAGTTAGCATGTACATAATTAAAACTCGGGTTGCCATTATTTCGCTTAAAAGAAGGTGGGACTTTTTTCTTTAAGGCGTGTGTTATGCAATCTCATTCGTCTTTCGTGTCGCGCTTATCAAACTTAGGCTGATCCTGTTACAACGAATAACTTGAGTGCATCTCTTAAGAACATCCATTTCACATTGTCGTAGTAATGGTTATTATACTTCTGAAATGTTTGTACTTTACATACTTTATACATACACTTAACTTGCATATGCGCCTAATTTGCATACGTACTTAAACTATTAATTAATATCGATATTAGGTAATATCCTTGATATATAAATTGTGAATTATTTTATTACATACACATCTACTGTCAAAATAACGGATAGTATACCTCTTTCTTTTTTATAATAACCTGATACTTTTATTTTTTTTTCATCATAAATTATCGATATTCATTGCGTAATGATTGATAATTCATGAATAATAATTTAGAAATAATAAATATCTTTCAATATAATATATCCAATTTTGATAAATATATATTTGCATATCATTTACATATGTATATATATATATATATATATATATATATATATATATGGGACTCTTCACGTCAACTCACCTAACAAAATAGAATTCGTCGAAAATATGTGAAAATGTTCTATTTGATACCAAAAATATACAAAAAAATTTTTAGAGGTCCAGTTCAAAGGGGTCAGGATTTAAACGTGATGGAATTTTTCGAATTTTCCAAATTTTTTGCCAAATAAATATTTTAATGAATTTTTTCCTCAAAAACTATCAATTTTTCGTTAAAACTTAATAGAATAATTTTTCTTGGAAATTAGATGTAGAATTCACCTGAATTTTTGCAAATTGTAATATACTGATTTTTATGCTTACTTGATCGATTTAAACCTACTATTTAGTATATCTAAAAATCGAGAAGGTTAAATTGGCTTTTAAAAGTCTTATTTTTTTCGTTTTTTTATGAAGAAAAAATATACGAAGCCTCCAGTTGGGCAGCTTTCTCAAAGTTACTTAATTGGGCAAAAAAGTCTGAATAAATCGTTATTTTGGATCAATGATGAGATTCGTGATTTTTTTTCTGAAAAAGTATTGATTTTTTCGACAAATGTATGAAAATGTTTTTTATTGGAAATTGTATGTAAAATGTATGTAAATTTTCGTGAACCATTATTTGCTAAACATCACAAATTATAAATGAAATTTTGAAATTTTAAAATTTATTTCTTGTTAAATTTTTAGTATATATGGTTCATAATGTCTTAAATTACAATTTGTAAAAATATGTTTATATTCTACACATGATTTCCAATAAAAAACATTTTCATACATTTGTCGAAAAAATCAATACTTTTTCAGAAAAAAAATCACGAATCTCATCATTGATCCAAAATAACGATTTATTCAGACTTTTTTGCCCAATTAAGTAACTTTGAGAAAGCTGCCCAACTGGAGGCTTCGTATATTTTTTCTTCATAAAAAAACGAAAAAAATAAGACTTTTAAAAGCCAATTTAACCTTCTCGATTTTTAGATATACTAAATAGTAGGTTTAAATCGATCAAGTAAGCATAAAAATCAGTATATTACAATTTGCAAAAATTCAGGTGAATTCTACATCTAATTTCCAAGAAAAATTATTCTATTAAGTTTTAACGAAAAATTGATAGTTTTTGAGGAAAAAATTCATTAAAATATTTATTTGGCAAAAAATTTGGAAAATTCGAAAAATTCCATCACGTTTAAATCCTGACCCCTTTGACCTGGACCTCCAAAATTTTTTTTGTATATTTTGGGTATCAAATAGAACATTTTCACAGATTTTCGACGAATTCTATTTTTTTGTTAGGTGAAACGTCCCATATATATATTGCGACGAGTATACATACCCGCGCATTCAAATTTCCCGCCTAATGGCCAAGCTACTATAGAACAGTAGTTCTGAGCTCAGCCGCCAGGTGGCAACTCCAAACGTCGTTGCACGCATCGGGAAAAATGAAGCCGGAGTATATAAGAGGCCGAGAAGCTATCCAGAGCAGAGCAGTGTAGACTACGGTCTCTCCCCTCTCTTTATCTAAGTGCGCACACAAGGCTAAGAGAGAATAAGACGTGTAGTAGCTGGCTGCCTTGGCTTGTGGAGCACCACATCTTAGGCAGAGCTTCTCTCTCTTGCACATGAGGGTAGACCAAGTGCGCACACAGGTCTACACTACAGTGGAAATGCTGGCAGTGCTAGAGTAACGTCCAGTGAGCACACAGGCGTAAATCTACCTGCCTAGAGCACACTCGCAATTTTTGCCGCCGCTGCAATACCGAACTTGCGCCGCTGAATTTAAGGGTGCCGTCCACCCAAAATATTATATTCTATCTCACATATCGCAACGGGCTTAATTAAGGGTTTTATACACCCATAGCTGTCGCGTCCGCCACTACGTGATTTATAGAATATATTAAGGGTGTCGTCCACCCATTACTTGGTTCATATTAGTTTAAGGACTCCGCCCGACCGCGTGTAAATATTAGATATTAGAATAAGTTAAGGGTGTCGGCCACCCTTTATCTTTACATCACTTAAAGGTCCCGCGTACCTATAGAGTTTCGTAACTTAGATAATCAAGGGAGCCGGCTAGCCACCGTTATTATCGCCGTAGGATTAAGTATTGCGTCATTAGGTGCCGCTGCCTATTAATATAATTATATTTAATTATTAATCATTTGTTTCTTTTGTTTTGCACATTGTTGCAGGTAAAAGCCGCCGGTATAAATTAGACCGTCCAGGCCGTACAATCTTTAGTTAAACTCAAACTAGTAAATTCAGATTTATTAAAGATTAATAATTAATTTTATTTATTGAATAGCCGTCAAGTGGCCGAGATAAATAAAGAACCCAGTTGCTTTTGTAAATCACATTTCATTAAGGTTAGGTTAGTTTTATTTGCATTATATAAAATATTAGGTTTAGCTTTGATTAATACGTTATTATCATTTCATATTTGTAATCGTCGTTGAACATGAGTTTTACGAGTACAATAAAGCCAAGGTACTCCCTAGCATAACCGAACGTGTTAAACCCGGTTACTTTCCTTTACTTTCCACCGTCCGATCCCTCCAACTCCTGCCGATTTTACCCTGGTAACTCACTGAAGCGTCTGGCAACAGGAGTTACACGTATTTTCCCTCCCGAAAGGGAAAAACGTTACAATATATATATATATATATATATATATATATATATATATATATATATATATATATATATATATATATATATATATATATATATAAAACAGCAGTTATATATGCAACTTGGGCGTATTCACAATGAATGTAAAAAATTGCAAAATAACGGATTGTATACTTTTTCTTTTTTATAATAGCCTGATACTTTTTCTGATTTTTTATCATAAATTATCGATATTCATTGCATAATGATTGATAATTTATGAATAATAATTTTTAAATAATAAATATCTTTCAATATAATGTATTTAATTTTAATATAGTACATTACGCAACTAATGCGTGGATCACCTGCACCGCGCACGTGTTGCTTATACTATTTTTTAACAGATCGTGAGCGAAACACGATTATTTTTGCGATTACTTACCGAGCGGAGCCAGACGAGTCAATTTGTCAATTAGACGAGTAAATAATAAAAAATAAATGATAAATCATAAATATTTACAACTGCATCATTAATACAATAAATATTTTTATGTTTGCGAATAAAAACTTTGATTTACATTTAATTATTAGAGATTTCTGATTTATAATAAATTCAAAAGAGCAAATTAAAACGCTCATTATTTAGAAGAGTTTTTTTTTAATTAAATGTTGACTAGCTAAAGTTATTAGTTGTTCATTAGAACAGTTTCTGAGATTAACTGTCAAAAAAGTTGAATTTTTTTTCAAGAAAATTCTAAAAAAAAAAATTAAACATTCATACTTGAAATTTTAATTTTTTTTAAATTCTATGATATATGTTATATAGTAAAAGTGACATATATGTTATATATATGTTACTCTTATATCTGATATATGTTATATTTTAAAAGTGACTAAATGTTTTACATCAATTCTACCTGTAAAAAACATTGAGTAAATATTTACCATCTAAATCAACTTTAGAATTGATAAAAGTAAAATCTTTTAAAAAAATATCATTTAACCACTCTTTTAGATATGAAACAATTCTCCCTTTTTATTTTTAGTAATAAAAAATTTTGTTTCGAATTCCCTGTCAAAATAACCTTATATGACATAAATATCGAGGCTAAGTCTGCAAAACAATTGTGAATCTTGTTGTTTAAAAAAAGCAACATGGTGCACATGTTTCGCACATTATGAAAAAATATTAGGTTTCGCACACGCAAAACAAGCATGAGAAACCGTGTTTCGCGCACGGAGTGTTAAAAAATATATATTTACATGTAATTTGCATGTGTATATATACACCAGTTATATACGCAACTTGGGCGTATTAACAATGAATGTCAAAACACCTGATCGCAACAGGTAGAAAGCAAGAGGTAGAATAGTTATACTCCCTTTTATGTTTTGGACTCCTGATACTCTTCATCGTTTTTTATCACTAATCTTGGTAATAAATATACATTATATTCAAAATATAATAACCAATTCTGATGCAAAGTTTATTTATCCATATTGAACTATAGTATTGTAAACATCTTCATTATTTATTTATTAATATTTCAAATTATTTTGTATATGAAATAATTTATTTAAAAATATTAATTAAAAAAACGAGCATACTTTAAGTAACTTGTGAAAAAAAGATTTTAAAATAAATGAAAGAAATAGAAAATATAAAAAATATAAATAAAAAAAGTAATAAAAACCATTAAAATAATTTAAAAAAAGTTTAAAAAAAGTGGTTCTAACCAACAGTTGAATTCGCATACTCAAAAGGAAAAGCGCGAACGTTACGCGCTAGACCAACGCTACTTCAAAAAATCTTTGGCGTAAAATCGTACATGCTCATCTGCCCCCCAGCTGTTTAAAATAATCAAATTTTAAGTTAAAAATTAATTATTGATGGTTACAAAGTTTAACAGACTATATTTATAATGTATCTCCCTTCATAAAAAAAAAAAAGAAAAAAAAGATTCACGCTACGAAAATACGTTAACAAAATTTGCGACATGATTTTGGATATAGACCAGCCGTGTTTGCTCGCGTCGCCACCCAAAAGAGGAGGCAACTTGAGCAATGGAAGAATGTCATAGTTAGCAGTAAAGGAAGAATAGTGGACAAGCCACGTTTACTCCCTTTACATCCCATGAGAGCATACAGCGCCAGCTATCGAAGGATATTAGAGTGGAGTGTTACCAAAGCATGTAAACAAACAGTTTTTGGATAGCATAAACCTCGTAAGAGTATATGGCGCTGTTATGAAAGCATAGGATATTACTTAGTAACTTTGAATACGTAAACTAAATGCTCTATTGGCATGAATTTTCTCTTAGCGTAGGGTTTGAATCCACAATCATTAATTAAAGCAATCGTATTAGCAGGATAACTTTTAAGAAATACTTTTCTCATGCCTTTAAGCATTACATAGTTTTCTATTACAAATTTGGTGAAATTTATAAAGAGGCAATTTAGTTGATAAAATACATGAAAACATTAGTTTTTATTTAATCACAGTAAATAGATATATATTTATTATACTTGTCTTATGTATTTTTGATATACAATACTTCAAATGAATAATTCTTTTATTTCGTTCATTTTATTTTATTTTTTTATATTTTCTATTCGTATGAAACTATCAATCTAATCTATTGTAAGTATTGATTATTGAAAAATATTTAGATTACAGGTAAGACCATTTCAAATACTGGAAAATGTTGTAGGGAATATTGAGAATTTAATGAAGTAAATCTAGTTTCTAATTAGAATAATTATTAGTAAAAGTATAAAAATTTAAAAAAAAATTTTTAAAATGCTCTAGAATTAAAAGTGCGCTAAGAAAATCAGTTTTTAAAAGTTTTCCTTCTTTCGGCAGTTAAAAATAATTTTCATGCAAATTTTAGAGCAAATCCATCGACTACTTTACGTAAAATACAAAAAATAGTATATTATTAACCAAGGGAGAGAAGTTGACCATCAAATGCTCGCGTATGGTTTGCCCCCAAGCGCAGCGAGGGGGGCAAATACGCGAGCAATTGGTGGTCAACTTTTCTCCCGAGTTGAATATACGATTTTTTCTTTATTCACGGCGAAAAGTTTGCGCAACAATGTGTTAATTCAATGTGTTAAATAACAAAAAGTAAACACTGTTTCATTCATTTTCATAAATAAAAACCAGCGTTTTGATCCCACTTACTAATCGTAATAAAAAATTAACATTTAAAAGTAAATGAGTCTTTTCCTCAAACAATGTGCTTCGAAAAAAAAAGAAAGCCAAAAAAATGTTTTCATATATTTTTTCATTGTGATTTGATCAAATATAAAAGGTTCACGTGTAATTTAAGTGTTTAAATAATGTTGTATTTCATATATAATACACTGTGTAAAAGGAGTGTCATCGTTTATGTAGCAGTAACGTTGTGTATAAATAAGTATATGAGTGCTAGAGGGACAGAGTGAGCCAGCCAACGGGCTCTGAATCGGTGCACAAGTTTAGTGCGCAATTCAGTATAAGCATTTAATAGACTACTTCTCTGCGAGATATCTGGGAAATTTCTCACACTTTTCGCCAAAGGATGAGAAAAAAAATGGAGAATGAAAATTAAAAAAAATTTTTCTAATGGCTCTAAAATTAAAACTACGCTAAGAAAACCAATTTTCAATAGCTTCCACACCAGTCAGACGAAAAAATAAATTGCATGCAAAATTTGAAGCAAATCAATCAAGTAATTTTCGAGATCTGATCCGAAATAAATGTAAACATTTTCGTCAAAACTACGCTAAAAAAAATAAGTTTACAGAATTTTTTTTTATTTGAGCAATCGCAAATAATTTTTATGCAAATTTTTAAGCAAATTCATCGAGTTGTTTATGTAAAATACCAAAAAAATTAAAATTAAAATTAATTTTTTTTCAAATGACTTTGGAATTAAAACTACGCTAAAAAAACCAATTCTGAATGGCATTCCATCAAGTAAGACCAAAAAATAAATATTATGCAAAATTTGAAACAAATCCATCGAGTAGTTTTCAAGATCAAATTGGCTAAATGAATACACACACTTACGCACACATACATACAGACATTTTCCGAAAACCACTTTTGATGACTCTCTAAATTAAAAAATGTACAAATTATTAAAAAAATATAAATAAATTTTTTTTTCAACACCTGGCCCAAAACTGCTACTTTTTTACATAGCGCCAAAATAAAAAGTTGTATTTTCGGCCCGGTGTTGAAAAAATCGCATTTTCGCGACGGAAAAAAAAGAATGCCTTAAATCGTATGTTTGCCCCCCTCGCCTTCGGCTTGGGTGACAATTTACATACGATTTCGGACATTCTTTACTTTTTGCTTTCTCATAGAGAAAGCATTATATCGATAAAAGAAATTTTTTTCTATTTTTTCATTAATTTGTACATATTTAGACTCAGGGAGTCTAATAAAGTGGTTTCCAGAAAATGTCTGTGTGTGTGTGTGTGTGTGTGTGTGTGTGTGTGTGTGTGTGTGTGTGTTTGTGTGTGTGTGTGTAGGTGTGTGTATGATTTCAGTACGCCAATAAGATCTCGAGAACTACTCGATGGATTAACTTCAAATTTTGCATGCAATTTATTTTTTTGTCTAACTGGGGGGGGGGGGAAACTATTGCAAATTGATCTTCTAAGCTCAGTTTCTTTTTAGCGCTATTTTAAGAATTTTAAAAAAATTTTGAATTTTTATTTTTTTGATATTTTACGTAAACTACTCGAAGAATTTTCTTGAAAATTCGTATGAACATTATTTGCGACTGCCAAAAGAAAAAAAACTTTTACGAACTGATTTTCTTAGCGCACTTTTAATTTTAGAGCATTTTGAAAATTTTGAAAAAAAATTTTTTTTGCCCTAGGCCGCAAAATGACCATTTTGCGTCCTACGGAAAAACTTTAAATGTCTTGGCCTCGGGACAAAAAAATAGTATATTAGACCATGGATGCATATTGATCATTCTCAGCGAGTGCAAACTTTTGGAGTCGAGCGTAGCGAGGCCATCCTTGGTCAATAATGTACTATTTTTTTCAATTATTTTTTATTTCACAACAACCATTCGATAGATTTGCTCGAAAATTTTTATGGAAATCATTTGCAATGGCCTAAATAAAACAAGCTTTGAAAAACTTATTTTCTCAGAGCAGTTTTAATTTTAGAGCATTTTGAAAATTTTGAATAAAATTTTTCTAATTTTTTTTATGTTTCACGTAAACTACTCAATAAAAGAGCTTCAAATTATGTATGGGAATTATTTATGATTGTCAAAATAAAATGAACTTTTGAAAACTAATTTTTTTCAATTTTCTTAGCGCACATTTAATTTTAGAACATTTTAAAAATTTTGAAAAAATTTTTTATTTTTAATTTCTTTTCTATTGCACAAAAATCACTCGATAAACTTGCTCAAAAATTTTCATGCAAATTATTCACTATTATCTGAATAAATCAAGCTTTGGAAAACTTATTTTCTTAGCGCAGTTTTAATTTTAGAGCATTTTGAAAATTTTGGAAAAAATGTTCATATTTCATTTTTTTTCTATTACACAAAAGCCATTCGATAGATTTGCTCAAAAATTTTCATACAAATTATTTGTTATTGCCTAATTAAAGCAAGCTTGGAAAAACTTATTTTCTTAGTGCAGTTTTAATTTTAGAGCATTTTGTAAATTTTGAATAGAATTTCACTTATTTTTTGGTATTTTACGTAAACTACTCGATGAAGTAGCTTAAAATTATGTATAGAAATTATTTACGATTGCCTAAATAAAATGAACTTTTGAAAACTGGTTTTCTTAGCGTAGTTGTAACGTTAAAGCGTTTTGAAAATTTTAAAACAATATTTATTTTTCAATTATTTGGTATTTTTTGTAAACAATTCGATGAAAATGTTCCAAAATTTGTATGCAAGTTATTGGTTATAGTGTTAAGAAGACAAGCTTGGAAAAATTAATTTTATAAACGCGATTTTAATTTTAGAGCATCATAAAATCACATTATGCAAATGGCAAAAGTAAGAAAGAGTGAAATTCATATAGTTTTCATGAGTATTAAGACACCCTTCAATACAGAGGATAGGGACATTTATATTAAAATCGTATTCAAAAAAATAAAATCAAATTACTCTAATACAATGCGCTCTATGAGAAAACATTGCGCCAAAGCACTTGGCAGCGTTTTTTCCCTAGGGGAAAAATATACTATTTATTAATACAATGTTTTCTCCATGAGAAAACAAAAAAAGTATAAAAAATTTATGCTCTATTTAGTATAAGATAATGAGTGATGATTTTTATAATTGAGTATCTTAAACATGATATGATAACTTTAAACTTGTAGCAGAACTTAGAAATCTTAAAAAAGTAAAGAGTATAGCCGAATAAGCATGTAAAAATGGCCTTAACTCGGATTTCCCTGAGACTTTGCTTATTTTTTTGTCTTATCAAAAAACTAAAACCCTAAAAGTTTCAGATCCCTATGGTCAAAATTGGCTTCATAACCTCAAAAAACGTGTTTTTCGGTTTTTTTGCTATAATTAGGTGAATTATAAATGGATCTTCAAAATTCGAAATCAAGGTAAAAGAGGACGATAAAACGCATATATTTAGTGACTATATGAAACCTCACGAGTCTCAAACATAACCTAAAAATAAATTTCAAAATTTCAAAATGGCCTGTACATTAACGGTATAAATGCATACTTATTTTTAACTTTCAGAAACTATACTTTTCATAAAATCTATCATCCATATTTTTTGCAGATTTTAGTAGGAATGGTGGAAAGTACCTTAAATATGAAAAAACTGAAAATTTTATAGATTTATAGCATTTTAGAGGTTCTATTGCATTCTGATCATGAAAATAACACCAAATATACGTTTAGCGACCAAAAAAATCTCCTTAATATCGATATTTAGTCGGATTTATATGTATCCATAAAATACGAAAATAAGCTTGAAAAAAATCGTTTTCCGGCCAAAAAGACTCCTGTAATCTTTTTATTACCATCTTAGACTATAATTTCACCACGTCATCTTCAAAGTAACCTCAAAAATTTATTTACTAACCAATAGCTTCCTTGATACTGACTTTTAATCTTATTCGGTACAATTTCTGGTCGAAAGATATGAAATTAACCTTAAAAATGCATATAGTGACTAAAAATGACCTCAAGTATCATTTTTCTGACGTATTCGAAACAATTCTTTGTATGATTTCTTTGAAATAACCTCAAAAACATATTGATGGATTCTAACAGCTTCTTACTGAGATTGTTTATATTGTTCAGTGCGATGTTTTGTCAAGCACCACCAAAATATCGCCGTATAATGCGCCTAGCCAGCAAAAATATTTTATGTTGTGCTACAGCATGATTTAAAAGTAATTAACATCAAAATAGTAATATAATATTATTAATATATTTTACTATTTCAAAGATACATTAGTGAGCCGAGCTTGTGTTGGAGTACAAGCAAGCAGGTGAGCCCCACACAGTATAAAACGTTTGAAATATTTTCGAAATATTTCAAAACATTTCATGCTGTGCGGGACAGCTCTGTAGTATATATTTGTTAGTGTTACCGTAGAAGATGTGGTTTCTGATTATATAAAAGGAATCATGCCCTGATAAGAATCCCGTTCTTTACGGTATTGACTGTTTGAACTAAAAAATAAAGACAATGATTACATAACACAAAAACGTAACAATAATTTACAAAAATATGCACATTTAGGCAATCTGAAACTGAAAATAAATTAGTCTGCTATTTTCGTTGATAACGAAAAAAATATTATCGTTATTAAACTTGGAACATAATTTAATTATTAAAAAAATTGTTCATTTTTAAATTACTAATTATTTATTCGCTTTCTATTTGTTATTCATTATTTTTCTTTGTAATTCAGTTAAATTCAGTTTTTAATTTTAAATATAATTATTAAATAATAATTTCGGTGGCTGTTTCAAGAAACTCTTGTCCTGCCCGTCTTAGGGAGAATCCAGATGACGGAACTTTTCAAGGGGTCGTGCTGTTCCGCGCCGTGCCGTATCCGTGCCGTTCTATGATGGAGTGTTCCATCTACACTATCTCTGCAGCAGCATTAAATGATTTATTTCATGTGGAAAATACAATCCCTATAATTAATGAAGATAGTGATGAAGATTGAAAAGAAATATAAAAAGAATAAGTTATACTTTATTAATGGCTGATTCCATTCAGATTCATGCAGGCCGTCACTGATCGAATTTTTTTTCTTCTTCTAAGTAATAAAAATACCTTCTATTATGTATATGAAGATAAATTTTACCTCATAGAACGCTCAAAATTTTTTTTTTTTTTTTACTGCAGCAATTTTAGTGTTGGATGTAAAAACGAAAATTCAAAAATGGAAAATAAACCTCTACTTTTAAATGACTATAGCTCCGTCAATTTTCAACCTTTTTAGACGTTCTTTTAACGAAAGTGTGCAAAATTTGGTCTAGTTTTAAATGCGATCTCGATTTCTGTAATACAATTTGATCTCGCTGAGTTATTCACGAAAAACCGAAAAAAAGCGATTTTTTTCAAACACGATTTTCTCAAAAACTATATATTTTTTTTTTTTAATTTTTATATGATTTTATACATAAAAAATACTAACTTTTAGGATAGGTGAGAATATGCGATTTTGCCTCATTTTTTTTAAACAGATTTTTAAACGTTTTTTTTAAATTTTCGATTTTAAAACATTGATACCATGGCGCATCGTACTATTTTTCCAACTTTACGTGTTCTTACAACTATTTTTATGCTTTTATTTATTAATATATCAAAAATATCAACAATAATCTTTAAAATAAACCCTGGATCGAATATTTTGATCAATTAGAACAAAAGTTATGACGATTTGAAGTTTAAAAAAAAATGCTGAAACTTTAAATAAATATATTTACTTTGAATTTTGAATTTGAATTTCAAATTTTGAAAAGGTGAATTTTTTAAATACTAAAATATATTATTTGGTCATTTCCAATGAACAAATAATATGCGATACAATTAAGAAATGAACACTAATGAATTGAGAACTAATGTGAATAAAAAAATCTGAATTTGAATAAAACCTTTCAATTTACTTCTTGCCACTCATGTCTTGAAGTTTTGACAGTGTAGATTTGGTTTCGTTTACTTTTTCTACAGTGAATCTTTTGAATACCTTTAATTTCTTTTGCATTTCCTAACTATTCCATTTTTTTTGTCTGTCAAAAAACTTCTAACTCATCCTTGCGGATAACAAGAATGTTAATCGACGGAGTATATTTTGATACGTGAGTGGCGAAATTTTCAGCGTTTCTAATAAAATCTGCATTCTTCTTGGACAGATTATGCGTGGTGGCATAATGTAAAACTAAACCACCAATACCATCACAAGCGCCTTTGCCATGACCTGTTGCAGAAAAAGCCATTTTCTGTTTACTTTTGAGTTTTGAAACTCATACACTGAAAAAAGGTTGGTACTCTACTAGCGCCGCGTGTCGGTAAACAACAGCGCTCGAGTTTTGAATGTATGTTTTCCTAATTCCGTGCAGCATACGTCCTAATCCGTGCAACACACGTCCTAAACCGTCGTCCTAAATCGAAGGACGAGACTTATACTCAACGTTTGCGTTACATATGAGCTAAAGTTGCGCGAGTGCTTTCCAAAAGCGGACAGCATACGTTCTAAATGGAAAGCGCACATGGCAGCCCGCCGTTAGAGCATTATATATCCGCAAGAGGGCATCTTTTGCGCCAACCTTTTTTCAGTGTAGAATTGATATCTATTTTTAAAATGACTGGCAGCTCCATCAGAAATGGTTATGATTTTATCAAGATCTTGCGCAATATGTTTTTGTTTTAAGTTGTCGATAGTTAAATTTATAGTCATTAGGGCATGAGACGAATCATGTTTAATATCGTCAGAGACGGTGACATAACTGACTGTCTTATCATTTCCAAAATAGCATACTGACGTAAATATTGATATTTGGTTTTTACTCTAATGATAGCTTTGAATTTCATTTTGAAGCAGAACTGTCCAATTTTCTGCAAAATCGACATGAATAACTAATTGGAAGTCATTATTTTTCGCTAAAAGTTTAACCTCTTTAATTGCTATACGTTAAATTTCTTTGACCAATTTATGAGCTCTTACAGTGAGAGCACGCTCTCTTAACTCTATTAAGAAATTTTCAAATGTGCTAGTTTTATTCAGTAAATTTGATTTTTCTGAATAAAATCTGCAATGTCTTGTTTATGCTCTTTTTTATAATTATTCAAAGCATCTGTAAATATCATATTTATTTAAAGTTTCAGCATTTTTTTTTAAACTTTAAATCGTCATAACTTTTGTTCTAATTAATCAAAATATTCGATCCAGGGTTTATTTCAAAGATTATTGTTGATATTTTTGATATATTAACAAATAAAAGCATAAAAATAGTTGTAAGAACACGTAAAGTTAAAAAAATAGTACGATGCGCCATGGTATCAATGTTTTAAAATCGAAAATATAAAAAAAACATTTAAAAATCTGTTTAAAAAAAATAAGGCAAAATCGCATATTCTCACCTACCCTCAAAGTTAGTATTTTTTATGTTTAAAATCATATAAAAATTTCAAGAAAAAAAAAATACAGTTTTTGAGAAAATCGTGTTGGAAAAAAATCGCTTTTTTCGGTTTTTCGTGAATAACTCAGCGAGATCTAATTGTATTACAGAAATCGAGATCGCATTTAAAACTAGACCAAATTTTGCACACTTTCGTTAAAAGAACGTCTAAAAAGGTTGAAAATTGACGGAGCTATAGTCATTTAAAAGTAGAGGTTTATTTTCCATTTTTGAATTTTAGTTTTTACATCCAACACTAAAATTGCTGCAGTAAAAAAAAAAAAAATTTTGAGCGTTCTATGAGGTAAAATTTATCTTCATATACATAATAGAAGGTATTTTTATTACTTAGAAGAAGAAAAAAAATTCGATCAGTGACGGCCTGCATGAATCTGAATGGAATCAGCCAATATAAAATATTGTAATTTTTTATGATTAAAAATATTTTTTTTGAATATAGACAAAATTAAAAATTAAATTTAAGAATTATTTTTCATACCATTAAATTTACTTAAAGATATCTCCCACATAGCATGAAATAATTCCTAAATATTTCATATATCATTCCGAAAGATTAATTTGAAATATTATATAATATATTCAGGAAATCTTTAAAAAATAATAATAAAATATTTCTAAGACTACATCGTGACTAAAGTCAACTTCCACGATATGGCCTACCAGGCCGACACAGGGAGGTAAAATTCTAAGTATCAACATACCCCCACCAATGACCGGTTTATTCAAATGAAGAAATAGTTTCTTACGCTCCGATTATGGCCAAGGGGAGCAATACATTTTGTGGCTTTAGATTCAGCCTATGTTTATATTCTTGTCTTCAAATCCATATCTTTCCTATCAATAAAAGTTTAAGAAACTCGTGACCATATAAAAAATGTCGGATATGAATTCCAGGGCTCAAGAGTTAGTAGATATGGAAGAGATCAGCTTCGAGCATTGGGAAAATAGGAAGCTCTAGCTGGTGGATGACGCAGGTATAGTGGTAACTACTGATGCTTAGAACCACTCCGACACTACTTATATACATAACACGGACAAATACAGTATACATCACTCGTACACAGCATACATTTGTCACAGAAAGGTTGAGCGCAAAGGTGGAGGGGCCCTATAGACAGGTTTGGCCTTTAGATTTGAATGTTGGAGGGTGTTGCGGAAGCGTGCACCCATTCTAGTATGTATAAGACACCGGGGGCTCTATAAACGGGTATTACTCGGAGCGTGTAAGTGGGATGAAGAGGATTTGAATAGCGTTTAAAAGGTAGGAGTTGGGGAGGGGGCGGAAAGGACGGCAATGGTTACATGCCCTTTCCCTTTCCCCCTGGCTGTGTCCCAAGTATAGACGTCGGGGACTTTATAAACAACATCACGCGGCAATGTAAGAACAGGAGATTCTATGGAGGGGTGATCCTCCCTATAGATAGCTAAAAATCCTCAGTGTAAATAAAAGCACGTATGGACTGATGAATGCTTACACTAACAAAAGTTGACCATCAATTGCTCGCGTATTTGCCCCCCTCGCTGCACTCGGGGGCAAACCATACGCGAGCATTTAATGGTCAACTTCTCTCCCTTGATTAATAATATACTATTTTTTCTATTTTACGTAAAGTAGTCGATGGATTTGCTCTAAAATTTGCATGAAAATTATTTTCAACTGCTGAAAGAAGGAGAACTTTTAAAAACTGATTTTCTTAGCGCACTTTTAATTTCAGAGCATTTTGAAAATTTAAAAAAAAATTTTCATACTTTTACTAATAAGTATTCTGTGATGCATTTATTGCATCACAATAAACTATTTATTGAAGAAAATAAAAGAGAAATATGAGCCGAAATGCACTGACTGAACTGATTACACAGGTCAACATGATTTTTATCGCACGAACATGAGCAACATATTCCAAAGGTTTTTGATGCGCTGAACACGAATCTGGCATCAGAAATGCTCTATCACGTCACATTTTCGAGATATTCTAACCTAAAAGTGCAAAAAACACGTATTTTCGCTGTTTTGGAGGCTATATTACACCGCAAAAAAATTTTTTTTGCTGAAAACTAATCTGACCATCACAAAGTACCGCTTCTACCCTTTCCAACACATTTTTCAAATTTGACAAATCTTTTTTTTTCGCGGAGATATGGGTGATTTTCTGTAAAATTATGAATTCGTGCCCTCGTCAAATAGTTTTTAAACTAACCTAACTAAAATTCTCCAATAAAGCATATTTAAAATTTACTAATTGAATGAACAAAATGCAACACATAAACTCAAAAAAAATATATATTATCTTAAATAAAAAACATGTTTTAACTGTAATTTGTAAACTCCGTGGATGTCCCTTTGTTATAAAGTGATATTTTGAAACATTCTTTCAATATAATATTTGATAAGTACTTATAACTCACAGGAATATTTTTTTTGTATTTGCTTAAAAGAATAGAATCACATGAAAAATTTAGTGATATACTTCATACATAAGCTTTAGTAGATAATCGAATTATGTCCCTTAACTTTTGTAAAATTTAGAAAATTTTGAAATAACACACTGAAAATAAAATAAGAGCTTTGAAATATATCCTTAAATTGTTTAAATGTTACGTAAACATATAATATACAAATCTGAATCGCGCGAGAAGTCTAAAGTGTAAACAAACAGTAGTAGTGAGGCTTTCAGTAAAGTCTTGAACAGTGGGCTGGTTGTCTCGCGATCAGATATTCAAGGAAATATCTGTGACACCTTAAAACCCGTGTATTAAGATTGTTAACTCGATGGTAAGTGCAATTTTTAATATTTTAATCTTTTTTTTAAATATTAATAAATAACTGGTCATGTAAACTCCATGGAATGTAAACTCCGTGGCGATTTAGAAATGCTCATATTAAATAAATTGATAAGAGTATAATTTCAGTTTAAAATTATACAGTTAATCTAATTACAGTTTCAAATATGTTGCAGACAAAACAAATAAAAATCCGTAAAATATTAGCATTCTTAGAAAATTATAAAAAATATTATTATTAGATATTATATTTCATTTCTAAAAATTGAAAATATTTCCTTCTTTTTATAGCTTTAACATAAGATGGCTCCTAGCACACGAAGCAAAATTAAAAAAACTCATTCTGAATCTGAAGAAAAACAAAGCAGCGTTAAATGGAAAGCAAAAAATAAACAAAAATGTGGAAGAAATGCTGATTCTAAGAGAAAAAAAAGTGACTCAAATAGAGAAAAACGATTTAAAAAAACGCGAGGCTGAAAGAAATAGAAGATTAAAAATTAAATCAAATAAAAAATTACACGAAGGATATAAACAAAAAGAACGAGAAAGATGGAGAAAACGCGTACAAGAAGGCGAAATCACATTACAAGCTGATAGATCTGACAAAGAAAAGATTATAAGACGAAAAAAAATTCTTGAGTCAGTAAGATCTTATCGACAACGACTTAAAGACATTAAATCAAATGAGATATTAAAATCAAAAAATATTATCAGTGAGGAACTTCCCTCGGAACTTCCTAATATACAACCATTGAATGCCCGTACACTTGCAAACATGAGAAGTGGAAAACGCCGCGTAGCACGTGATAAGACCCGCTGTTATGGAGAAAATAAAAAATTAAAGAATGAAGTGTATAATTTACGAATTGTGTAGAATGTTGAAAAAAAGGAAGTGCAGGATGACGAAAAAGATGAATGAAAAACCTAATTTGAAATCGTCATTAAATAACATTGTAAAAGGTAAGCAAATAAGTAAAAATAATGAAAAAAATTTTTTACTGTTTTAACATGTGATGCTTGGACTGAAGATTGTCTTCAACGCAAATGCAATTTATGTTCAATAAAACGTGTAACTTTTAAAAGTGTAACTGAAGAGAAAAACATCTCTTACTTGAAGTGGGAAACTGTAAAAGAAAAAAGGATTTCTATAAAAACCAAAAAAGAAATTCAGGTTCAAAGAACAGTAAAAAATAAAATAAATACTAAAGTGAATGCTTTGATGAATTATTTATTAGAAGAGTTTCCAAAATTTATTGAACACGTTCATCGAATGGAGCATCAGCATAAAACAATCCAAGATGTTAAGTTTTCCTTAAGTGAAACAGATTTATTTTTGCATATAGACTTCAGTCAAAACTATGAGTGTGAAAATGCTGCAGAGCCTCAGTCTGTTCATTTTGGTGCTTCCAGAGATTCTATATCATTACATACTGGGGTGTGGTACACTAAAAGTAATCATCAATCCTTTTGTTCGCTTTCGTCTAACCTAAGGCATGACCCTCCTGCAGTCATGGCACATCTTCGACCAATTTTTAATAGAATTTTTCGAAATCGAAAAAATATTATTACTTTACATATATTAAGTGATGGACCTACAAATCAGTACCGTTTTAAGAAAATGTTCTTACTTTTAGTGAATTATATATTTAAATTTCAGACCCAGTACTCGTATAAATGTATGTACAATATTCAACGATTGATTTTTAAATTGTTATTTTGATGACCGATCTTTATTCTAATTTACTATGAATAATTGATGGCAGGTATTAGATTTATACTATTAAAAAATTAAATTTGTAACATCCTATCACTGTAGAAAGATACAAATTTTCATCGTTAAAATTTGTAACTCTGTGTCCTTAATGTAAACTCCGTGGACTTTAAAATAAAAAAATTAGTTAGAAATATTTTATATAAATTAGTTATGCGTTCATATGGAATATATTTGTTTAAAAACAGTTAAAGAATACCTCTATGTATTTCAAAAACCATCCTGAAAATTTTTTTTTTTTTTTTTCGAAATATTAAAATTTATACTTTTATAGAGAATGACCCATATCATCGAATGAAGTTCACCACTTTAGAGATTTCATAACAACAGTACCAACAATACAAATATCACGAAAAAAAGTCATATGTGCAAAAGGTAATACCATGACATTTATGTTTTTGAGGTCGCTGAATTCGAATCTGGGGTCCGTTTGACCTGGTCGGCTCAGAGTCAAGGTTAAGTCAAGGTCAAATCGAGAAAATGCATTGAATGAATTTGAATTTAAGGTTTATCTGACCAATAACCCCCTAATATTTTTATGGCAATGTTAGCAACCCCCTAATAACCCCCTAATAACCCCCCTAATATCCATCCTAATATGAACTGTTCTATGAACCCCTTAATAGCGGAATGGCAATGCTAAAACGCCCCTAATGACTCAATGACAATCCTATCAACCCCCTAATAGCCCCCCTATAAAGTTCCCCCCTAATAACTCTCTAATATGAAGTAAGCCAATAAACCCCTAATAACGCAATGACAATACTAGCAACCCCCTAATTACCCAATAGCAATGCTATTAACCACATTATGTCAGATGTTTCAATGTTATCAATTTTCTGATTTGTGGAATTGTTTTCTTTTTTCGTCTAGACTTCTGGTTCCTGACTTTCTCTTATGTTGTATTCCATCATTTTCACGTTTAAAAGCCCAGCAGTAGTCAGCTAACATACTAACATTCTATCTACCTTGATACCTTCTTTCCATCTCTTGGATGTCTTGGTGGAATCTTTCTCCTTGCTCCTCACTTAGATCTCCAAGATTCTCAGGAAAATAATCTAAATGAGAATTCAGGAAGTGTACTTTTAATCTCATGTTACAACCCAACTCTTTGAAACTGGTAAGCATATTTTGAACGACTACGTGATAATTTTCTACTTTTCTATTTCCCAAAAATCCTTCTACAACCGCTGTGTAATTCACCCATGCAGCCTTCTCTTTTCTTGTCATTGTTTGTTGAAAATCAGCCGATTTCATCATCTTTCTTATATCTGGACCTGTGAAAATACCTTCCTTTATTTTTGCATCAGATAATCTTGGGAATTTATCCAATAAATGCAGTAGCTCTACTATCCCACAAACAAATGTAACATGGGTATTTGGTATACCCCGACTGCTGTCCAAGAAGTATAGTTATTACTTTCAAATCACCACATATGAGCCATTTATGTTCTTCATATTTAATTTTCTCCATAACTATCTGCATGTTCTCGTAAGATTCTTTTAGATACACTGAATAAGCGAGTGGAATCGAAGCATATTTATTTCCATTATGAAGGAGGACAGCCTTCAAACTTCTTTTAGAAGAGTCGATGAAGAGACGCCATTCAGTAGCAACATATGTCAAGCCTAATTTTGTCATTAAGCCAGTCACGTCATGACAGTAAGTCAATCCATCTTTCCCTTCGAAATATCTGATATATTCTTGCTCTTTGTTTCTGTACCAAGAAAAAGTTGTTTTTGGAGCCAACAGATTCATTTCTTTCAACCTAGAACCTAATAATTCTGATTTATTTTTTGGCAGGTCCAAATCTTTAACCAAATTATTTAGAAGAGCTTGTGTAAACAATTGAGGACTTTCGGTTGTATCGAAATGCGCACTATCATCTGACTGCAGATCTTCGTCGTCCACCTCGATATCATTTATTTCGTCTGGGCTCCTGGAAGTACTAGGCAAACATTCTGCTTTCTTTAGGAGTAATGATTTCTCACAGACAAGAGTCTTCCGTAAAACTGGTTTAGTAACAGATGAGACATTAGGATACAAAATTGCAGATTTATTCTTACTGTTGAAACCTTTCAGGTCAATAGAACAAAAGTAACAGTCATTATGATCACGTGGCTCACGCCAGATCATCGGAGAACTGAAAGGCAATTTTTGCGAAGAGTTGTCTTTATTCCAACGACTTAATATAGTATGGCAACTTACACAAATTGTGTTTGGCACCCAAGATTTGTCTACATTCAAGATAGAATAGCCGAAATAGTTTTTGTAAGCAGTTTCGATTGAAAGCGTAATGTTTCTCCTTTGATTTTTTGTAGCATAAAGTCCTCATACGTTGCAGAACTTGTTAGGATCGTTCACGCAACTCCGGAGAGACATTATAAAATAGATCTCAGGAACACGAGGACGATGAAGATTACTAGAAACTGGGATTCTCAACTATCCTGAAAATGACTGTTGAAAAGATGCGCGTAAGGTGAACCAAAGCAGAACTCTCCACTATCCTTAAAAGGACTGTTGAAAAGATGTGTGTAAGGTGAACCAAAGCAGAACTCTCGACTATCCTGAAAAGGACTGTTGAAAAGATGCGCGTAAGGTGGACCAGAGCAGAATTCTCAACTATCCTGAAAAGGACTGTTGAAAAGATACGCGTAAGGTGGACCAGAGCAGAATTCTCAACTATCCTGAAAAGAACTGTTGAAAAGATGCGCGTAAGGTGGACCAGAGCAGAATTCTCAACTATCCTGAAAAGGACTGTTAAAAAGATACGCGTAAGGTGGACCAGAGCAGAATTCTCAACTATCCTGAAAAGAACTGTTGAAAAGATGCGCGTAAGGTGAACCAAAGCAGAACTCTCCACTATCCTGAAAAGGACTGTTGAAAAGATGCGCATAAGGTGGACCAGAGCAGAATTCTCATCTATCCTGAAAAGGACTGTTGAAAAGATACGCCTAAGGTGGACCAGAGCAGAATTCTCAACTATCCCGAAAAGGACTGTTGAAAAGATGCGCGTAAGGTGAATCAAAACAGAATTCTCAACTATTCGGAAAAGGACTGTTGGAAAGAAGTGCGTATGGTGAACGGAAACCGGACTCTCAACTATCCTGTTGAGAAAATCCCGCTTGATCGCAAGGAGTGACGCTTGCCTTTGCATTATTAAGGGGTTGATAGGATTTCCATCGCGCTATTAGGGGGTTTATAGTATAGTTCTTATTAATGCGGTTATTAGGGGGTTATTAGGGGTTGATGGCACTGCCATTGCGTTATTGGAGGTTGATAGGATTGCCATTGGCATATTAGGATGTTCATAACATAGTTCATATTAGGGGCGTTATTAGGAGATTATTAGGGGGTTGCTAACATTGCCATAGAAATATTAGGGGGTTATTGGTCAGATAAACCTTACATTCGGATTCAGTCAATGCATTTTTTGGATTTGACCTTGACCTAACCTTGACTCTGAGCCGACCAGGTCAAACGGACCCCAGATCAAAAACCTACAGAAACAGTACCTGGGCCAAGATAATTGGGATAACCTTTATCTGACCTTGATCTGACTTTGACCCCTTAGCTAATCGGATCAAATGAATCGTGGATTCGAATTCAGCGATCCCAAAAAACATAAATGTCATGGTATTACCTTTTTCACCTATGACTTTTTTTCGTGGGGCTGTGATATTTGTATTGTTGGTACTCTTGTTATGAAATCGCTAAAGTGGTGAACTTCATTCGATGATATCTCCGCGAAAAAAAAAGATTTGTCAAATTTGAAAAATGCGTTAAAAAGGATAGAAGCAGTACTTTGTGATAGTCAGATTTGTTTTCAGCAAAAAAAATTTTTTTGCGGTGTAATATAACCTCCAAAACAGCGAGAATACGTGTTTTTTGCACTTTAAGGTTAGAATATCTTGAAAATGTGACGTGATAGAGCATTTCTGATGCCAGATTCGTGTTCAGCGCATCAAAAACCTTCGGGATACATGAATAGCGTTCTTGCGATAACTCAAAATTTCTTTTCTGCAGACCTGTGTTATTAATTATTATAATTAAATGAATCAATCAGTTGTATTTTGTTAGTTTCGAGGCAAACAAGAAGATTAGCAATGAGCAGATGACTTACCGCTAGAGAGAGAAAGAGCAAAAGGAGAACCTAACCTCACATCAGAACACGTGGTGAAGGAAAAACCACAGTCACCATCAGTTTTCTTATAGTGCACTAGGAGTTGAAGCTACGGTGATGGCTGTAACATCCTAACACTAGTGCACATAACATATTAAAAGAAGAGAACACATGTGTAGAAAAAAATAACCTGTGACAGTGCTCTTGTGCGTCGCCATCTTATGTTCTTGATGACGACGTGCACGCCGCAGCACTGTCACCTGTACACTGACACACACACACACACCCGGCGTATAGGTACATGCGCACAATACACTCGCTGTACGCGATGACAAGTAAAACCGGGAAACGACGCGGAACATTTGTAACACGTGCTCGAGAGTAAAGGAAAAGCATCGGTAAGTGACCATGGGTAAATGTAGAATTAACAATAGAAGGCTCATACATACATGGGCCATTGTGCAAATATCAATCGTTGTCAGTTTTTATATGAAGATAAGTGAGATCGAGAGCGAGAGTGATAGAAGATAGGAGAAATCGAGCGCTGGAGAGAGATATTGATGCAATGGCATGTAAATTATCAAGACTTGATATATGAAAGATTCCTAATATAAATTTAAATGGAGCGCGCGAGAAATAGATTGCGCTAACATTGAAGAAGCCGCCAAAAGGAAAGGTGTTGATTGGTTATAAGTCAATATCCTTTGTAATTGACAAATAAAAATTACGTAAAGGATTAATAACCAATCAACCATTCTTCTATTTATCACGTAATTGATGAAAGGAGAAATGAAGAGGAAGGAGCTCGAGAAAAGACGCGCCATCGTTACACTTCTCTATTGGATCTTGGTTGATATAATTGGTCGGTTTTTCTTTGTTGGGTACTGCTCGTTAAGCCATATTTTTCTTGAGTTTTGACTCCATTTCAATAGGATAAAATTTCATAGAGAATTTATTTTGCCATTTTCGCCATTTTGCCAATTTTTCACTACACACCAAAGGGATTATTACTATATTTTCGAGAGAGCTGAGGAGTTTGTAAAACGAACAAAGGAGATTTTGGATTGAAGAGTTATTTGTTAGAAATTGCTGTATTTTGGAGAGTAACACTAGTTATTACTAAGGTGAGTCCTCCATTTTACGTTTATTAAAGTGAGAATTTAAAATCAGTGCGCGTCGCCGTTTTGCTCGTCATATTTTAACGTCGGTTTTAACCGCCATTATTAAATTAGTATTAGCTTCACGTGTTCAATTCAATTTTTTTTTCTTTAATTGTAATTGATCGAGAAGTTTATAAAGTCGAGCCAGAGTTTTAATTACACAATTGTCTTACACGTTACACAATTTTCGAGAAATTGTCGGGAAAATGAGATGTTAAATTTATTTAAATAAATATAAAGTGAAAATTACTTCTTTATTCTATCTTATTTAACAGTGTTATTTAAATGTTTATTAACATTCTGTTGTTATATAATATATAAATTATTTGTTGCTGTTTTACATCGGTGGTTTCGTCATTGTTCCCTACGAAGACCCGATTAGAATCCACCCGAGAGAGTTGATTGCTAATAAATTCAGATTTTCTATTCAGAGTAAAATTTCAGAAAAAAATAATAAGTAAATTAAGAGTTATTCAGAGGTGATACTGTAGAGTTAAAATAATAGTAATTGTGGGATAGGGAACAAATTCCCCCATTACAAATGGCGCCCTTAGTCTGAGGTTTCGTCGGGACCGATAAAAAACCAGTGTAAATTTTTAGAAATTCGAGAGAGTAATTTTCATAGTTTAAAGTATAGAGAAATTTTTCGAAGTGTTTATTGAAGTGTAAAAAGTCGTTAAGGAGAAATTTTGTGTTTTTCAAAATGGCGGCGTGGCGTGGGTTTCCGAGTCTCATTTGAGAAAATGGCGTGCGTCAGCAGCTAGATAATAAGTGTTTTAAATTTAAATAAATTTAAATTGTGTTGAGCCTACAAATTTCGAATTTAGAGAGTGTTTATCTCCACATAAACAAATACATTTATATATTTAATTTTTTTTTACATATATATTAATATATTTTCCAAATATTTTATTTGATTTACCCCTCTTATAAAAAAACAGACCAAGAAAAGAGGTCTTTAATTATTTTATTGAGAAGAAAAAAGAACATATTTTTTATTTTATTCACGAAAATTATTTATTAAAATAAATTTATTTTATATTATCAAGAGGAGTCGAGAGTTGAGAAAATAATTTTCTTCTACTATTAAAATTTTTTTTTTGTTATGGAGAGTTGAGAAAGGAGTCGAGAGTTGAGAAAATAATTTTCTTTTGTTATCAACATCTAATTTTGTCGAGAGCTGAGAGAAGAGGTGTCGAGAGTTGAGTAAAGGATTTTTCTTTTCTTCCAATTAAAATAAATTTTATCGAGAGTGGAGGAAGACAGAACTAAGAAAGAGAAGAGATTATTTTTCGAGATCGGAGGGGTAGCTTAATAAAACAAAGTTAGAGAAGAGAAAATTTCTTAATTTTTATTTATTGAAAAGAGACTAACGAAGAAATTTTATTTATTGAGAAGAGATAAATTGACATATATTTAAGATTATTTTATTTATTCAAGAAAAGCGTAAAAGAAAGGAAGATTTAAGTCTCATTTTATGAGCAAGGTTTTTTACTCCCTTCTAGAGAAAAGTAAAAATAAAAAGGTAATCGCCAGAGTATAAATTTGTACAATTTGACATATTTTAAATATTTATTTTATATGTATATATATATATGTGTGTGTGATATATTTATTTTGTACTGTGTGTGGAGATAAATTAGAGATAAGGGTATATATTAAAAGCGATTTTTAGTGTGTGAATGTCTAGTAGTCATAACCTTTCTATTAGCCTATAACCTCAAAATTACTAAGTCCTTTTTGAATACCCAAAAGAGAATAGATTCTTCCCAGTTTCGAGATTTGAGTTGCTTTAATTGCCTGTTATTAGTTAGATAATTTTTTTTCATTATTATCATAAGAAAAAGAATTTATCGAGCCATTCTTTTTGCCTGCGGAACGTGTACCTTCGCTAATTACACCTCTATTTGAAGTTTATCTGGAGGTGGTTAGTTTATTTTACTCTAAATTTATTGAGTTTCTGCTCATTCTTGTTTTCCTTTTCAAAAACTTTCTAGCAAATAATAAGGTAGATATTCAAGAAAAGTCAAGATTGTTGAGATTTGAGTAGAGAAAAGAGTAAAATATAAAGGTTATCACCAACTGACCGTATGAAAGATTATTCTGAGCAGTTGAGGCAATTCATTAGTAGTTCCGAGATTTTAAGACATTTATACGAGGATATCAGAGACTGGCCTATTGAAAGAGTAAATGAGGAGTTGAACGAGTTTGATCTCAATACTCAAGGATCAGAGAAAACTCTTCGAGAACGATTATATAGAGCAGAGTTACGAAAAGCTGGGGTATATCGAGTTCCGTGATTTCCTGAAGTTGACAAACGTGGTTCATTATTAAAGTCTTTGCTTCTCAATATAAGTGATTCAGGTATACACACACAGATGGAGCCTCAAATAGTATCAGCTTCGGGACAAGACTCTGAAGAATCAGAGGAGACTAGAGGTGACGACACTAGGAGGTCTATAATTCCAAGTGAAGAGGATACGAGATTATCTCCGTTGAACAATGTTACGGCGACATCTTTCTCGTCACAAGCATCAGTAGTGACCACTATAGCGACTACAACAGTAACGAGTACGCTTGCTATAAGTGGCACTGATTTATATTCAACCTACTCGTTACCCAAGATGTCATCTACTAAGTATGGAAATAATGTTCCAATGGGATTGCCTGCTAAAACCACTCTGGCTAGAAAAATGGTAGCCAATCCATTATCCATAAATGATTATACTATCTTGGGTAGGAATAATAAGTATAGTGATCCAACAAGGTTGTCATATGATGCAAATGTGACGAGAAGGAGATATACTAGAAATGATAATATTCAACCTAGTGAAAATGAGTCGAGAAACGAGTTGAGTAGAAAAGTTGAAGAGAGGAGTCAAGACCAACAGCGAGTAGACAGGATAAATAGCCGGGAAAAAGACAACCAATCAAGAGAAAAAGAAGATATGCAGAGAGATCCAATAAGTTGTTGTCATAAATGTCAGAAATCTGACAGAGATGATCCTCGATCCTCAGATAAGAGTAAGATAAGTCAAGTATCTCTAAACTAATTGTCAAGGTTAAGATCGACTCATGGTAGTACTCAAGAAATGTCGAGTGAAGAGAGATATAAAAGTCATACCAGTCGACATCACCATCATTCTAAAAATAAGTCAAGAGATCTGAGCAGCAGGAGTAGTAGTAGTAGCAAGAGTTCAATAAGTGGCAGTGAGTCTGACTATCCTATTCGAGATAAGAAAAAGACTCGAAGGAAAAAGAAAGACAAAGATAATTTTAAATCAGTCAAAATTCTGGAATCTTGGCATCTGAAATTTTCGGGTCGAGAGAATGCAGAAGACTTTTTGAAACGTTTAGAGGAATGCAAGAAGAGTACTGATTACTCAGATAAAGATTGGTTGAAAGTACTACACTGCATATTTTTGGAAGACGCAAGTCACTGGTATGAAACAGCTGAGAGGAGAATTCGAGATTATAGAGGATTCAAGAAGGCTTTTAAAAGACAATATATTCCAGTGATGGACGAGGAGGATATCTTAGATGAGTTAAAAGCCAGAACTCAAGGGAAAGGAGAGAAAAAAGTCAATTACCTCTCTAATTTTGAGTATATTGTCGGCCATTTTAAGTATCCTCCATAAATTAGAAGACAACTCGAGATCGCATACCGAAATCTATTGCCAGAATATCGACGGTATATGGCAACTAAAAAGATATATGATTTCGATGATTTAGAGAAGTATGGACAACGGTGGGAGAGACAAAAAGAGTTAGATCAAAAATATGTACCACCTCCTTCGAAAGGAAATTCAAAGATTCCGGGTGCTGCCTATCATCGAGAAAATAAGAATGTGAAAATAGCAGCTAGCAGAGTCGAGTGTAGAGATGATAAAAAAGAGAAAGAGATCGATAATTCACAACAGGTGAATACGAAACCACCAAAGCCAGCACCTCGGAAAAATAAGAATAACAAGAGAAAACGGCCTGCTTGATCAAATCAGCAAGTCCAGACTGAAGCTGTAGATTTAAACGCAGATGATAATGCTTAGTCCACGCAAGTAACTGAGAATAATGAGATAAAGTCTAAAAATAATGGGACCAGGCCTAAAGAAAATAATAACTAATGGCAGTTGAGAGCAGAAAGACGGCCCATAAATCAAGGTCAAAGAAGAAATGGACCTTTTAATAGAGTAGACTCATCAGTTTTTTATGGTGAATGTCATGTGTGCCATACTGTTGGACATAGAGCTTCACAATGTGCAAAACGCACCTGTTATTCGTGTTCTTAAATAGGTCATTCTTCATTCGAATGTCCAAATAGAACATCAAATAATCGAGAGGAAAGCCAGAATGCTAATAGAGCACCATCAAATCTTAGCTGCCAAGGGTGTGGAGCCAGAGGTGTAACTCTGCATACGTGTAAGAACTGTGCTCACATTCGTAGGTTTTTTGGAAACGGCCAAACAGGAACGTAGAATCGCCCTCTATGCTCCTAAATAATCGAGAAAGGGCGAACAATATAAAAAAGAAAACACAAGAGAGAGAAATCAATGAGAACACTTAGAGTCAAGAGACAGAGAATATTAATACAGAGAATCGAGATGCAGAAAATATTAATATAAAAAATCGAGATACTGAGAATATTAATAAAAAGAATACCAATTTAGAGCAAAGAGAAACAGAGACAGAATTAAGAGATAAAAGAGAAACAATACTAGGAATAGAAACTGAGAGACAACCTGCTAAAGAACCTGTTCAGAGTATAATTCAGGATTATGAGATATCTCAGAATGCTGAAAAAAATCCATCTGAAGAGCATATAAGAGAAGCTGTAAGAGAGTTAGTGCAGCAATTGAATTTCTCGAACCCAGCTGAGAGCAGTGTTCCAGATCCTGAGGTGGTTACTGATCGGTCTGTTGAAGACGTTGCTTCACTTTCAACAGTCCAGGAGGGGGGAAAAGTCGTACCAAGTACGACAGAAAAGAGAAATTCTGAGAATATACATAGAAAAGTTGCAGGATCGACGTCAGAGAATAGAAATTTCTTGCAAATCGAGTTAGGAGGAGGGAAATACCTAGCTTTATTTGACCCAGGTGTGATGATTACACTAGTTGGGCCAAAGATTGGAGAGAAATTTCGAGACAGATTAAAACCTAGCAATTTATTAATTAAGACAGTAACTGGAGCCATATCAAAACTGTTGGGTGTACCAGAGGTCGTATTAGACGTCGATGGAGTAGTACAACCCATGGAGCTCAAGGTTGCAAGACAAATGGAACACGTTATGGTTCTTGGTATGGATTTCCATAAAAAATGGGACCTAGAAGTAGAACTAGGTCAAGATTTATGGAGGGTTCCAGATGGGGAGTGGAGAAAATTTTCAAATCATCGTTCTGAGAGTAAAGCAGTTATTTTTGGAGTGTGCGCTGGGATAGTTGAAATCACAGAAGATCAAGAGAAAACAGTAAAAGATTTGGCTAAGCGAATCTTATTACCACCATCAAAAGTACCAGGAATCACTACCTTAATAGACCATCATATAGAGATCGAGCCTGGAGTTAGGCCGATTAAACAACGCCCAAGACGGATGTCACCATACAAACTTCAAGTGGCACAAGGAGAGGTCAAGAGAATGCTAGAGCAGAATATTATCGAGAAATCAGCGAGTGAATGGAGTAGTCAGCCGGTAATTGTCAGGAAACCTAATTGAAAGTTTAGGTTTCGTGTGGATTTTCGAGACGTGAATAAAGTCACTAAACCTGATGCTTATCCAATGCAGAGTAATGATTCTATTTTAGACAAATTGAGAAAAGCAAGATATATTACTAAAATAGATCTAGAGCAGGCGTATTTCCAGGAAATATTGAGCCATGAGAGTCGTAAATACACAACATTTGCAGTGTCTGGATTGGGACTATTCCAATGTAAACGTCTCCCATTTGGCCTAACTAACGCACCAATGACCTTCCAAAGGCTTGTTGACGCCTTATTTGGTCCACAATTCGGGCCACATGTCTTTGGATATTTAGAAGATATCATTATCGTGACAGAAACGTTCGAAGAACATATAAAGTGGGTCGAAATTGTGTTATAGAGATTAGTGAGTGCAGGTCTAGTTGTGAACAATGAAAAAAGTGAATTTTGTTGTTCGAATGTAACTTACCTTGGATACAAACTAGATAGAGATGGATTGAGACCAGATTCAGAGAGAATTTCACCAGTGCTGAATTATCCTACTCCTAAAACTATTAAACAATTGAGATGTTTCTTGGGTATGGTGGGTTGGTATTCCAGATTCATAGAGAACGAGTCAGAGATAAAGATTCCGTTGGCAAAACTGCTTCATAAAGGTCAAACCTGGACCTGGGGTGAGGATCAAGAACAAGCTTTCGAGAACCTAAAAAGAGCACTTACTCAAGTACCAGTGTTAGCCAGACCAGATTTCAGTGAGCCATTTTCGGTACATTGCGATGCTAGCGATTATGCCATAGGAGCTGTGCTAACACAAGAAAGTGAAGATGGAGATCACCCTATAGTGTACATCAGTCGAGTCTTGAGTAAAGCAGAGAAAAATTATACCGTAACTGAGAAAGAGGGTCTTGCATTATTATGGGCAAAAAGAAGTTGAGACCTTATTTAGATGGATATCACTTCACAGTATACACCGACCATAGCGCTCTCAAGTGGCTCAGAAATCTTAAAGATCCAACTGGTAGGCTTGCTTGTTGGATTTTAGAGTTATAGCAATGGGACTTCGAAATTATACACAGAAAAGGTGCTCTTAATCATGTCCCAGATGCTTTATCGAAAGGTTTCGAGTTAGAAAATGAAGAGGTGGCTGGTTTTACCACTATTGAAGACCCATGGTATCTATCGAGAGTAGTGGAAGTAAAACATTTTCCTAAAACGTTTCCAAATTGGAAATTAAAAGATGAATTGTTATATTACTTTAAAAGAGATAGGTTGCTAGATCCAGTGACTTTTCGAGAAGAAGGTTGGAGATAAGTTGTACTAACGGAGTATCGACAGAGAGTAATAAGTGATGCACATAGAGAAGCCTCATCAGAACATTTCGGTATAGAGAAAACTTATGATCGGGTGATTAGAGAATATTATTGGCCAGGAGCGTGGTATGACATAAATTCATATATCCAGCAGTGTTCAGAGTGTCAGAGATATAAAGTGATGCAAACGGGTGCTCAAGGTTTAATGGGGAAGAGAATTGTCGAGAGACCCTGGGCTGTATTGGCAGCTGATTGCATGGAGTTTCCTAAGAGTAAGAATCAGTATGAATAAGTAGTAGTGTTTCAAGATTTGTTCACTCGCTGGATAGAGCTGAAACCATTGAGAACTGCAGATGGTAAAGGAGTCTCGAGAGCATTTGAAGAGCTGATATTATTCAGATGGGAAGCTCCTGATTATTTACTCACTGATAATGGCAGAGTTTGATAATAAGTGGTTGAAGAGTACATTAGATGAGTATGGTGTAAAACATGTAACTACTCCACCATATCCCAAGGCCGACCCAGTCGAGAGAACGAATAGAACGTTGAAAACCATGATTTTTATTTTCGTTGGGTCAGACCATCGAGACTGGGACAAGCATCTACATGAGTTCAGACATGATGTTAATACAGCTACACAAGCTTCAACAAAAGTATCACCAGCATTTCCGAATTATGGTCGTAATCCTGCACCAGTGAAGAGTTTACGAAGAAAAATCGAGACCACAGGACCTAAGCTAAAATTAGATCCAGAAATCTGGAAGGATAGATTAAAAAGATTAGATGCTTGGAGAGACTTGGTAGCTAGACATATAGATGAAGCTCAAAATAAACAAGCTAAGAGATATGACCAGAATAAAAAAGATGTAAGGTTTAATGTAGGAGATTAAGTGTTGAGAAAAACACAGGTGTTATCAAAAAGAGCACAAGGCTTCTCTGCGAAGTTAGCTCCAAAATATAAAGGTCCATTTCGTATTATTGAGGTAAAATCACCTGTAGTATATGTTTTAAAGATGGAAGGTAGTCGTAGAAATGCGAAGGTACACGTATCCGAGTTAAAACAATTTTAACCCCCACGAACAAATCGAGATCAGTAAAACCCCTCATTTTATAATTTTCTTTTTCAAGGGAATGTTATTTTAAGTGTAATTCGAGAGCTGTGTTGTCTTGGTGTTGGTTCGTGCCTCGAGATAACCCAATGGTAAGTGTTGCTCAGTCGGTAGTAAAGCATGTCGAGCCAGAGTTCCTTAGTAAAATTTCCCTTTTATTTTACTTATGTTAACAAATGTCAAGACGTGCAGGTAGAAAGTCGCCATCTATGGGATCACGTGGTGCATCTAGCCTAGGCCATCGGGCTGAGCCGGAATTTCATCCCCCGGCTCATCGTGTACTCACGTGGGCTGATGAGGTTGAATTGGAAGAAAGGACCCGGAGGCGAGACCAATCTCCCTCACCTACTATTAACCCTAATAGTTGGGCAGACCAGCTCGAGTATGAGTTGCGTTTCGCTGCTGAGGAAGAGGAGAGAGAGAGAGAATTAGGTTCGAAAGGTTTCGGGAACAGGAGAGAGAAGAAAAGGAAAGATGAGGGAAGTAGAAGATCAGTGGCTTCTTAAAACGGGCCAAGCTACGTTGAAAGAGCTTAAAAGGAGTGATAAGGAGGAGTCCACTCTCCTTATCACAATTAACAATGAACTGTCGAGATCTGGAGAAGAAGAGAAAGAAGAGAAGAAGAGGCTAAAATAGTAGCTTTGGACACTGCCTCTGCAATTACTGAGAGCTTAGAAGAGAGAAAAAGTAGAGAAGCGGAGAAGAAATTGGAGGATATACTACGCCAGCAGGATCCTCGTTACCTTCCAGTGGAGAGTGCTCGTGTTGTGGATTCCCTGGCCTGGGATAGAGGCGAGGATGAATATGAACCCGAGCCTGAAGAGACGGTCATCTTTTCTCCACTAGGTACGAGCGTCAGCCCACCTCGACGCAGGCGAGAGCGGAGTTACAACTCTCGACGTCAACTCCAACTGGACGATTATTACTCTGCTCAAAGCCCATCACCTAGAAGAGCTTTACCTTCGCCTCCACCAGGACCAGTCCACCATCGAGAGAGAGAATCGAGCCAGGAGCCGAAGTAGTGGTCGTCCACTGCTTCCAGTGTAGACAAGTGGAGCTCTTTTTGGAGATTTGAAGCCAATCCCTACTGAGCCTCATCTGGACCCGCCACCGTATGCTTGCTACAACTGCTGGCAGCTGGGACATTCCAGGTTTGATTGTCCTCGTGCGTTTGTGGATGCCTTCTGCTACAACTGTGGTAGAAAATACGAGGATCTGACCAGCTGTCCACGTTGTAGTAAAGCGCATGTGGAGTATATGCGGAGCAGGAATCGTAAGAGAAGAAGATCACCATCAAGGCGGCGAGATACTTCCCGACCACCATCAAGGGAAACAACTAATACCATACCTCAAAGAAAGAGAGAAAGAGATAGGAATAGAAAAGACACAGCGCGAGATCGAAGACCAAGGAATTCGAGTCGTCAACCCCGCACTCCATCCCGCACTCGCCAGCCAAGTCCTGATCGTCATGAACGAGCCCGTCGATCCACTTCTCGTGACGATGACCGAGAGATGAATCGGCTGAGTAAGGTTGTTAGGTTGGCTGAAAGGATTCGAACCCTTCCCCGAGATCTTCAGGAAGCCCTGATGCGAATGGCCAACCCTGGTTCTTCGCAGGAGCGCTCCCCAGAGCGACGCCATTAATTGGGTCGTTAAACCGTCGAGAGAAGAGAAAGTTCGAAAGGAGAGAGAGAGTTCGAGAGAAGAGTAGCATCGAGAGACGATACATCGAGTCAAGAGATTTCATAGATATCCAGTGAGTTGCTTGAAATTTTCTTTTAATAATTTTTTTTTTGTTTGTATTCCTTAAATCCTTATTTATCACCCATTTAAACATTCAACTGTGTGTGTATGAGAGAATGAGTAGAGCGAGATAAGAATAAGATAATAAAGAGTAGTAGTACTTATTAAGGTTAGGTTTATTATAAATAGAATATAAGAGATATTAATGGTTTATGTGAGTGCAATTCGGCGACGTGATTTTTCCTTTCTTTTTGATTTTTTTTTTTTTAATAAGGTAAGTAGCCTAAGTTAATAGAGTAGAGTCTTAAATTGTTTTCGTGTTTTAATAAGATGGACGACTCACTTGTAAAGTGTTCCGGTCATGGAGGGGGGAATTTGTGATGCATTTATTGCATCACAATAAACTATTTATTGAAAAGAATAAAAGAGAAATATGAGCCGAAATGCACTGACTAAACTGATTATTAATTAATATAATCAAATGAATTAATCAGTTGTATTTTGTTTGTTTCAAGGCAAACAAGAAGATTAGCAATGAGCAGACGACTTACCGCTAGAGAGAGAAAGAGCAAAAGGAGAACCTAACCTCACTTCAGATCACGTGGTGAAGGAAAAACCACAGTCACCATCAGTTTTCTTATAGTGCACTAGGAGTTGAAGCTACGGTGATGGCTGTAACATCCTAACACTAGTGCACATAACATATTAAAAGAAGAGAACACATGTGTAGAAAAAAAAAACCTGTGACAGTGCTCTTGTGCGTCGCCATCTTATGTTCTTGATGACGACGTGCACGCCGCAGTACTGTCACCTGTACACTGACACACACACACACCCGACGTATAGGTACATGCGCACAATACACTCGCGGTACGCAATGATGAGCGAAACCGGGAAACGACGCGGAACATTTGTAACACGTGCTCGAGAGTAAAGGGGAAGCGTCGGTAAGTGACCGACTCGCGGCGGAAATCGAGTCATGCGCACGAAGAGTAAAAGATCAGCGAAAAAGGGGAGCCAGCTATAGCTTATATAGCAGGCTCGTACATACATGGGCAAATGTAGAAATAACAGTAGAAGGCCCGTACATACATAGGTAAATGTAGAAATAACAGTAGAAGGCTCATACATACATGGGCAATTGTGCAAATATCAATCGTTGTCAGTTTTTATATGAAGATTAGTGAGATCGAGAGCGTGAGTGATAGAAGATAGGAGAAATCGAGCGCTGGAGAGAGATATTGATGCAATGGCATGTAAATTATCAAGACTTGATATATAAAGGATTCCTAATATGAATTTAAATGGAGCGCGCGAGAAATAGATGGCGCTAACATTGAAGAAGCCGCCAAAAGGAAAGGTGTTGATTGGTTAAAAGTCAATATCTTTTGTAATTGACAAATAACAATTACGTAAAGGATTAATAACCAATCAACCATTCTTTTATTTATCACGTAATTGATGAAAGGAGGGATGGAGAGGAAGGAGCTCGAGAAAAGACGCGCCATCGTTACACTTCTCTATTGGATCTTGGCTGATATACTTGGTCGGTTTTTCTTTGTTGGGTACTGCTCGTTAAGCCATATTTTTCTTGAGTTTTGACTCCATTTCAATAGGATAAAATTTCATAGAGAATTTATTTTGCCATTTTCGCCATTTTGCCAATTTTTCACTACACACCAAAGGGATTATTACTATATTTTCGAGAGAGCTGAGGAGTTTGTAAAACGAACAAAGGAGATTTTGGATTGAAGAGTTATTTGTTGGAAATTGCTGTATTTTGGAGAGTAAAAGTGAGAATTTAAAATCAGTGCGCGTCGCCGTTTTGCTCGTCATATTTTAACGTCGGTTTTAACCGCCATTATTAAATTAGTATTAGCTTCACGTTTGTTCAATTCAATTTTTTTTTCTTTAATTGTAATTGATCGAGAAGTTTATAAAGTCGAGCCAGAGTTTTAATTACACAATTGTCTTACACGTTACACAATTTTCGAGAAATTGTCGGGAAAATGAGATGTTAAATTTATTTAAATAAATATAAAGTGAAAATTACTTCTTTATTCTATCTTATTTAACAGTGTTATTTAAATGTTTATTAACATTGTGTTGTTATATAATATATAAATTATTTGTTGCTGTTTTACATCGGTGGTTTCGTCATTGTTCCCTACGAAGACCCGATTAGAATCCACCCGAGAGAGTTGATTGCTAATAAATTCAGATTTTCTATTCAGAGTAAAATTTCAGAAAAAAATAATAATCAAATTGAGAGTTATTCAGAGGTGATACTGTTAAAATAATAGTAATTGTGGGATAGGGAACAAATTCCCCCATTACAATCCTCATTAGAAACTAGATTTACTTCATTAAATTCTCAATATTCCCTACAACATTTTCCAGTATTTGAAATGGTCTTACCTGTAATCTAAATATTTTTCAATAATCAATACTTACAATAGATTAGATTGATAGTTTCATACGAATAGAAAATATAAAAAAATAAAATAAAATGAACGAAATAAAAGAATTATTTATTTGAAGTATTGTATATCAAAAATACATAAGACAAGTATAATAAATATATATCTATTTACTGTGATTAAATAAAAACTAATGTTTTCATGTATTTTATTAACCGAATTGCCTCTTTATAAATTTTACCAAATTTGTAATAGAAAACTATGTAATGCTTAAAGGCATGAGAAAAGTATTTATTAAAAGTTATCATGCTTATACGATTGCTTTAATAAATGATTGTGGATTCAAACCCAACACTAAGAGAAAATTCATGCCAATAGAGCATTTAGTTTACGTATCTAAAGTTACTAAGTAATATCCTATGCTTTCATAACAGCGCCATATACTCTTACGAGGTTTATGTTATCCAAAAACTGTTTGTTTACATGCTTTGGTAACTCTCCGCTCTAATATCCTTTGATAGCTGGCGCTGTATCCTCTCATGAGATGTAAAGGGAGTAAACGTGGCTTGTCCACTATTTTTTCTTTACTGCTAACTATGACATTCTTCCATTGCTCAAGTCGCCTCCTCTTTTGGGTGGCGACGCGAGCAAACACGGCTGGTCTATATCTATAATCATGTCGCAAATTTTGTTAACGTATTTTCGTAGCGTGAATCTTTTTTTTTCTTTTCTTTTTTTATGAAGGGAGATACATTATAAATATAGTCTGTTAAACTTTGTAACCATCAATAATTAATTTTTAACTTAAAATTTAATTATTTTAAACAGCTGGGGGGCAGATGAGCATGTACGATTTTACGCCAAAGATATTTCGAAGTAGCGTTGGTCTAGCGCGTAACGTTCGCGCTTTTCCTTTTGAGTACGCGAATTCAACTGTTGGTAGAACCACTTTTTTTAAACTTTTTTTTTTATTATTTTAATAGTTTTCATTACTTTTTTTATTTATATTTTTTATATTTTCTATTTTTTTAATTTATTTTAAAATCTATTTTTTCACAAGTTACTTAAAGTATGCTCGTTTTTTTAATTAATATTTTTAAATAAATTATTTCATATACAAAATAATTTAAAATATTAATAAATAAACAATAGTGATGTTTGCAATACTATAGTTCAATTTTGTCTTTATAAACATATATCAATATATAATATATATTATAACATAAATAATAATACCTCAGTTTTATTTATTTATTGTAATTTATTGTAAATTTTATAAACTAAATTATAAATAAATTAAACTATACTATTATAAAATAAACATCACTATTATTTATTTATCAATAATTGTAATTACTACCTATAAAGAATAATTTATTTTTAAGAAATTTTCATTAAAAAAAACGAGCGTACTTGTGAAAAATTAAATTTTAAAATTATTAAAAAAATACAAAATCTAAAAAAAAATAAATATAAAAAAAAATAAAAAATATTAAAACAATAAAAAAAAAAATTAAAAAAAGTGACCCTAGACGAGAGTTGAACACGCTTACTCAAAAGGAAAAGCGCGAACGTTACGCACTAGACCAACGCTACTTCGAAACATCTTTGGCGTAAAATCGTACATTCTCATCTGCCCCCCAGCTGTTTAAAATAATTTTATTTCAAATTAAAAATTAATCATTGATAGTTACAAAGTCTAACAGATTATATTTATAATGTCTCTTCCCTCATAAAAAAAGAAAAGAAAAGAAAAAAAAGATTCACACCACGAAAATACGTTAACGAAATTTGTGACATGATTTTGGATATAGACCAGCCGTGTTTGCTCGCGTTGCCATCTAAAATAGGAGAAAACTTAAGCAAACAAAGGATATGAGAGTGGGGAGTCATCAAAGTATACCACGCGAGTCATCAGTTCATGCCGTTCATGCTTTAGTTACTCTCCATACCATCTTTCTTAGCATAAGGTAATTCAATACTGATAGAGCTTCTCACACCTGTCATATTTGTATCAATATTTTATATGTTTACGTAGATGGCAGTTTGCATGCTCTATTAGCATGAATTTTCTCTTAGTGTAATTTCTAGCAATAAGTGTTACTCATATTGTTGTTATTGGAAAAATGTTTGTATTCTGTCTACGTATAAAAAAGCAAGATAACGATTACGTGCATACCGTTTGTGCTTCACAGGATTTTATATTCATATGCTTTTATTTATATATAAATCAACAGTCACATTAAAAAATTATTTCAATTTCATCTACTAAAAGTATTTAAATATTTTATTTTTTTTATAATTATTACTATAAGTTTACCAAGTATATTTATCATGCTTATTAATATTTTTAAATTTGTTTAACTCAATCATTTATAACTAATAAATTAATTATATTAATATAGATGACAACTCATACATTATGAATTAATTCTGAAAGGATTCTAAAAAGGATACATGTAAGGATAGTAATCTTTCAAAAATGTTTCGTTGTGAGAATTCTAAAATAATTCTATGTCTGGAGTATTATTCTTTTAAAAATAATACAATAAAATCTTTTATAAATAATTCATACAATATTATAAAATCCTTGTAATGAAAGAATTCTGTAAGGATTCATGAATTCTTTTGGTAATGATTTATAAATCTTTTCATACACCTTCCGTTGAAAAGATTCTGTAAGAATGATATAAATTATATCTAAGATATTCCATTGTATTATTTCCAAAAGGAATATAGCCCGGACATAGAATTATTACAGAATCCTTTCAATGGAAGAATTTGGAAAGGATTCATGAATTCTTTTGGTAATAATTTATAAATCTTTTCATACATCTTCTGTTGAAAGGATTCTGTAAAAACTGCATTCTTTCATGTATTATTTAAATAAAAATTTAGAATTAATACGTGTACATATATAATTATATAATTATTTATAGGTGTTAGGTCCGGTCACCTTAATAAGGTTTACTCGGACGTTATATTCAATCGTGAGATATTTCTTGTCTCGTATGCAGGGTAGAGGAGCCAAATCACTTACCTTTTCATAGGTTGGCTACGTGGTCGTAAATAACTTAAATTTTTGGTCGAAGTGTTGAAATGTGGCATGGTGCTCCCCTCTAGTTGCCTGCTTGTAGTTGGTTGGGTTTGTTAAATAAATTATAACCAGGACCTAGTTGATTAAAATCTATTTATTGAGTTGAACTTTTTCACTAGCATGATTCCGAAAATATATTATATTTATAGAACTTTGATTTACAGTTCATAAACAAGTCGATTGTGCGGTTACTAGCGAATATTTTGTAATTATAATTTTTTGATTGTTTGCGCAATTTGTTTACTTATTCTTATTGTTAAATTGATTGGTAAGCTGTAAGTTCGATCGCGCAGCTACGAAAAATTTTCGAAAAAAATTTTTCTCCGTAGATTGGTGTATTATTTACGTACATAATGTTGGTGATTTATATTTGTTTTATTTAATTTAATCGTAAAAGAGGTGAATCGCGTAGTTCCCTTTTTTTTTTTGTTAAAATTCCTCTTTTTTTTTTTATTATTGACACTTTGTGATTAAATCTTGCAAAAATATTTCAAATACATCGCGTATATTCAGAGATAAACCAGCGAAAAAGAAAATAACTCGTTGATTTAAGCGCGTTCCGAATTCGCGTTGCTTGATTTTTTTTTTTTTTTTTTTAAAGAAATCAATTTAAGAAGCAACAAGAAAAAAAAACTAATAGCGTAGTAGAATTCGGCGCGAGTTTACAAGTTTTTTTTTATTGAGGTTCTCTCTTTTGCTTGTACTGTTGCTCGGTAGAACTGACTGCAGACTGATTTATGAAAATTATTTTTCTCTGCAAGAAAGGTACAAATCTAGAAATAATGCAAGTTCGTCAAAATTTAAAAGAGTCCCATAGGTCAGTTCGGCCGTGAGAAACTCTTTAAAGTCTCACATTCGGTGACAGAAGATATCTTCTTATCACGCCTAAAAATGCTGAGGTAAAGTATACGGCGCGCGCACTTACTGCTTTTCTTTTAAGACTATTACAAGAAATTAAATTAAATTTTTTCAATTCAGCATATTCCTTATTACTGTAACGTCCAAGTAATTGTTAGTTACGTTTTTTTTTTGTCGTTTTAAGCCTAAGCTTTCGCCTAATAGCTAGAGCGACTTCGCGGTATGATAAATACGAAGAAAATAAAATAATTAATAGAAAATAATAAAAATACAATTTAATGCACCGTATTAAATATTAAGGTTTCAACTCTTTCAAGTCGTACCTTTTTAAATCTACAGGCTTTACTCTATAAGAGACCACCTGTAATGAATTATTAAAGGGGCGTAGCTTAGAGGGGTAGCTATCCCTTTAACAATTATTAGGGAAAGGATGAGGATAAATAAAAAGGAGTATCAATTCAAAAAGGACTCACAAGGGCTATCTTTATAAGCACCAGCCCTTGTTTGTTGTGCAAGTCAATAATGACCTCAACAACTTAGTGCGTTCGATGCAAAGTCTCTATTAGAGCTTCTTTGCGTCCCTTTTGAAATCTTTAACCTCTATAACCAACTCTATCGAGCGTAAGATTTAAGAGGTTAAAAATCGTTGAATTGAAATAGAGCGAAAGCGGGTACTCTATCGAGCTATCACCCGTTCACTCAATTCCTTGATTTTTGTTTTCAAGGTTAATGCACTACTTGGATGAACTTAAATTAAGCGTGGTTTCCAAGTGTAACATTAACCGGAAGGTAAGGAAAAAGAAAAAGATTTTAAGAGAAGTTAGTTTTAATTTTGAAGTTTATTTTAAAATTCACTTACTTTTAACAGAGTACAAAAAAACTCTTCTTAACAACCCAATAAAAATGGAAAATATTCAAAGTCAGATTGACTTGTAAAAAAGAAAAATATTTTATTTAATATATTTTAAAAAGATGGTTAAGTCCGTAAAGGGACTTTGAATAATAAAACAAAATTTGAAAAGAAGAAAAATTTCTGGAATATTCTAAGTCACAAAGTGAAAACTTGAAATAAGAGAAAAATGTAAAACTGAGACTTGAAAAATAATAATAACCTCAAAGGGTCTGTAAGTAGTCCAGTAGACTACTTGAAAATTAGAAAAATAGAAGTGATCGTTATACTATATTGCTAGGAGTATTTATACCCCAAAATCAATGAATCCCCTCTTACTGGGTTGTTTATTACATAAATTTCTTACATACTAAACTATGCATAAGACAGAGAAACAACATAAAAGGAGAACTTAAGATAAGCAAGAAGCCTTCTCATTGCTTCACTGTCTATGAATTTCTCCGCCCCTTATAGATATATTAAAATTAAAAATTATTATTATTTTAATATTAATTTAAAACTAAAATGTTCATTGTTCACTACTAATTTATCAAAAAAAAATTAACACAAAAGAAAAGAAAATATTTAATTTTAAACTAAATTAAGTGATAAAAAATTACCATAAATATGCATCGTCGCATATCTACTTGTAGAGAAGAAAAATTTATTAATTCCTTCTGTACAAGTAATTTTTCATATATTTATTAATTAAGACTTATTTTAAATAATTAATTTTATTCTTACTCTATCGCAAGGAAAACCTTTGGTTGGATGTATATATGTGTATGTATGTATGTAGATAAAGATTAAGAGGAGAGAAAAGGTCACGCCCAGCATCAAGCTTGCACTTTGCCTTTACTCTCACACATTTTTTTCTTTATTAAAAGTATTAAAAATTTATTATTTTAATATTAATTAGTCTTAAATAGTGCATTTGGGTTAGAAATATTATTAATGTTAAAGTGTCAAAATTTTAAATCAATCGGTTAAAAATTGCATAAGTTATAATGTTATTTCGTTTGTATTAATAATTTAAAAATCAATAATTGATATTACTGATATTGAATAATTAAAGTATTGTTTCTGTTGATCTACAAACCAAAAGAGATAATTTAATAATTAAAAATTTATAATTGAATATTTTTTAAAATAGAATACAATCTTCTATTGAGAGATATCTATAATTGCAGAAAAATTATTGCAATTTAACTACAAAAACAGAAATTGTTTATATTTAATCAATCCAGAGAATTCTACAATCTAAAATTAATAATATTTCTTTACAAAATTTTTAAAATCGAAGAAAAGTGCATCTTTGAGGGTTTTTCATTTCATGTATCGGTTAGCGTTTTTATTGCCTTCACGTGGTGTCATAAAATCCATTCATGCATTCAGGCTAGTATCTTAGTTTCTATATGCTAAGACGATTTTCTAACTATTCTAAAATTTAAGAAATATTCATTTGAAATTAAAATACAATTTTATTTTTAAAATACTATTGGTTTATAATGGTTGTAAAATTTTATTGTCGGAAAGAAAGACGCAAAATTAAAACAAAAGGTCTATTTAATATAAAAGGTTTTCCTTGGGTTTTTCCTAATCCTAATTTAATTTTTATTATTTAAGGAGATTAAAAGTAGGATTAATACAACAATAAAAAAAAGTTACCTAATTTGAGGAGGATATTACATTACTAAAAGATTTATTTATTTACTTATATGTATTTATTAATGTTATTCGGAGAGAGAACTGCAAATAAACATAATTATCTGTTTATAGCTAGAAAATAAAAAAATTAATTAAAAAGAGATAAAAATAATAAAAAGATTTCTTTCACAAAAAGGATTTTTCATACATCCGTGATTATGTGGATGTAACAATAGGATTCTAAATAATGGTTACACAGTTATTAAAAACGCAGTTATTATAACAGAGACATCGCACGCATAACAATTTAGTTGCTATTTTAGATTCTTATTTTTTCTATATATATAAAACGGAAAGCACTTTCAACGCATGCGAGAGTAAGAGAGTTAGCGCTATGAGAAAAGTAAAGAACGTAAAATTCAACAACCGCCATCAAGAGGATAAATTATAAACTAATCCTGAAAACATTTTGAAATGATTCTGTTATGTTTCACGTTTTCTTTTAAAAAGTCCTTTCAGCATGGATCCATGTAATATTTCATGTTCTGACTTTGTTTTTTTTCGTAATCTTTGTGAAGTCATTATTAATTTTTTTATGTATTATTTTATAAACTGTTATGGAAAAAAGTTTGGTTTATTTTATAGTTTTTTTCCAATTATTTCAATTAATTATTTTATAAAATATTTCTTGAAATTATTTCAAGATTCATTCATGCTGCGGGATCAGAGGAGTAAATCGTTTCATCTCTGAGTTCAAGATTTGAATTTTTAGTTCTGATATTATAATTCTAATTTTAAATGGATAATTTTATTTTTATTGTCAAAAGTTTTTATGAAATATTGCATAAAAACTTTCTGAAAGAACCTTGATATGATTTTGTAAAATAAGTATCTCGAAAATATATTTAAATGATTCTATGATTGAAGTCGTAAGAAGATTTTTGTAATGTTTCTTGTTTCCTCACAGAAAGTTCTTTCAAAGTCTTTTCAGCAAGGTTCCATGTAATATTTCATATCATGACTTTTGTTTTTTTTTTTAGAAATTATTTTGTAATCACTCTATGATGTTTTTATGTATTATTTCATAAATTCTTTTAAAAATAATCTCGCTATCTTTTAAGGTTCTTTCTAAATAATTTCAACGTATTATTTAATGAAATTATTTCAAAATTAACTCATGCTGAGAGGGAATATTTCGTGAGAGTCCAGCAAAAGTTTCTATTTAATATTGCATAAAAGCATTTTGAAAGTGCCTTGAAATGATTTTGTAAAAAAATACTCTAGATAATCCACAAAATCTTTTTAAATGATTCTATGATTGGAATCGTAAGAAGATTTCTGTAATATTTCTTATTTCTTTACAAAAAGTCCCTTCAAAGTTTTTCCAGAGGGGTTGCTCCAGAGTGATAAACTATATAGTGCTATCTTTGTTCGGCACATTAATTTCATATCTTCTGTCTTTGTGATACAACGTTGTGCAATTTGCTAGAGCAAGCCCCCTGCAAGAATTCATGTGATAACTTTGCGTATTTCCAGTTATTATATGAATAATTCCCAAAAAATTTTAAAATTATTTCATGCAATATTTCGTAAGAGCTCAGCAAAAGTTTTTATGAAATATTGCATAAAAGCATTCCGAAAAAATCTTGAAATGATTTTGTAAAACAATACTTTAGATAGTACTCAAAATCTTTCTAAATAATTCTATGATTGGAATCGGGGGAAGATTTTTGAGTTGTTTCTTGTTTCCTGATGAAAAGTCCTTTCAAAATCCTTTTAGCGAGAATTCATGTAATATTTCATACTGTGACTTTTGTTTCTTTTCTGGAAATATTTTTATAATAACTTTGTGATGTTTTTACGTATTATTTCATAAATTCTTTTTAAAATAATTTCGTTATGTTTTAAAGTTCTTTTTTGAATCATTTCAACGTATTATCTCATAAAATATTTCATGAAGTTATTTCAACATTAATTCATGCTGTGTGGGTGCGACTTTACCAAAACATTGCATGAATCATTACATGAATGATTTTTGAAAGTATCTTGAAATGATTTGGTGAAAGAATACTTTAGATCATCCCGAAAATCTTTCTAAATTATTTTGTGATTGGGATCGTTGGAAGATTTCTGAGTTGTATCTTGTTTTTTTTAAAGAAGTCATTTCAAAGTCCTTTCAGTAAGGATTCATGTAATAACTTTTATTCTCATAATAAATTATTTCATGAGATGCTTCAAAAAGATTTCAAAATTGATTCATGTAAGATTTCATGCAACTTTACTAAAACATTGCATTAGTTATTACATAAAAGCTTTTTGATAGTATCTTGAAATGATTTGGTGAAATAATACCTTAGATCATCCTGAAAATGTTTCTAAATTATTTTATGTTGGAATCGTTGGAAGATTTCTGAGTTGTTTCTTGTTTCCTTTTAAGAAGTCCTTTCAAAGCCCTTTCAGTAAGGATTTATGTAATATTTTATATCTTAACTTTCGATTTCTTTTTGATATTATTTTTGTAATGACTTTGTAATCTTTCTGTGTATTATTTTATAAATACTCTTTAAAAGAATACGGTTATCTTTTAAAGTTCTTTTTGAATCATTTCAACGTATTATTTCTTGAAATATTTCATGAAATTATTTCAAAATTCTTTCATGCAATAATTAATAATGCTATATAGTAGTATAAATAACTATTCATGTTTGTTTATTTGCTTCATCACGACTCAGTCTTCTGAAAGTTAGATTACTTCTTGCTTTACTATCTCCAGAATTTAAATTCCTTTTGTCTCCTCATTATGAATTTTAATTATCAGTATTTGTATTCAAACACCGGCTCAGTAATAGTGAACCCTGCTATGAAAAAGGAGTTGATAAACTTGCTGATAAACAAGCTGATAAACGAGCTGATAAATTAGCTGATATATTAGCTAATTTATCAGTGGATTTTTTATAAAATATTTTTCTCCTGAATAGTAAATTATTAATTATATTATACACGGAGAAGAATATATATTCTTATTTTCACAAGTTATAAAATTGTTTTTTTTTTATTTTTGAAAATATATTAATTAGAAATTAAAATAAAAAATGAATTTATGTTAAATACACTGATAGAACAGTCACACTTGGTACTCCATGAGGTTCAGACGTATTCGTGGGCAGAGGTACTTCGGTGCTCATTTTCTTCATTTACGTTCGATTAGCCTACTGTTCTAATCAATTACGTGGCTTTTTAAGTTTCGAGCCTTGCAGCTTCCAGCAATTAAAATACTAGAGGACCGGGGCATAAAAATTGATGAGTTAGATTAACGATTAGTTGAAACAACATTTTGGGTGGCCCTATTTTGACTTTTGGCGTCGAAAGAGTTGACGGTGGTTCGCTAGCGAAAAGTATTATCGTGAATAATACGGAAGAAAAAAGCAAAATAATGTTAGATAAATTAGTTTCGGAAACTATTAGACAAAATAAAAAACTCTTATATGCAAATACAGCTTACCGAAGCACATTACCAACGTTCTAGCAGTTATTGATTGAGTGCAATAGCGGTTTTACTAATGTCGATTTCATAGACTAATTTAAAACATTATGTCAGTTAAGAATCTTGTTGCATTTTCCAAAATTTCCGATAACAGAGTATGCTCTACATTTAATTCTGAAGGGTGAACCTTAGAATTTATAAACAAAGCCAAAAGTAATCCAATTATAATTAACGGTCAATCTCTAGAATTTGTGCTTTTCAATCCTACTAGTGTTATACCTAAGTTTAAGCGTGTTCTTATTTCAAACATTCTACCGCAAATTCCGAACGACTAAATTGCTAATTATTTTAAAATAATAAAAGTTTTTACTAAAAACTGCATTTCTAATATAAGATGCTCTACATTGTAACGGTTAAGCCCCTAATTGCTAACTTAAATTAAGTGACGCGTACAATAGGGGGAGTCTGAACCTCTTTTGCTGGACGCTTCAGCAAAGCCAGGGTCAGACTGTAGGAGGTGGAACAGACGGACGGTGGATAAGACAGAAGAGTAACTGGGTGTATACTTTGTTTTATGTTAGGGAGTACTGAAGCTTTATTAAACACAAACTTAAACTATTTACAACGGCGAGTAAAAAATATAATGTAACAAACAATTCAATTTACGAAATCAGATAAAGTATACAAAAATATATTAACTGACTTCAGCAATATAATTAGATCTTGATTATGCCAGTTGAATGCGCGGCTGCATCTAATTCGGTGCGGTAATAAAAAGAATTTAAACGGAGGGTAGACGGCACCCTTAATGCACTTAATACAAATAATAATGTGTGTGAGTGGACATCACCCTTTAGTCTAAGCTAAATCATTTACGATGGTGGTGACGGCGAAAAGGGAGACGGCCTTCTATATGGCGGCTCGTGGAGGAACGCGGTCCTCTAGGTGGTTCAATTAAGAACCCGACAGCTTAATGACCAGATAAGATTGTCATAGTATACGGAGCGCCGCATAATACGACAAAATACAGGCACTAACAGTAATCTGTACTGACATTGGAGTGCCAATGTTAGTTGAGAGCCACTGTAGTAGTCCCTAAAAAAATAGTGGTCGTCGCCGATTTCTATGATAGGTGGCATCGATTCTTATATGTCCTACAGCTCGCTGTTCCTGTATAAGAAGCGCTACGGCGGGGTGCCATGTAGGGGGCGAGTGAGGTACTTGGCAGCACGCGAGATTCAAACGGCTTTCAGCGAGGATATGAATATCCGTTGCAACATCTAAAAAGGATCGTAAATATATTATCTCGCATTGCAGACAATTTTATGTCAAGGAGGAAGATTTTAGTGAAATTTCTAACAAAGCTAAGATGAACTACCAAGATGTTAACTATTGGATATTTTTTGGATCTGAAGATATAAAATGTCATTTTTGTAAGGAGGCATGTCGCCAAGTACTGCCCAGCCCTTTCAAGCCATAATATTCACTCTCATCTCAACGACGAAATTCAGTTAATATAAGATGATGCCTCACCTTTACCTACCCAAGAAATTAGCAGTCCAATCAATGCTTCTCAAAACGAGTATATGGAATGTGAAACTAACCTAGAAAGGCCGTTAGACTCCTCTTTTAGCTCCAGCTCGTTTACAATTATAGTCGATAAAAATAAGGTCAAGGCAGCAGGTCGTTTTGAAAAACCCACCAATACGTACGAAAAAAACCGAGTGAAAAAATAAAAACCTATTAGGACAAAATTCTCAGTAATAACGAAGCTAGTTATAACAGTAAAGAGAGTGAACAGAGGATCTTGATGATGATCTTGAAGTTTCTCTAGCTCCCATCAAATTCATGTTTGATCTTGGAAGTTTTCTCAATGTCATTAATTTCGAATAGCCTAAATAATTTCTTTGTAATGTTAAATACCAAAGAGCTGTAATTTCTATTAGTAGAGAGTTTACATTAGATACTATAGCCTTAATCGATTAGTTGACTATTGTCGAATCCAAAATACTTGATGGGAATCATAAAAATAGACTTAAATTTCTACTTAAGAAACTAGAGAAAGAACTTGACAAACTTGGGAATTTTAATATAGAGAAATAAAATTTATTTAACTAAATATATATATTTTTTTATGGAAATTAAAAACAATGATATAAAAATTTTGTATTGGAATTTAAGAAGTCCTTTTGCTAGAAAAGATGAAATGGAAAAAATAATCCAAGATTATGATGTCATCGTTGGTTTTGAGACCTGGCTTAACACAAATCATAGTTGCTCTTTCTCTGGCGATAACTGTCATGGAATCGACCGTCCTACAGAACAAGGTGCAGGTGATGGTATCATCTTTATTGTGAGAGCTGATATTGACTTCAAAATTCTCAACCTTCCTATACCTGATTCTGACATAGTGCTAGGCGGTGGTATCAGTATAAAAAATAATAAACATAGCCTTAATATAGTTGCATGCTATAAACCTCCTTAGATTCATCCTACTTTAAATGAATGGAATGCAATCCTGAGTTGTCAGCATATCGACCAGGAACAATGTATACTAGTAGGTGACTTTAACTCTCACCATTTAAATTGGAACTGTGATCATATCGATGGGAATATGAGAAATTTTTCATCAGCCTTAGCTGTAAATAGACTCATTATTCATAACATTATATCTGATACACATATAGATGTTGGTAGTAAGAAGAAATCAAATATTGACCTTATTAGTTTTTCTCTTAACATAGCTGATCACATATTGTACCGAATATTTAACGAACCATATGGTTAGGACCATTACCCAATCAGTTTAACAATTCAATTTAACAAAATTATTATCAAAGGAAAATTTTCAAAATCTATACAAAAAAAACTGATTGGTGAAAATGCTGCTACAACCTAAAAAACTCTTTTTATAAATTTTTTGAAACAGACTATCTAAATTCCACAGTCATCAAAAAATACAACTGTTGGGTTCAATATGTTAAATCTGAGGTTATAGCTAACACTCCTAATAAAGAAAAGGTTACATACACACAATATCGCAACCCAGTCCCGCGGTGGGATAATAAATGTAATAAATTCTGGAGACTTCGTAAAGCTAACTACAAAAATGGGAATATTCTGGTCTGCCCCAAGACTATCTGAAATATCGGGAAGCTGATAAAATTTTTCGGAAAACATATAGGAAAAAGAAAATATCCACTTACAGAAAGTTTGCTGAAACCATTGATTTTACGATTAACTCTACATATGTATGGAATAAAACCAAATCTTTGAAAACAAATAGGTTAAGATTTTTAAGCCCAAACATGATAAATCTCTTTTTAAATATCAAGCTATGCCTCTACTAAATAAAATTACTCTTTATACGTCTCCAATAGTTTAAAATGGACAACACACACTTAATTTTCCTCCTATATTAGATTCAATTTTTGATGGCCCATTTGATTTTCCTGAATTCAACGCAGCTCTCTAATCAAGAAATAAGCATTTTGATTGCGGTCTCGATGGTATTGACTACTTTATTTTGTTCAAAATTCCTATCAAGTACCGATTGAAATTATTGGACATCTTTAACCGGATGTATCTGACCTCACCATTCCCTTCCAGCTGGCAATCTTCTTTTGTTCATTGTATTGATAAGCCTGGTGAGTCAGGTCTCAGACCTATAGCTATGACTTTCTGTTTATGTGAAATCTTTGCGCTTATGACTAAAAATAGGCTCCGATGATTTTGCGAGCTCATGCATGAATCCATCTTACCAAAGTCCAATTCGGGTTTTAGAAAAGGACGATCTTGTTATGAAAATCTTGCCAACTCGGCCATGTACATTGAGGATGGATTTTTAAGGGCAAAATGTACATTAGCTACCTTCTTGAACGTACAAGGAGCCTTTGACAACATTCACCCACTAATACTTCTAAATAGGCTAATTGAAATTGGCTGCACTTCTTCGTTGATAAAACTGGTACATGTTACATTTCAGCGTTTCATTTAGACAGAGTTTGACCTCAATCAGCCGCGTTATTCACACAAAGGGATACCTTAAGGTGGAGTCTTAAGTCCGTAAGTGTATATCTGATTTATGTTGCTAACATAAGGGATAATTTATCCAAACTTGTTCAAGTTTCTCACTTTGCAGATGATATTGCTCTGTACACCAATATACTCCCCTCTTCTAGAGATAAAAGACTATTGAAAAAAAGTGTTGAAATCATACGCACTAATCTTTCCTATCTGGGACTAGTACTTAACCTTAAAGAAAACTAAGCTTATCAATTTCAACAAGAAAAACATTCTACTAGACAATATGTCTATTCTTGTTAATGGCCACAAAATAAAATCTATCGAAGCCACAAAATTTTTCAGAATCATGTTTGATTATGAGCTCACTTTCAAACTATACTTCAAAAACACGGTCACTAGATACCAAAGAGCTCACAGGATTTTAAAATACATTTGTGGAACTTGATAGGGTTCTCATTTAGAGACATTGCTCACTTCATACAAAAGTTACTTGCGTTCAGTCATAGATTATGGTGTCTTTATTCATTATCCTAAGACTGTTGCGCTTGCCAACATCATTGAAAACTTACAATATGCAGCTCTAAGAACTGCTATGGGTTACAGATTTCCACTCCGAAAAACATTATCTTAGCAGAATCTCAAACCACATCCATTAAGGACAGAGCATTCTACCTGGGTTGTAATTATATAGTTAAGGCTCTCTCCAACAAGTAAAATTTAGCACACAAAAACATTCAGCAATTCTACATCAAAATTAAAAGATCTAAGTTTAAAAGAAAAAGATTAATTACGGAGTGTATTAATAAGGTGATAACTATCACTCACAAAATATTATATGTTTGCAAAATCGATGATATCCATGCCAACAATTATGACACCATTCATTTTTGCCCTTGAGTTAAATTTTAAGCTGGAAAATTTCTTCCGTGAATCCGGTAGTCCAGGTCTTGTTTTTGATAGTTTTTATTTTGAAGAGAGATACTTCACAGATGGCAGCAAAACCAAAGATTCTTCATCCGTCAGGTCTGTCTGTGTCATAGAAGATTCCCAAGTTGACATCAACTCCAGTATTGAGAATTAATATTATCTATACATATAACTAAATGTAAACGTAAAGTCGCAGAGGTCGCTAGAAAACACGTGCACATGTTAGTAATGGTCAGATAGATCGGACTTACATACAAAGTGTGCTAAACTCTTACCACTTGCGGGAGTTAAGCACCAATTTTAGCGCGTAAATCGCCAGGAATTTTGAAGTAAGATATGTTGATATCGTTCTCTCATATTTGAAAATCAACCTGTGCATGTGCAAGGGGTATTTTTACAAGAGATTATAGAGTTCTTACAACGCATATAATAAAAATTAATATTTAAACTAGTGAAACCTTAAAGGTATGATTAAAAAAATTTAAACATCATCATAACAAACAGAAGTCATTACAATATCAAATTGTACATGTATAATTAAATTAATTTAATTATCTAATTTTGTAATTAATTTAATAACATTTATTTGATGATGTAACTTATTAATGGATAAAATGTTCATAACACAAGTCAAATTTTTTAGTTCTTTTAGTCTATAAAAATTAATAGCATTTAATATTTCTGTTACGACGGATATTCATATCCTCGCTTAAAGCCGTTTGAATCTTGCGCGTCGCCAAGTACCACGCTTTTTCGCTACGTAGCATCCCACCGTAGCGCTCTCTTAACAGGAACAGTGAATCGTAGGGGATATAAGTATCAATGCCAGCTATAGTACACATCGGCGATGACCGCTATTTTTGTAGAAGCTACTATCGTAGCTCTCAACTAACATTGGTGCTCCGATGTTAGTACAAAATTAGTGTTACATCCGCATAATCACGGATGTATGAAAAATCCTTTTTGTGAAAAAAATCTTTTTATTATTTTTATCTCTTTTCAATTAATTTTTTTATTTTATAGCTATAGACAGATAATTCTGTTTATTTGCAGTTCTCTCTCCGAATAACATTAATAAACACATATAAATAAATAAATAAATCTTTTAGTAATAAAAAATATGCTGTATTAAAAAAATTTAATTTAATTTCTTGTGATAGTCTTAAGAGAAAAGCAGTAAGTTCGCGCGCCGTATACACTACCTCAGCATTTTTAGGCGTGATAAGAAGATATCTTCTGTCACCGAATGTGAGATTTTAAAGAGTTTCTCACGGCCGAACTGACCAATGGGACTCTTTTAAATTTTGACGAACTTGTATTTTCATTTCTAGATTTGTACCTTTCTTGCAGAGAAGAATAATTTTAATAAATCAGTCGGCAGTCAGTTCTACCAAGCAACAGTAAAAGCAAAAGAGAGAACCTCAATAAAAAAAAACTTGTAAACTCGCGCCGAATTCTACTACGCTATTAGTTTTTTTTCTTGTTGCTTCTTAAATTGATTTCTTTGAAAAAAAAAAAAAAAAATCAAGCAACGCGAATTCGGAACGCGCTTAAATCAACGAGTTATTTTCTTTTTCGCTGGTTTATCTCTGAATATACGCGATGTGTTTGAAATATTTTTGCAAGATTTAATCACAAAGTGTCAATAATAAATAAAAAAAGGGGAATTTTAACAAAAAAAAGGGAACTACGCGACTCACCTCTTTTACGATTAAATTAAATAAAACAAATATAAATCACCAACATTATGTACGTAAATAATAAACCAATCTACGGAGAAAAAGGACATTTTTTTCGAAAATTTTTCGTAACTGTGCGATCGAATTTACAGCTTACCAATCAATTTAACAATAAGAATAAGTAAACAAATTGCGCAAACAATCAAAAAATTATAATTACAAAATATTCGCTAGTAACCGCACAACTGACTCGTTTATGAACTGTAAATCAAAGTTCTATAAATATAATTATAAAATATATTTTCTGAATCGTGCTAGTGAAAAAGTTCAACTCAATAAATAGATTTTAATTAAGTAGTTCCTGGCTATAATTTATTTAACAACCCAACCAACTACAAGCAGGCAACCAGAGGGGAGCACCACGCCACATTTAGACACTCTGACAAAAAAATTTAAGTTACCTACGACCACGCAGCCAACCCATAAAAAGGTAAGTGATTTGGCTCCTCTACCCTGCATACATGGCAAGAAATATCTCACGATTGAATATTACGTCCGAGTAAGTCCTATTTAAGGTGACCGGACATAACAATTAGGACCTGTATTTTGTCGTATTATGCGGCGCTTTGTATACTATGACAATTTTATTCGGTCATTAAGCTGTCGAGTTCTTAATTGTACCACCTTAAGAACCGCGCTCCTTCACGGGCCGCCGTATAATGGGCCTTCTTTCTCTCCGTCGTCACCGCCGAGGTGAATGAATTTAGCTTAGGCTAAATGGTGATGTCCATCCATACATATTATTGTTCGTATTAATCGTGTCAAGATTGCCGTCTACCCTTCGTTTAGATTCTTGTTATTACCGCACCAAGTTAGATGCAGCCGCGCACTTAACTAGCATAATCAAGATCTAATTATACCGCCGAACTCAGTTAATATAATATCTTTGCATACTTTATTTGATTCTGTAAATTAAATTGTTTGTTACATTATATTTTTTACTCGTCGTTATAAATAGTTTCAGTTTGTGTTCTGTTTAATGAAGCTTCGGTACTCCCTAGCACGAAACAAAGTATATACCCGATCACTCTCCCGTCTTATCCACCGTCCATCCTTTCTACCTCCTCCAGTCTGACTCTGGCTTTGCTGAAGAGATTCAGACTCCTTAATTGCACCCGTCACTTAATTTAAGTTAGCAGTAAGGGGTACAACCGTTATACTATACAGTGACAGAAATTTTATTCTTAAAATTACTATGTCAGCATTATAACAGATCACAGACTATCAAAACGTGCTCTTTTATCTAACATTGTAGTAATTTTTATTAGTTTCCTAAAATTATTTACAGAAAAAATATCAAAAAATATTAGGCCATTTTCTAAATATTACACAACAATCTTGAAATAATTACAATGTCAAGATAATAAAATTTAAAATGTTTTAGTTTTTTCCAATAATACCTGTAAATTTTTCTAGTGCGGATATTAATTTTTGTCATATGCATTGTAGAAACTATAATTTCTTGTCAAAATACCCCTTGCACATGCACAGGTTTATTCTCAAATAAGAGAGAACGATACCGACATATCTCACTTCAACAATCCTGGTGATTCACGCGTTAAAATTTGTGCCCGATTCCGGCAAGTGGTGAGAGTTTAGCATACTTTGTATATGAGTCCGATCTATCTGACCAGTACTAACATACGCACGTGTTTCTTAGCGACCTCTGCGATTTATTAATACTGAAGGTAGTAATGCCAATAAAAAATAATTCATTGTATCTAAAAATCGACTCTAATAATATTTGTATCTTGATGTAAATAATATGCTGTACATAAAATGAAAATTTATAACCAGCATAAAAATTTGTATCGTTTATTTTATATAAAATTTATTAAATAGAGGAATAAAATTTTCTATATGGCATAGTAAATTTTTTCATAGTAAATAATTATTTATTATTAATAATTATTAAGATTGATTAAAAATTTACTAAATAAATAAAAATTAAAATATTTTTGATGAACTGCTGATATACTAGTTTATAAAATTATCGAATATGACGACTCCGTGGTCAAGTGGTATAAGTACCTGCCTCTCGACTAGAGGGTCGTGGGTTTGATCCCACCCCGAGTCAATTTTTTTTTACTTTAAAATTTTCTAAATATTTTTTTTTTAATTGAAACTTTATTTAATTTGAAATGGAAAAGCAATTAAAAAAAAATATTAGCATCGAATAAAAATTTTAAGTCACGTATAACACTACCAATGATCGACACGATGGGTGAGATACTTTTCAAACATTAGTAATAGAAGAAAAGGATGGAAAGAGATTGTGAAAGAGTGGAGATACTTGTTCTTATACAAGTAGCTGCGCTTAAAGAAATAATTTTTTCACTCGACGGCGTGCAGGGCACATCTTTCTTCACCACTAAAGCTGGCTATGAATGGAGAAGATAAATCTCTGCTTTTTGGACGGTCATGATAAATATTATATTTATTAGTATATAAGTAAATCTTGTATGAATATACCTTTTTATGTAACTTTTTGAGCATTATTTTAAAATAGTTGGCATTCTGTTGCATTAAATGGCACACACTTCGAATTTTCGGTTTTTGATGTAGAAAATGAACTTCATTTTTTATAAAGTTATTTTTAACGTTTCCTTTGACATTTCATTAAAAGTATTGAATTTTTTATAAAAAATTTTAATTTTGTATAAATGATCTAAAAAAAGTGCACAATTTTTACAGTTCTAAGGAAATATAAATTATAACGTTTAACTAATCTCTAAAAAAATTATTTGATTATTTTCGTAACCTGAAAACGAAGGATTTGAGCCTAATTAAAGTCATGTACCACTTCAAATAGCTTTGCTAGTAGCAATTTTGTATAAAGACAAAATATAAACTTTCGATGCCACTACTCCAGGCTGTTACTCAGTCGATTAAAGTCGCACATGACTTTAATTAGGCTCAAATCATTCGTATTTAGATTACAAAAATAGTCCAATAATTTTTTTGAAGATCAGTTAAACGTTATAATGACTATTTTCTTAAAACTGTATAAATTTTGCACTTTTTTTTAGAACATATATGCAAAAACGAAATTTTTTATGATGAAATTAATACTTTTAATAAAATCTTGAAGGTAACATTCAATATAACTTTATAATAAACTGAGGTTTATCTTCTAGATCAAAAACTAAAAATTCAAGACACTATAGAAGAGTGTGCCATTAATGTAACAGAATAGTAATTGTTTTAAAATTATGTTCAAATAGTTACATAAAAAGGAAGATTTATATGGAATTTACGAATATGTTTCAATACTTATATAAATGAGTTTAGATGTTGATATGAGTGAGTTTAAATGTTGATTGAGTGTGTACAATACTGGTATGAACGAGTTTCAATATTGATATTAATGAAACTCAATACTAGTATAAGCAAGTTTAACCTCCAGACGGCAGGGATATTTTTCGTTGATACATGCCTACTTTGATGGGATACTTCCATATAATCATCCCCCAATGGTCCTCGGATATGTTCGAATCATGGCAACACCACTATAGTGGTGTTGCCGGCCGTCTGGAGGTTGAATAATGATATAAATATGTCCAATACTTATATGAATGACTTTAAATATGGATATGAATGAGTTCAAATGCAGATCGGAATATGTATAGATAAATGTGTATTAGTTATATACGTAACTTGGGAGTACAAAGAATAAATACAGGCGAGACTAAAGTGCTTGTAGCTTCAGTAGCAGTCGCGCTTCGCGTGCCCTCGACTGGCTGCTACTCAAGCGACAAGTACTTTAGTCAAGCTTGGATTCAGAATCTTTCGTACTCCTAAGTTACGTAGATAAGTTTATGTCGTTGTAGGCCGTATGAGGAACATTAAAAATGATTTTTTTAAATTAATGATATATATTTTATTAAAGATAAGTAAATGATGTCATTATTTACTTATTTCTTTTATTTATTAACTATTTAACTTTGAAAATTTGTTTGAACAAAACATTCTTTAAAGTTAAGATTTTATATGAATTTGCATTAGCTTTGACATATGGGCAATTCTCAAAAACTTTATTTATTTTTGTCACTCGATTTTTAACAATTCAAAAGTCTATAATACAAGTTTCTGGGGTGGCACAAACTTCAATAAGAGCTTAAATTACTAGTTTTTTAAAGTAGAATATGTAATTAAATTTTGGTATCGATTGGAATATTGACCTTCACGGTATATAATTTTATACGTCAAAAATGATACTTTTTTTATATTTTTCTACGAGTGTTTCTTGAGCTATAAAAAAAAGTGCATACATACAATCATTCTCAAATTTTTAGAGCATAATAAATACGGTAAATACAAAAGTTTAAGCCTATCCTGGTATATGTGCCCTTCTTTATAAAATTGTTCGAATATTTTTAATGTAAGTGTAATTTTTAGGTGAAAATTACGCTTACATTTAAATTAGTCAAACAGCTACCGTATTTATTATGCTCTAAAAATTTGGAAATGATCGTATGTATGCACCTTTTTTATAGCTCAAGAAACACACGTAGAAAAAAAATAAAAAAAGTATCATTTTTGACGTATAAAATTATATACCGTGAACGGCAATATTCCAATCGATACCAAAATTCAATTACATATTCTATTTTAAAAAACTAGTAATTTAAGCCCTTATTTAAGTGCGTGCCACCCCAGAAACTTGTATTATAGACTTTTAAATTGTTAAAAATCGAGTGACAAAAATGAATGAAGTTTTTGAGAATTGCCTATATCTAACGACATTCTTTTGTTTTTACTAACCTATGAATCGATGTCACTTGCGTCATATACGACCATGCTAAGCGATATCTCGATCTGTCAATACTTCTTTAGGGAGTATAGATCTGTTAATACTCCCTAAGGGAGTATTGACGGAGAGAATATCGTCGAGGTATTAACATGAACGTATGCAATGTCTATAAAAATTTAGCGTGGTCTATAGGTATTCCACCAAATACGGCCTACCGCGACATAAATAAATATATGTATGATTGAAAAAAAATTAAAATGAATGTGTAATGTAAGGATGTGTATGTGTTTATATAATGTATGGTTTTACAGAATATAGGAGCAAGTGCGTATGAGATTTATATTGAAAGTATAAATGTTTAATATCAATGTGTGTGTGTATGCAATGAATTTTTTTTATAGAATATAAGAACGAGTGTGTATGAGATTTATTTTTAAAGTATGAATGTTCGATGTGTGTGTTGAAGTATCTATGAATATGATAAAAAAAAAGTTAAATGAATTGATGAATTTAAAAATGTGTGCATGATTGAAAATGTACATAAATATATTTGGATGCGGAATGTAATGATGAAAAAATGAAAAAGTGGTAAGAGCCCTAACCAACGCCCTTTGCCTATAAAGAAAACCACAACTTTTTCTTCTAATTTGAACCTTCTCATTTTTGGTAAATTTAATTTCTTTATTTTTTAACAATTAATTGATGATAAAAAAATAAGTGATACATTGAATCTACTTTTAATACATTAACTATACATTGCGAACAATATACTTTTGTTCAATGTAGCACGACTGAACAGTGAATACATAGCTGTTTGTTCTATATTCTTGCAAGCGCAATACTACTTCATCGCTTTCTTTATCTTTTGATTTGGACAATGTCGTCTGGATTGGGAGGTATTGTGTACGTTGTTATTCCTTAAAAGTATGCGCAGTAGTTACTGCGCATACTGGTTTCTGTGAAAATTGATGACAATCACATTCGCAGCCACTGATGTAAATTTTCTTCAAGGCTTTTAATTTAGAGCATCAGATTTCCTCCATGTTAATAATTATTCAAGAAAAATATTAATAATAAATTATGGTCAAGTATACATTTTATATTCATGCTTACTCGCACGGTAAAATCTCTTAGATCCAGTTTTTCTTCTCAAGACCTCTGATATATATTTTAGTAGCATTTTTCAGACTATCTTGCAACACTTTGATTATGTCACAGCATGAAGTTACTCCAGTTTTCCGGGGAACCCCACGATGTTTCTTTACTAAACATCTATTTACCGACATTTCTACGGTCAGAAGTTTCTTCCACTCATAAAGAAGTTTTACAAAATATGCCAAGGGCTTTGCATTCTTTTCAACGCGAAATATGGCGACCTCCTTTATAACAAATATGTTTGAGAATCTTCTAAAGCCTTGTATGTCTAATACATATTCCATGATCTTTTCTTTAGACTGCTCTCTCTCTCTAATGTTACTGCTAGCTTTCCGAACTGAAAATGATTCGACGGCGCTCGTGAGCTCTCTCCTATACTCTCGTTCCCTCTTTTCGAACTTCTACCTCCATCACCTCCTCTCTCTTAGAGTTTCCACCTCCATAATATCCCTTACCGCTTCCGAAAATGGGTACAAAGGAAAGAGCTACGCGAGCTAAAAATCATTCTTGTGCTTGAAGCCAATTAAGAAAGAAGTCCTCCGATAAGCCCACTATCACTACAAAAATTTATTTCCAAAGATCTTCAGATCAATAAGGTGTATTACAAAAAAATATGTCTAGATAGATCTTCTTAGGAGGTAGATATTACATTAGTTATTACTTTTTTTTTATAAATATATTATGTGAGCTAATTATTTATTTATTTGCAGTAGTCTCGATCATCAAACAGAACTGTTCAATCAACAGAAAGTATTAAAGAACATAACGTGAGAGGGATCACCACAAACAATAAATACAAGATCCAGTCTCCTGAATATTTCTCGCATATTGTTAAGCTGCTTCAAGAGTCGTTAGAGTATCATATTAATGGTCAAGCCAATGTCAACGATTTGGAATGTTGAAGAAATCTGTGTACTGCTGCCATTACTGCTTTACATGCATTGATAACTTTTCAACCATCAAAATTTTTGAACAAGAAATGCCAGAATTTAATGGTTCACTTGCTGATCATTCGATCTAAGCTAGACAGTTATTCGAAAACAGGCGGTCGTGTACAGGATATAGTTAAGAACAAGTTGTAACCTGCCAATATTGTTAATGAAAAGAGCGTTTAGTGTAATGACTTCCAATCAGCATTTGAGACTCGCATAAGATCTAGAGTAATATCTACTTTAGGTCATTTAGATATTATGACGTTCATGGATGATGCTAGAGCAGTATTCAAGTCATAGATAAATAACGCTCTAAACGAACCTAAAGCTTAAAGTCAATGCTAAGTTGTCCGCAGAATATGCGGTTCGAAAGGAAGATTATTAAACTATTAAGTCACTGAAGTAGAATATTTTTATACGGAAAATGCTGCCATCTTCCAGACTACCGATGTTATTCAATAGTTAGAGATTCGCAAAATATGTTAAGCTTAATCAATAACATCAATAAGCTTAATACTATGATAGGCAGCTCATACATTAAGCTACCAAAGCCTATCCAAAATAAGAACGCATGTGTAAACGTGCAAAGCAATGATGAGCAGTGCTCCAAGTGGGCAACATTATCTGCATTACATCCAGTTGATGAAAATGCAAAGCGTGTAAGCAAATATAAAGATTATGAAGGCGAGCTCAATTTCCAAGGAATAAACTTTCCTACTCCAATAAAATACGCGACTAAATTTAATAATCAGAACGACGTCTCCATTAATGTGTCTCCAACTATTCAATCCTTTCATGTCAAGTTATCTCTCTCAAAAAAGTACGCCATGTCAATTTGTTATGAATTCAAGACGTTTATGTTGATGATGAAGAAAAAGCCGATAGTAATAGCAATGATTCATTACTTAAATTCACTATGTATGGATTAAGAACTTATCACGATTGGTAAGCAGTCAAGTAACCGAACGTGACCATAAGATTTATGTATGCGATACATATCAACATTTTTTAGAAACGAAGAGAAATTCAAGGCTCACATATTGGACTGTCAGCAGATGAATAAGATTAGAATCCATAAACTTCTTTAATATAATGATGTATGTTGTTTCGTAATTTCAATAGTAAAACAAAAGCGCCATTCATTATCTACGCAGATTTGGAGTGCTTTTTAAAACCTGTAGATAACGATACACGTGTATAACAATGTCAACAAGCCTATAGTATTGGATATTACGTTAAGTCTAGTTTCGATGATAAGAGGTCTGGATATTACAGATATGGACACGGAAAGGATGACAACAACACTCCTGCTGAGTGATTCATTGAGAAACTTTAAGCATCAGTAGACGAGTTAAATACTTTACACACTAATCCAAAGCCTATAGATCTCACCATGGAAGATCAAAAAAACTTTCAAGCAGCTAAAATCTACCATATTTGTACAAAGCCTTTCGCTCCATCTGCTACACAAGTGAGAGACCACTGCCATTTTATAGAAAAGTACAGAGCTGCTGCCTACGAGGGATGTAATATAAATTTCCAAGACACAAAATTTATTCCAGTTGTCTTTCGTAACTTAACTGAATATGACTCTCATTTCATCATCACTGATCTCGTCACAGCTGACAATTTTAAAGGACATGGACAGTTGATTGCAGAAAACAAGAAACGCCATATTTACTTCATAAAGCATATAGAAAATAGCGATGTGAGTTTTAGATTCATAGACTCCTTCAGATTCACTCCTTCCTCACTAGAGAAATTGAGTTCATACTTACCAGGAGAGTGTCTGAGTTGCGGGTCACAGATCTTGATGAAACTTCGGGATAAGTATCTAGGTACCAAAATATGAGTAAAGCCACAGCCGTACGGTCTAACGCTTCGAAAAACTTAAGTTATAGACGATTATAGTCTTATTTTCAGAAAAATATGAAAAAAGAACTCCTAATTGAAGTGTGAATAATTCTGTCTAGAAATGTCTTTAATAAATCAACAATATTTAAAATGAAAGCAAATAAAGCAAGCTTTAATTCGCTAGTTTCTAAATTAAAAAATAATGATTAGAACTGAAGTTATGCTTGTTTAAAGTTGAGCAGTAAAAGAGTACCAAAAATCACCATCCTTCAAAATTTAGACTAGTTTTGGTACTCAGCAGAAAATTTGACTCAAAGGTTTTTAACCACCATCAACCAAGGGTTCCAAGTGTTCCTACTAGACTGAGTGTCCGTAGCATTAGAGAAAAACAAAAATTCATTTGTAGAAACAGAGACGAAAGCTGATAAACATAAATTATTTATTTAATGTGATGTTTGCAGCCAACAACTTCAATTTTCTACAGGAACTAATTAAATTTTAATAGCTATAGCTGTTTCAATATTATCTTTATTTCTACAGTGCGTCCCATAACTATAAAACCACCTAAGATTTGGATGAAAATTTTATCGAAATGTCAAAAAGAATTGCGATATCGTTTCAAAAACTATGAAATATTTTTAAAAACTAATCTCAAAAGAGAAAAAATATCATTTGAACATTTATTTAAGACTTTAAAACTTTCTTTACTGTAACAATTACAAAATAAACATAAATAACACTTTTTATTTTGTTCTACAACTATAAAACCAGTTTCATCATAGAATCAATGATGCCGATAGTGGTAGCGTCAGAGCGGGAAATTCAAAAATTTCCAAAGTAAAAGTATTAAAAAAAATACTTTTTATGATTTTATAAGTAATAATAAATTCAAAGAAAGAAAGTTACTGTAACAAAATGAATTTATTGCTCTTATTTATAATTTTTTAAATAATTTAAAAATCATGCAATATCTATGAATTATAAATAAGTGCAATAAATTAATTCTGTTATAGTAACTTTCTTTCTTTGAATTTATTAATAATTATAAAATCATGAAGAGTATTTTTTTTAATATTATTTTGGAAATTTTTGAATTTCCCGCTCTGACGCTACCACTATCGGCTAGAATAGAGCTTTTGACTGTCACAAAATGTGTTTTAACGGTCAACGGTTTAAAATTAAATTTTCATTGTTGGATATTTTTACTATTGCATTTACACATTTATTATTATATTTAAAAGAAATTTATTATAATGCCTCGAGGTAAATGCTTATCTGAACAAGAAAAAGGAAAAATCTTAGCGTATCGTGAAAGTAATATAAGTATTCGAGAAATCGCTCAAAAACTTAAAAGATCGCATAATGTTGTTTTAAATTTTCTTAAAAATACTGCTTTTTATGGTAAAATAAAAAAGGGGAACCAAAGAAAAAGGTAACTGCACGGATTGAGCGACAAATAATAGAAACAGCGAGTAACTCTACAAAAAGCTTACGAAAAATTAAAGAAGGATTGCAATTGAAAATTTCACGCAGTACGATTCATAGAGTAATTAAAAAGTCAGAATAAAGTTGAAAAAAGCTCCAAAGCTATTGCAACGCCATAAAGAGGCTCGGCTTGAATTCGCAAGATTTAACATAAACACTGATTGGAATAAAGTAAGTAAATGAGTAAGTATTGTACTAATATCGTAACAATATTGTGAATCATGAATTGAAGTTTAATTTTTTTAATTATATTTCAAGGTTATTTTCTCAGATGGAAAAAAATTTAATTTAGACGGCCGCGATGGCAATCACTCTTATTGAGCTTTTTTTAAAAATGGGCTTCTACGTTTAGCTTTTCCATCTTGTAAAATGAATGCAACAGAATACATGGATGTACTGCGAAATGGATCGTTACTTATTTAGATCAAAACGAAACAGAAAATTTCATTTTTCAACAAGATAATGCATCAATTAATGCAAGTAAAGCTACTAAACAGTGGTTTGTTAATAATGACATTTTAGTTTTTACTTGCTTTCCAGACTTAAATCCGATGGGAAATTTATGGGCTATTCTTGTACGTAGAGTGTATGCCGATAATAAGCAGCACAATACAATTAATGAATTAAAAGAGGCAATTTTAGAAGCTTGGAGTGAAATCGAAAAAGAAATTATAAAAAATTCAATTGACAGTACGTCCAATAGAATTTTCCTGGTTATACATAACCGTGGAGAACCAATTAAATATAAACAAAATAAAGTTCAATACTAAAATTATTAACAAAAATGTTATATCATATCAAGGTATTAATTTTATGTTTAGCAAATATAATTGCGCTGTTTTCCCAAAATGGTTTTATAGTTATGAAACGGATAAAAAATGTAATATTGTTGTAATTTTGTAATTATAATAAAATAAAAAGTTTTTAGTTTTCTAATGAGCCTTCAGGCGATATTGTTTTTCTTTTAAAAGTGATATTTAAAAATATTCCATAGTTTTTAAAACGCTATCGCAATTCTTTTCTTTTGAAGTGTCTAAATGTTCATATTTCCAGAATAATGGAAACTTTCGTAATAATAATGTGCGTCGTCAAGAGTCTTTAGACAGTATGGATTATAGTTATACAATTTATATGCATAGGTTACATTATACAATATTAGTGACAGGTGTGATCGTTAAGTATACATAGTATTTGACTGCAATTCTGACGCATATGGGCAATAATTTTTACAATACCTGTATATTTGATTCTATCTTAAAACAATAATTTCCACTTAAAGATATACAGTTTGTGCACAATAATAATATAATTTCATTAAAAAACTAGCTAGATTAATATATAAAAATTCATTTTAATAATTCAACTATATACTCTTTATAAATACTGCTTGATCTTTCAGTATCATGTATCCTATTATTATTTTCGTATTTTTCGATGTGTATCATTTCAGATAATTATCTCTTTTGATAGTTGCATTCAATGTCAACTATGTTCGAGGGTCTCATGCTAGTATCAACACTATGGCCTTAATTATTTTTGCAATGTGTAACCAGTGCAAATTTTTCCCTATTATATTTTAAATCACAAAAATTATCGTTTATGTGGGTCAGAATTCTAGTCAAATACGATGTTTACTAAACGAACACACGTGTCAGTAATATTGTATAATATAACATATGTATGTGAATTGTATAACAATAATCCTTACTGTCAAAAGAACCTTGACGACGCACATTATTATTGCAAAAGTTTCCATTATTATGGAAATATTTACATTTAGACACTTCACAGAATTAAAAATTAAATTGACAACTATGTAACACGTGAATGGCTGATTCCATTCAGATTCATGCAGGCCGTCACTGATCGAATTTTTTTTTTTCTTCTAAGTAATAAAAATACCTTCTATTATGTATATAAAGATAAAATTTACCTCATAGAACGCTCAAAATTTTTTTTTTTTTTACTACAGCAATTTTAGTGTTAGATGTAAAAACGAAAATTCAAAAATTGAAAATGAACCTCTACTTTTAAATGACTATAGCTCCGTCAATTTTTAACCTTTTTGAACGTTCTTTTAACAAAAGTATGCGAAATTTGGTCTAGTTTTAAATGCAATCTCGATTTTTGTGATACAATTTGATCTCGCTGAGTTATTTACGAAAAACCGAAAAAAAGCGATTTTTTTCAAACACGATTTTCTCAAAAACTATATTTTTTTTTTTTTAAATTTTTATATGATTTTATACATAAAAAATACTAACTTTTAGGATAGGTGAGAATATGCGATTTTGCCTCATTTTTTTTAAACAGATTTTTAAACGTTTTTTCTATATTTTCGATTTTAAAACATTGATACCATGGCGCATCGTACTATTTTTCCAACTTTACGTGTTCTTACAACTGTTTTTATGCTTTTATTTTTTAATATATCAAAAATATCAACAATAATCTTCAAAATAAACCCCGGATCGAATATTTTGATCAATTAGAACAAAAGTTATGACGATTTAAAGTTTAAAAAAAAATGCTGAAACTTTAAATAAATATATTTACTTTGAATTTTGAATTTTGAATTTTGAATTTGAATTTCAAATTTTGAAAAGGTGAATTTTTTAAATACTAAAATATATTATTTGGTCATTCCCAATGAACAAATAATATGCGATACAATTAAGAAATGAACACTAATGAATAAATGAACTAATGTGAATAAAAAAATCTGAATTTGAATAAAACCTTTCAATTTACTTCTTGCCACTCATGTCTTGAAGTTTTGGCAGTGTAGATTTGGTTTCGTTTACTTTTTCTACAGTAAATCTTTTGAATACCTTTAATTTCTTTTGCATTTCCTAACTATTCCATTTTTTTTGTCTGTCGAAAAACTTCTAACTCATCCTTGCGGATAACAAGAATGTTAATCGACGGAGTATATTTTGATACGTGAGTGGCGAAATTTTTAGCGTTTCTAATAAAATCTGCATTCTTCTTGGACAGATTATGCGTGGTAGCATAATTTATAACTAAACCATCAATACCATCACAAGCGCCTTTGATATGACCTGTTGCAGAAAAAGCCATTTTCTGTTTACTTTTGAGTTTTGAAACTCATAGAATTGATATCTATTTTTAAAATGACTGGCAGCTCCATCAGAAATGGTTATGATTTTATCAAGATCTTGCGCAATATGTTTTTGTTTTAAGTTGTCGATAGTTAAATTTATAGTCATTAGGGCATGAGACGAATCATGTTTAATATCGTCAGAGACGGTGACATAACTGACTGTCTTATCATTTCCAAAATAGCATACTGACGTAAATATTGATATTTGGTTTTTACTCTAATGATAGCTTTGAATTTCATTTTGAAGCAGAACTGTCCAATTTTCTGCAAAATCGACATGAATAACTAATTGGAAGTCATTATTTTTCGCTAAAAGTTTAACCTCTTTAATTGCTATACGTTGAATTTCTTTGACCAATTTATGAGCTCTTACAGTGAGAGCACGCTCTCTTAACTCTATTAAGAAATTTTCAATTGTGCTAGTTTTATTCAGTAAATTTGATTTTTCTGAATAAAATCTGCAATGTCTTGTTTATGCTCTTTTTTATAATTATTCAAAGCATCTGTAAATATCATATTTATTTAAAGTTTCAGCATTTTTTTTTAAACTTTAAATCGTCATAACTTTTGTTCTAATTGATCAAAATATTCGATCCGGGGTTTATTTTAAAGATTATTGTTGATATTTTTGATATATTAATAAATAAAAGCATAAAAATAGTTGTAAGAACACGTAAAGTTGGAAAAATAGTACGATGCGCCATGGTATCAATGTTTTAAAATCGAAAATATAAAAAAAAACGTTTAAAAATCTGTTTAAAAAAAATGAGGCAAAATCGCATATTCTCACCTATCCTAAAAGTTAGTATTTCTTATGTATAAAATCATAGACCAAATTTCGCACACTTTCGTTAAAAGAACGTCCAAAAAGGTTAAAAATTGACGGAGCTATAGTCATTTAAAAGTAGAGGTTCATTTTCAATTTTTGAATTTTCGTTTTTACATCCAACACTAAAATTGCTGTAGTAAAAAAAAAAAAAAAAATTTGAGCGTTCTATGAGGTAAATTTTATCTTCATATACATAATAAAAGGTATTTTTATTACTTAGAAGAAAAAAAAAATTCGATCAGTGACGGCCTGCATGAATCTGAATGGAATCAGCCGAATATTAATATTTGTAAGTCTTCTTTTTATTTTATTATCTTGTTTAAGAATTTTAATTAGTATTGGTATGTATGTGTATATTTTTGTCTATCATCATTTGTTATTATTTTTGTATGTTATGGAACCTGAAGGGGTCTTTTTAACAATAAGGGCAAAACGTTATTTTTTTTCATAGAAATAAAGATAATATTGAAACAGCTATAACTATTAAAATTTAATTAGTTCCTGTAAAAAATTTAAGTTCTTGGCTGCAAACATCACATTAAATAAATAATTTATGCTTATCAGCTTTCGTCGCCGTTTCCACAAATGAATTTTCGTTTTTCTCTAATGTTTCGGACACTCAGTCTAGTAGGAACACCTGGAATCCTTGGTTGATAGTGATTAAAAACCTTTGAGCCGAATTTTCTGCTGAGTCGTTTTAGCACAGTTTTCACGTAGTTTTGTTTATTCTCCGATTCCGACAGATTATTCTTTGAAAGGAAGGTATTTACAGATATTTTATTCGACACGTTAAAGTCCATCCTGAAAACAGAATAATAGTTTATTTTATTGACACTATATTTCATAAAGATTTCTTATTTAAATACTTTCTTAATAAGATGTTGCCTATTTGATTCTCAGTTTCCCTGGCTCCGTCTCCTCGTCTCTCTATATTCGTCCCTCCGTCCCCGTTTCTCTGTCTCTCCATCATTGTCTCCGTCTTTTCGTCTCCATCTTTTCGTCTCTGTGTCTCTGTCTCCAGCTCTCCGTTTTCGTCTCTGTGTCTGCGTCCCTCCATCTCTCCGTTTCCGTCGCTTCGTCTCCATTTTTTCGTCTCCGTCTGTCTGTCTTCGTCTGTCTGTTTTTGTATCTCCGTCTCTTGGTCTCCATCTTTCCGTCACCGTCTTGCCGCTTCCACCTTTCCCTCTCCATCTCTGTCTCCGTCAATCCATCTCTGTCTCTTCGCCTCCGTCTCTCCATTTCTTTATCTCCATTTTTCCGTCTCTGTCTGTCTGTTTCCGTCTCTCTGTCCTCGTCTCTCCATCTCCATCTCTCCGTCTTCGCCTCTCCTTTTCCGTTTTTTCGTCTCTATCTCACCTTCTCCGTCCTTCCGTCACCGTCTCTCTGTCTACTTCTCTCCATCCCCGTCAATTCGTCTTTGTCCCTCCGTATTTGTCAGTCAATTACCGTCTTCGTCTTTGTCTCTCTGTCTCCGTCTGTCTATCTAAATCCCTCCATCCCTCTGCCTCAAACTTTCCGTCTCCGTCTTGCCATCTCTGTCTCTTCGACTCCGTCCCTCCGTCACCGTCTCTCCGTCTCCATCTCTCCATTTCCGTCAATTCGTCTTCGTCTCTCCGTTTTCGTCAATTCGTCTTCGTCTCTCCATCTCCGTCAATTCGTCTCCGTCTCCCCGACTCCGTTTCTTCGTTTCCGTTAATTCGTCGCCACTTCTCCGTCTCTCCGTTTCTGTCGATTCGTCGCCGCTTCTCCGTCTCTCCACCTCCACCTCTTTCTCTCCGTTTCTCCGTCTCCGTCCGTCTGTCTCGGTCTCTCCGTCCCTCCGTCTCTGTCTCTCTGACTTCGTCTCTCCATCTATTCGTCTCCGTATTTCCATCATCGTCTCTCCGTCTCCGTCAATCAATCACCGTCTCTGTCTTTGTCTCTCTGTCTCCGTCTGTCTATCTCAGTCCCTCCATCCCTCCGCCTCAAACTCTTCGTCTCCGTCTTGCCGTTTCTGTCTCTCCGACTCCGTCTCCCTATCTCTCCGTCTCCGTATTTCTGTCACTATCTCTCTGATTCCGTCTCTCCATCACCGTCTCCATCTTCGTCTTTCCGTCTCCATCTTTTCATCTCTGTCTCGCCGTTTCCGTCTTTTCGTCTCCATCTTTTCGTCCCCATCTTTTTGTCTCTGTCCCTTTGTCTCCGTCTTCTTGTTTCCGTTTCTCCGTTTTAGTATTTTCAACTTCGTCTCTCTGTCTCCGACCTCGTTTCTGCGTTTCTCCGTCTTTGTCTATAAGGGGATATATAATCATAAGATCTACGTGGTTACTTATATATAGGATTTTTATTGGTTTTTCTGCTTTTGAATAAATACATTCGTGTCTTTCAATGAGTGATTCATTTCCTATAAAAACTACTGCTACTTCATTACATTTAGCTTCATTATATCGATGCTTATCCAAATCATCGTTTTGTCTTATGAACATTTTAACATCCATAGGTATAGTCCCATTTTTAATAAAACGATTATTTTCTTCAATTCATACTTCGTGCGTCATTTTATAAGCTGCTGCGTAAGAATTATTTCTCCTAATTAGAGAATCTATGTATTCAATAATTCAGTAGAACAATTAAGACCGTTTTCTACGCGGCAATTATTTGCTTCTTCGTTATCTATATACACATACGCACTTACACAATATCCGTCATTCTATTTCTGTCTCTCCATCTCCATATTTTTTTTGCGTTTCCTTGTTTTCGTTTCTCCGTCTCCGCTTCTCCGTCTTCATCTCTCCGTCTCCGTTTTTCTGTCTCCGTCTCCATTTCTTCGTCTCCGTCTCTTGGTATCCACTTCTTCATCTCCATCTATTCATCTCCGTTATTACATCATTATATTACTTATATATAATCTCATATTATATTAATACCATTATATTGATGTGAAGAATTAAGCCTTTTTTTTCCGGGAATATCATTCGCATAATTGTCACATATATATATATATATATATATATATATATATATATATGTGACAATTATGCGAATGATATTCCCGGAAAAAAAGAAGGCTTAATTCTTTAATTAAGTAATTAATTATAATTAATTAATTATGATTCTTAATTCTTTAATTAATAATAATTCTATATATATATATATATATATATATATATATATATTCCCATGTACATTTTTACATATACATGTTACATAAACACATACACTCATACACATGAACACATACACACATGCATATATGCACATACACCTACAGAACATTAGCCTCTATATCTCCAACTTTTTGTTTCCATCTCTTTGACTCTCCATCTCCGTCACTCTGTCTTTGTTTCTTTCTCTCCGTCTCTCCGTCTTCGTTTCTCCATCTCCATCTCTTTGTCCCCGCCTTTTCGTCTCTCTATCTTCGTCTCTATGTCTATGTCTCTCTGCCTCTGCCTCTGCGTCTCTGTCTCTTCATCTCCGTTCCTCCATCTATGTCTTTTTGTCTATGTCTCTCTGTCTCACATCATATTATTCCTGAGAGTTTTATTTGACATACTTGGCTTGTCTTATTCATTGTTAGTGATGCTGATTCAGTACTATCCTATTCAAAATCTGAGGCACCATTTATAGCGGGTCACGACTTGATTGAGCTGGAGTTCAAGGTCCCCAAACTTCTCAGCTCTCCAAAGAAGTTTCCTGCTCGTAGGCTGGGTTCTGTGAATACTGAATCTCTTAAAACTTTTCTTACGAATTCCCTTGAGGCTAGCTTACATGAGACTAATTGTTTTGTTCTGAGTAATTTAAGTGATTCTGTGTTGTCTTCTTATTTTCTTGTTGTTTCTAACTCTATTAGTTTAAGTTCTAGCCTTGATGTACAGGTCAATGCTTAGTCTAAATCTATTATAGATGCCTTTGATAAGTATGCTTCTCTTAAGCTGAATGTTATATGAGCTCGTAGCAAGCCATGGGTTTCTCATGATATTAAGCTTATGATGAAAAAGCGTGACCAAGCTTATCGTTGAGCTACGAGAACTGGTTGTGACGAGGACATTCAGAGATATAGGTCTCTGAGAAGCGAAATTTCTAACAGTCTAGCCACTACAAAAACCAATTACATTTCGTCCCAGTTGAATGCCGCCACTAATGCTAAGGGAAAGTGGTTCTCACTTCCGAAGCTTGGTTTGGCTAAGAGGTCGCTGCCTTCCCCTCTGCAGTACCTTTCTTCAGAGACTTTGCTAAAGCACTACTCTTCTGTTGCTAGTGGCCGCCCTTCGTTGACTCAGAGAGATATGGATGAGATATTGAGCATACCTCTGTCAAGCTGTTTGCCAATTTTTTATTTTCACATGGTTGATGCCAACAAATTAATGGCTTTATTGTTTCTGCTTCTTATAAGTCTTCAGGGTGTGATGGTATTTCTGTGGATATGCTTAAGATTGCTACGCCCTCTATTCTTGAACCATTGCCAGAGCTTGTGAATGATTCTCTAGCCTTTCTTTATTTTCCAACAAATGGGAAAAGAGCTTTCATACTACCTTTGGCAAAGTCTAAATCTGTTTCTTCACCGGTTCAAACCCGACCAATTGCTAGACTTTTTGAGATTTCCAAGGTTCTTAAAAAGGTTGTTGGCGAGCAGCTTTCACGGTTTCTTGAGTCAAATAATCTATTGAACGAGGACCAGTCTGGCTTCAGACAGGGGCACAACAGCCAGACAGCTCTTCTCAATTTTCTGGAAGATGTTAGGCTGGCCATTGATAGGAGAAGGGTCACTTCTCTTCTTTTCTTTGAATTCTCCAAAGCTTTTTGTTATGGTGCCTTATAGACTGCTTCTCCTTAAACTGCGTGGTTTCAACTGTTCTGTCGGTGTAATAAAGTGGTTCGCCTCTTATCTTCGAGGTAGATCGCAGATAAGAGGAGGATCTATAGAGGAGCTGGATCGTGATGCCACACAGTTCTGGATGAGTATTAATTCTGGTGATCCACAGGATAGTATCTTGAGTCCATTGTTATTTTCTATATTTATTAATGCTCTGCCTGAAGTTTTGAAGTATTCAAAATACATGTTGTACGTGGATAATCTACAAATTTATCGTTCGTTTTTTGCTTGTGACATAGAGGAGGAAATTCCCGTTATCAATTGTGATATTGAGGCCATTGTCGAGTGGGTATTTTTATTAAAATACTTTCTTAATGAGATGTTGCTTATTCAATTCTTTGTTTTTTGCTGTGAGGCTCTCTGTTCACTGGCGTGCAAACTGAATGAATATGCTCGTTTCTGTTGTAGAGTCCCTTATGTAGGACCTCTGAATTCTTTCATTATATAAGACTAACAAATGACGATTCTATTTGCTGTTCCTCACGGGTGTAGGCAAAGGTGCGCCCATACCACTTTCTTTTTATTTATTTTTTTAACATCAAATTTTTGATTCAGCTATTGTGGAATAGCACACAAACTTGATCGTCACGGCTCATCAAGACTTTTTCTACAAGATATACACCAGGATACATTACTTTTTGGAGTTCCTGCTTGTAAAAGCTACCAGTGATAGGCTAATCACGATAATCTTTAAGATGATATGTTTCTGAATTAGTTGCCGCCACTTTAGTTATAGTAAATATCCCTACCGACCAATTGGGTACACAACTCTTCTCAAATGACTGTCTACGCTTCTAACTCTAACTTCATTGCAAACTTTCAATTTGGGCTTATTAATCAAGCCAGTTTTTTTGATAAAACGTTTGAGAACTTGTGCTTGATTGGTAGGTGGAACATCGTTGGGCTTTATACCAATAGCTCGATGTTTTCTATCATTGTAAGCACCTATTTAACTTGGGTAAAATATTAACTCCGTTAAAAAAATCAGGTGATAAATATCTGATTTAAGTAATTTATCATGTAGAAACATCATGTAACGATTTTTTGGATTTTCGCGTTTTAAACCATGCTTAGTCAATTGAAAACAATTTTTGAAAATTTTAGCAAATTTTCAATTTAGAAAATTTTTCAAATAATTTGGTCTAAGAATACATTTCAACTAATTTTCAAGTTCGAAATTTTCAAAAACTGTTCTGAATTGATTAAGCATGGTTCAAAATGTGTAAAATATAAAAAAAACTGTTACATGATATTTTGGCATGATAAATTACCTGAGAAATCAGGTGATTTGTCATCTGTTTTCTTACCAGGAAAGCCACTTATAGTCACCACGTGAACTCAACTATAATTATATCTTGTTCTTCAGTGCACATTTAAAACGTTTATAAATGAATGCCTTGAAGTTACAATACGTGGGGTATAAATTGATCTTATATTTTTCCATGAGGCATTGTAAATTTGTATTATTGAATTTCTCCCTTTTATCTGTTTGTAAATTTTTTGGTACCCTACCTTTGCTTAGTATAGATTTCATAGCATTGGTAACATCTTGTCCAGTTATTCGCTTGACAGGAATGGCCCACGAATACTTTAAAAATACATCTATTACGGTGAGCATATATTTGAAACTTTTATTCTCTTTCAAATCAGGTTGTATTTCCACTGGATCTGCTTGCCACGTCTCGTCCAAACCTCGCACGTTGAACTTTTGACGCCAATAATGACGCGCTGGCTTGTCAAGCCCTTCTTCTACTCTTTGACGTTGTTCCATCGATGTTTATTGAATGACTGTTTTGTACTAACAATGAGAACGCCTTTTTCATAGTCTTGATTTCAACTTCGTTTTGTACAGATATCTTATCCAGCTCGTTTCTATGTATCTCTACAATTTTATCTAGGATATCATGATCACTTCTCAAACTAGATATTGCATCTAACTTTTTAACTTCTAAATGTATTATGCGCTGTAAAGTATCTTAATTTACCACATCGTTTAGTTGATTATGCGATGCGAAATTGCATAGTCTTTTGTTCTCCCAGTCATATTAACCATCACGAGTGATTTTATAACAAATATCTAGAGGTCTTCGACCACCCTTGCTTTGTTTAAGATTACATCCGAAAACGTCATACAATAAGTACTCTGATTTCAAAATTATTTTATAAAATAAGACAAGATGTACCACATAGAACAAAGTAGTTTATATAATTTGGAAAACTGGCCTTTGAATTTTATAAAACCCAAAGACATCGTTGCTGCAGGATTCTACTTTACAAGTGAAATTAATCAAGTTCGTGGTTTCGAATGCCTTACAAGAGATTTGTGGATGGAAAAACAGTAAGGATCCATTATCAGAGCATAATAAATAATCGCTGTAACTTCCTTCAAAATATGATCGCTGATATTTCTGCAGATGACTTTTTACGTAGTAAATGTAAAGTTTGCTTATATGATAAGGGAATAAAGATAGATATTTCATTGATTGGACATTGTTGCTTTTGTATCAATGTTCCAGTAATGTTGAACAATGCATAATCAATAGAAAAGACATTGAGGCCAGTCAATAGACCGAAAGAAAGTCTTATTTTGCCAAAATTAGTAACTGGCAACGACTTATGCGATCATTTGAAAGATAGTCCGTAGATGTTTACTTATATGTTTTGGACTAGCAACTATGATTTATTAATTAGTTATCAACAAATTAGTGCAACGCTTTTTTTTTTTTTTTTTTGCTAATAAAACGAAAACTATTCGACGAATTACTATGGTGTCGACGGAAAAGTTGTAAAGAATTGAATCATCAACAAAATGAGAGGTCAAATGATCCGATCGGTTCATTAGAACCGAAAAAAATTCGGAAAAACCGGAAATTTTTTTATTTTTCAAAAAATGTATGACTTTGTTGTTTATTGATATTAAGAGCTGAAATTTATCACAGAAGTTTATAATTATATCTACTTTTGAAATGCCAAAGGCAGATACTATCGGATAATTAGTTACTGTGCGATTGCAATTTTTTTTTCGGTATTCCTCCCTTCTTTATATTATCGATTGAGAACGTCGCACATACATTTTAAAAAGGGTTTTGAAAACAAGAAACAATATAATATTGAACGTATTTTTTAGTTTTCATTAAAATTGTGTAACAAGGGCGAAATATGTACTCGAACATCGACGTAAACGGTCGAGCGCGCGGTACACAGCAAAAAGTGGGGATGGAGGAGAAACGATATATATAGGTATGCCGGCGCGCAGCGTGAAACGTTCAATTTTTTAACTGGCTTGTTTTTGGCGATGAATGCACTTATATCAAAGTGTTTTTTTTATTAGGGTATTTTTAACTGATGAATCTGATTTCCTATTCAGATTTCATGAATAATGAAATCTAAAGATATTTTACAGTTTCTCCTCCATCCCCACTTTTTGCTGTGTACCGCATGCTCGACCGTTTGCATCGATGTTCGAATGCATATTTCACGCTTTTTACACAATTTTAATGAAAACTTAGAATATACGTTTAGCAGTATATTGTTTGTAGTTTTCAAAACCCTTTCTAAAATGTATGTACGACGTTCTCAATCGGTAATATAAAGGAGAGAAGAATACCGAAAAAAAAAATTGCAATCGCACAGAAACTAATTATCCAATAGTATCTGCCTTAGGCATGTTAAAAGTAGATATAATTATCATAAAAAAAAATGAAAATTTTTTTGGTTTTTCCGAATTTTCTTCGGTTCTAATAAACCGATAAGATCGTTTGACCTTTTTTTTGTTGATAATTCAATTTCCTACAACTTTCCCATTGACACCATAGTAATTCGTCAAATAGTTTTTGTTTTATTAGCAAAAAACAAGAAAAAACGCGTTTTTTGCACTAATTTGTTAATAACTAATTAATAAATCATAATTGCTAGTCCAAAACATATAAATAAACATCTACGGACTATCTTTTAAATGATCGTATAGGTCGTTGCCAGTTACTAATTTTGGCAGAACAAAACCTTATTTTGACTGGCCTAATTAGGTTGAGAGGGTGGGTATTCATATCTCAAACACCTTTAATAAAAAAGATTATTGTTTTTTTTTTGTCACTTGTTAAACCCTTTCCTCTGAGTAATCGAAGTATAATGTACACCGTTCGCTCGTATATCCCTTTGCTAACCATGATCATATTCTTCACGAATAACTTCAAATATTAAATGACATTCCTTCACTTTAAGCAGAACTCTTTATCTTTCTCTAAGACTGTAGGAGTGCAACATATAAACACTGCGCACTACTGAGACTATTCATCTAGCTTTTAATGACTCTCTTCGACAATCATCAACTTTTGATCGACTCTTATTGACTTTCAACAACTTTCATCAACTCCTGTTAACTTCATGAAAAGTATGCATGATAAGCGCGAGCTATGAATATAGCAAACTTATTTGAAACTGAGAAATAGGGAAAGAGGTCATTAAATCCAAACTTCCAAATCGAATAAATACGAATATTTGACAAATATTTTATTCTAATTAAGAGAAAAAGCTCTGTTTACAAGGGTTTTAAAAATTTATTTTGCTTCCAATAATACTGCTGGATTCACGCCTAATAAATCTCTTAAACTTATAAAAAGTTCTAGAGGAAAAGATAAACTTCTTTTGAATAGAATTTCCTTCCATACGAATAAAGTTATGAATGATGGTAATATACGCTGGAAGTTTCATCTTTACTATTTAAAACAAAGTTCAAGTCGTGCTGTAACGAAAGACATTAGACTTCTACTCGCGAGGAGAGATAATATTAATTCTATCGATCATAAAAGGTATCCAAAATCAAAATTACTCGAAGATGCTTATTCTCTGATGATGAAATAGAAAATTATCAAAACAGTAGAAAATACAATACTATTGAAAACCATAAGAAAAAATTTTGGTATAATGCTTTAACAGTATCAAGATGTAAAAAAGCTAAAGTAAGTTCTAACAATGTTCATAGTGATATATCATCGGTTTTATCTAATAATACTTACTTTAAACTCGAAAAGAATAATTCTGAAAACTGTAAACTGAAATCTGACATAAAAAGTCGATGAGAGTTGATGAAAGTCGATGAAAAATCGATGAGATTCGATAAAAAGTCGATGAGAATCGATGAAAAGAGGATGAGAGTCGATGAAAAGTCGATAAGGGATAATGCGAGTTGATGAAATGTCGGTGAGAGTCGATGAAAGGTCTATAAAAGCCGATGTGAATCGAGGCAATCAATGAATGTTGATGAAAGTCGATGGAAAAGTTGATGAAAAATTGATGAAAGACGATAAGAGTTGATCAAAAGTCTATGAAGGCTTATGAAAGTCGATGAAAAGTAGACAAAAGGCGAGAAATGTCGGTTAGAGACGATGAGAGTCGATAAAAAGTCGACGAGAGTCGATAGAGTCGGTAAAAAGTCCATAAAAGTCGATGAAAGTCAATAAAAAGTCCATGGAGATTGATAAGAGTCAATAAAAAGTCAGTGAAAGAGTATGAGAGTCGATGAATATCGATGAAAAATCAATAAATGTTGACGATTTAATGAAAACTCGATGAAGATGGATGAAAGTCGATAAAAAGTAGATGCAAGTCAATAAAAAGTTCGATGAGATTCAATGAGAGTTAATGAAAAGTCGATGAAAACTGATGAAAAATCGATGTAAGTCAATAAGAGTCTAAAAAAGTCGATAAGACTTCATCAGGATTGATGAAAAATCGATAAGAGACGATAAAAATTCGATGTTTGTGGATGGAAAGTTGATGAGAGTCGATGAGATGTCGATAAAAGTTGATGAGAAATCGATAAAAGTTCATGAAAAGTCAATAAAAGTCGATGAGAGTTGATAAGAGTCGATAAGAGTCGGTTATCAGTCGATGAGAGTCAAAAAAATCAGTGGAAAATCAATGTAAGTCGATAAGAGTCGATAAAAAGTCTGTAAAGGTCAATGAAAGTCAATGAAAATTAGACGGAAGATGATAAAATGTCGGTGACAGTCGTTGAACGTCGATGAAAAGTCGATGAAATTCGATTAAAAGTCGATGAAAAGTTGATAAGAATCAATGAAAGTCGATGAAAGTCGATGAAAGTCGATGAAACAAAGATAGAAGTCGATAAGAGTCAATTAAAAGATGATAAGAGTCGATGAAAGTCAATGAAAAGTCAATAAGAGTTGATAAGAGCCAAAAAGAGTCGATGAAAATTCAATAAAAGTCAATTTAAAGTTGTTAAAAGTCGATCAAAATCGATGAAAATCGATAAAAGTCGATGAAAATCGATGAAAGTCGATGAAAGTTAATCAGAATTTGATTTAACTCAATAAACAACCATCTTTACATAAATATCTGATGATGGATGGAACTCTGTGATATGGTCAAAGTTTAATGACTAACTAGGAGAGTGTCACATCTCCAGATCACGGATTTTGCTTAAATTTCGGGATAAGTTTTCAGATGACAAAATGTCGAAACAGCTAAAGTTATAGTAATTAACGCTCAATATTTCTTTAAATACAGGCAGTTAAAGAAAATCATTAAAAAAGTTACTAATTTTTCAAACACTTATAGCTCTTAAACATTGATAGCTAAAAGCTTATAACTTTTTTTAAATTAAAGCTGAGCTCAAATCCTTTCGAAAAAAAAGTTATAGCATATAAAAATATTATTTTTTCTTAATGTTATAGCATAATAAATATTGCACTTAATTTCAGCTTTTATCATTAATTAATGTTTTAAAAAGAAAATTCAGGCATAATCTTTATTATGCTACAACTTTGGGAAAAAATAATATTCTGATATGCTATAGCTATTTCTTTTGGAAGGATTTGATCTCAACTTTAATTTACAAACAGAGTTTCAAGTTTCTAGCTAGCGATGCTTAAGAGCTATAAGTATTTGAAAATCTAGTAACTTTTTTAGTGATTTTTTTCAATTGCTTGTATCTAAGGAAATATTAAGTTTTAAAGACTATAACTTTAGCTTTTCGCATATTTTGACATTTGAAAACTTATCCCAAAGTTTAAGCAAAATCCATGATCCGGAGATTTGATACTCTCCTAGTAAGTTTATCGACTCTACCGACTTCGCTTAATGAGTTTCTCGATGAAGGCCATCAATTCGATTCATATGTCAATAAAATTGCATGATTTTCCGAAGAGTCATTAAAAGCTAGATGAATAGTCTCAGTAGTGCGCAGTGTTTATATGTTGCACTCCTACAGTCTTAGAGAAAGATAAAGAGTTCTGCTTAAAGTGAAGGAATGTCATTTAATATTTGAAGTTATTCGTGAAGAATATGGTTGAGGATGGGAGAGGTCTTGTTTAGCGAAGGGATATACGAGCAAACGGTGTACATTACACTTTGATTACTCAGAGGAAAGGGTTCAACAAGTGACAAAAAAAACAAAAATCTTTTTTTTAGAGGTGCTTGAGATATTCATATCTACACTCTCAACCTAATGTCTTTTCTATTGATTACGCATTGTTCAACATTACAGGAACATTGATAACAAGAGCAACAATATTCACACGATAAAATATCTATCTTTATTCCTTTATCATATAAGCAAACTTTACATTTACTACGTAAAAAGTCATCTGCAGAAATATCAGCGATCATATTTTGAAGGGAGTTACAGCAATTACTTATTATGCTCTGATAATGGATTCTTACCATTTTTTCATCTACAAATCTCTGTAAAGCATTCAAAAACACGAACTTAATTAATTTTTGCAGCAACAAAGTCTTTGCATTTTAAAAAATTCAAAGGTCAGTTTTTAAAACTATCTAAACTACTTTGTTCCATGTGGTACATGTTGTTTTATTTTATAAAATAATTTCGAGATCAAAGTACTTATTGTGTGATGTATTCGGATGTAATCTTAAGCAAAGTAAGGGTGGTCAAGGACCTCTAGGTATTAGCTATGAAATCAATCCTGATGAATAATATGACTTGGAGAACGAAAGACTGAGCAATTTCGCGTCGCCTAATCAACTAAACTATGTTGTAAATCAAGATACTTTGCAGCGCATAATACATTTGGAAGTTGAAAGATTATTAGATGTAATATCTAGTTTGAGAAGTGATCGTAATAACCTAGATAAAATTGTAGAGATACATAGAAACGAGCTGGATAAGATATCTGTACAAAACGAAGTTGAAATTAAGACTATGAAAAAGGCGTTCTCATTGTTAGTACAAAACAGTCATTCGATAAACATCGATGGAACAACGTCAAAGAGTAGAAGAAGGGCTTGACAAGCCAGCGCGTCATTATTAGCGTCAAAAGTTCAACGTGCGAGGTTTGAACGAGACGTGGCAAGCAGATCCAGTGGAAATACAACCTGATTTTAAAGAGAATAAAAGTTTCAAATATATGCTCACCGTAATAGATGTATTTTTAAAGTATTCGTGGGTCATTCCTGTCAAGCGAATAACTGGACAAGATGTTACCAATGCTATGAAATCTATACTAAGCAAAGGTAAAGTACCAAAAAATTTACATACAGATAAAGGCGAGAAATTCTATAATACAAATTTACAAAGCCTCATGGAAAAATATAAGATCAATTCATACCCCACGTATTGTAACTTCAAGGCATCCATTTGTAAACGTTTTAAATGTACACTAAAGAATGAGATGTAAATAGAGTTTTGTTTGCACATTAACTAAGAACGGCTTGATATTTTATCCAAACTTACAACAGCTTACATCGAACTATTACTATAAAGCCAAACGATGTTGCAGCTACCAATAAAGCAGAAGTTCTCAAACGTTTCAGTAAAAAAACTGGCTTGATTAAAAAGCCAAAATTCAAAGTTTGTGATGAAGTTAGAATTAGTAGCGTGAAATATTGAAGCGAGCTTGACTTTATTCACGGTTGCCAGGTAATATTTTAATTACCGAATTTAAATTAACTTCATTGATTTATTCTATTACATGCATATACAAGGTGCATACAGCAATATTATAAAAGAAAATTACATTTATCAACGATCTCCTACAGTGCAATACTCTTGGAGATACGATAGTTTATAATTTTCTTTACGTGTGAACGAGAGGGTAATGTGATAAAAGTTATTATCGACGACTCCATTGAGTGCAATACTCTAAAGAGTGCAATAATAAACTTTCTTATTATTATGAGATATGTAGAAAAGTGTTTAAATCGACGACATCTTTGAGTGTAATACTCTTAGATGTGCGATAAATAACACTTTTATTTAGTGCAAAATGAATAAAGAAATTATTATCGACAACATATCCAAGTGCAATACTCTTCAATGTGTGATAATTAATTTTTAATTATTTCTATGAAAAATAATTAATGAGATGATATGAGTTATACTTTTATCAATAACTTTTTAAACAGATCTCATTTAAATTTGAAATACTTAATCTTTTTATTAAGAAATTAAGAAAATATATATATTTTACAAAGATTTAAAAGTTACATAGTACTTTAAGACAGAGTGCTTAGATCTTATACTTCTGACAGTATAAGATCGAATGAATACAGAATCCATATTAGATGTTACATGGTCGAACATCTAAAGGATAATGAGAGAGCTTGCTTGGATTCACGCTCTTTTATATTATTTCATAAACCTCCTATGAGGTTCTATTTCTTATTGAAGAATTATATTTTAGGAAATAGAATGTTCCATAACATTTATTTTATATATTTACAAAAGAAACATTTAATTAAGATAAATATATTAGCAAAAGAAACATTCTATTTCCTTTACATTTCAAAAGACTATTTTTTATAGTTAATTTTATTATCTATTAATTAAAAAAGCTAATTTTTTAATTTATATCTTTAAACTTTAAATAGAGTAATCATTTTTATACATATTATATAAATAGAATGTTCTATTTATATACACACAATTATTTTAGAAAGTTACATTTTATTATTAACAATCAAATATTGGTAATACTTCTTCATTAAAAGAAATAGAACATTCTATTTCTATAATCATTTTACTATATCTATACATATATACATTTGAGTTATCTTATCGACCTCAGTAGGTAACTATGAAGTCCTACTTATACTTTTAATGTCATTTAAATTTCTTATAACCAAAAATTATTTTATCTCTTAAATAATATAGTCATTCTTATGACATATTTATACTAAATTAAATAATTATACCAAAAATTTATATGAGCCGTTACATAGCCACCCAGATAGAATTGAAAATTTTTAGCACATAAAATACTATTTTATTAAGAAAAGAAATTTTCAATTCTATCTCTGAAATGTTTTTTAATTACACTAAACACTATATGATTGGTTGCTTATATTTATTGTTATCATAAATATCAACTTTAAATTAAAATAAGCTCAATTCGAAAATATAAACATTCAATCATATTTACAAACAAATATAATTTAATTTTCAATCTTCATTTTTCAGATTTAATAATTATATTCCAACAGTTTTCAATCAATTTCTATTAATCTAATATTTAAATTGTTTATAATTTAAACATTGATTTCGTTTTAAGAAAATTTTTCTTAGTTCAAATATAATTTAAATATAATTTAAATTATTTTTTTTTTCAAATGAATGGACAAATAAGTGTTTAAAATTACTTAATTTTATCAATATTCAAACTACTCTAAAATGTTTCATAGCCCCCCACTAAAAAGTGAAATTTAATTTCTATCTTTTGATATGAATAAACAGTCAAATAAACATTTAATTGCAATTTCTAATATCTATTTGCCTAAATTATTAACAAAGAATTATAACTAAGTTGAGCCCTCTCACAGCCTCTTTCTCAAGATAGAATTTCTTTATAATACATTCAAAACATAATTTTTTTTATATTAATTCACAACAAATAAATTTTTATATTCGATGCATTTTAAATTAAATTTTATCAAGACAAATGTATATAAAAATAAAGTCTATTTTAAATTACTGAAAAAGAAAACTACTATTTTTATTCGAATGAAATTGAATAGTAAAATTAAGTAAATACTAATTTTAATTATCTATATTGAATTTGTATCAATTAATCTAAAAATTACTAAAGATCTTCTTCCTTCTCTCTTCTTTCTTCTATATTTATATCTGTATTATAATTTTTAATAAAGCTATTTTATTTCTTTTTTACTTTTCTATATGCTAAGAAAAGCTTCTTTATCCAGGGTCTTGGTCCCTCTAAGGATAGCACATGACTTGAAAGTTGTACTTCCTTCAATAGAAAACTGGATTTTCTAAAATTTAATCTTAAATTGTGCTTTTCTAATCTTTTGAACAATCTTTCTAAATTCTCCAAGTGTTGTTCAAAACTATGTGATATGCACAATAAATTATCGAAAAATGCTATAACTGAATGGTGTAAATCACCAATAGTTGAGTCTAAACCCTTTATGAGAGCTGCACTGCTTGTAGATTTACCGAATAACACCACATTAAACTCATAGACTTCATTATTTACCATGAAGGCAGTGTATTTTTGCTGTTTTCATGTAAAGCGATTCGCCGAAAACTACTTATTAAATGGAAGTTTGACATATATTTTATGTCTTGGCATCTTTGAAATATTTCCTCGATTCCAGCTGGTGTTTCATGATCTTTAATGAGTTTTTTATTAAATTTTCTAGCATCTAGATACAATCGAACAGAGCCATCTTTATAAATTACAATAACCAATGGGTTGCTGTAAGAACTCGTTGATCTTCTAATAATATTTAATTCAAGCATTTTTTGGATTTCCTTGTCTACTTTTTCCTTATAATTAATAGGAATAGAAAATTGTTTATCGTCCTTGAGCTGCAATTCATGCTCATCAATATCTAGCAAACTTGGTTTTCCATTAAATATTCCACGATGATGAAATATAAACATAATTAACTTTTGTTTTTGTTCATCTGTAAGGCTTTTCTTTGGCAGTATTTTATTGTTCGATATCTTCGTACATTAAATTGTACTTGGGACCATTCAAATTTTTATTGTTTGGTTTTGAGACACTTTCACTGTACTCAATGCTCAAACTTTGATATTCATTCTGTCCAAGAATGATATCAATATAAGGAATAATCTCCTTTCTATTTTGATTTCTGATACATATTTTTTCATGTACAGTATCTAAAATCATTTTTAAGCCTTTTTGTACATCGTAGCCAATTATACATTCTCTCACTAGCTTTGGTACTACGATGAAAATGGCATTAAATTCAATACTTGCCACCTTAACAGTTAACATAACTTGCTTAGTTATTTTTGTTGATTTTAAACCAGTTGCACCCTTGATAACTTTTCCTGTTATAGGTAATGTTGGACGATCATTAAAAATATGAGAATTATTCTTGTAGAATTCTTCCGCAATACAGGTCAACTCACTGCCTGAATCTATTGATGCTTGAATTTTGATGCCTTCCACCTCTAATGGTATCTGAGGACATTTCTTTTTTATGATGTTGACACCGTCAGGTTCAATATCATATAAGAGTTCACTACGAGGATCACTAAATATAGTGTTAACCTCAAAAATTTCTTTTTTATCAGTTGCATTTTGCTGATTTATTTTGCTTTTTCTTGGATCCGAGTTACAAAATGCAACTACTGTCCGTTTCCCGATTTTAATGTACCTGCTTCTGGAAATGAGCTCGTAACATCTACATCTTCTTCATATCTTCTACAGGCTTCATTAATAAAGTCTTGTTGACTTGACGATTTTTGCTTTGGGTTTGAATCTTTTGGTCTATTCCCTTGTTGTACTCTCATTTTATTTACCTCATGTGCATTATAAAGTTTTTGACTATATTCATTCTTATTATGATCCTTATTATAATAATTTGGATTTTTATTCGGATGGCTTTTATTCTTTTCCGTAGAATCTTGCTCATCCTCTTGATCTTGATTATCAAAATCAAATTCAGATAACAGTGCAAAGAATGCAGTTTTATCTTTAATTCGTTGTACACGTATTGCACTTCGAATTCCTCTATCAAAATGACTGCTTAATTAAGTTATTATTTCACAATCATCTCGATGTTGATCTAGTTCTTGCGCTAGATTGAATAACTCCATTGCATAGGCTAACCTATTTGAATTCTTTTTAGGAATGAATTTCCCAAATTCAATTTTCCTTTGAACTGCTCTCTGTGTATTTTCATTCCAGAATTGCAGCTTGAATCTTTCTTCAAATTCCTCAAAAGTTGTAATATCATTCTCATTGATATTAAACCAACTTTGAGCAATCCCTTCTAAAGCTTGAGAATAAATATATTTAATTTCTTTCTCATTTAATTTAGTGACATCTATATACCGCTTAAGATCATTTAAGAACTTAATTGGTCTTTCTTCTGTTGTTCCTTTAAATTTAGGAATTTTTTAATTTAATTTTTTAGTAACATCACTTACTAGGAGAGTATCAGACCTCCGGATCACGGATTTTGCTCTAACTTTGGGATAAATTTTCAGATGTCAAAATATGAAAGGAAATAGAATTTTAGACCCCAACGCTCAATATTTCCCTAATTACAGGCAATTGAAGAATACCACTAAAAAAGTTACTAGATTTTCAAATGCTTACAGTTCCTTAGCATTGATACTTAGGAGCTTGAAACTTGTTTTAAATGAAAGCTGAGCTCAAATCCTTTCAAAATAGTAGTTATAGCATGTCAAAATATTATTTTTCCCAAAGTTATAGCGTAATAAACATTAGACCCAATTTCAGCTTTTGTTATTGATTGTTTTAAAAAGAAAAATCGGATTCAATGTTTATCACGCTATAAATTTGGGAAAAAATAATATTTTGACATGCTATAACTACTATTTTGAAAGGATTTAAGCTCAACTTTTATTTAAAAAAAGTTTCATGCTCCTAAGTATCAATGCTAAGGAACTGTAAGCATTTGAAAATCTAGTAACTTTTTTAGTGATATTCTTCAATTGCCTGTAACTAGGGAAATATTGAGCGTTGGGGTCTAAAATTCTATTTCCTTTCATATTTTGACATCTGAAAACTTATTCCAAAGTTAGAGCAAAATCCGTGATCCGGAGGTCTGATACTCTCCTAGTAAGTGCTATTTGATTACCATTACAAGTATAATTTATTGTAGAATTATCCACTTGTTCTCGCAAACTTTGCATGGCATTCTTATTATTTCTTATTGCCACGTCTAATTCATCAATCTCTTGATGTCTTATATTTGACGTGATATCTTCATTCTCTTTAACAAGATCATTTAGAGTCTTGTTTTCTGTTTTCAAACTCTCTATTTCATTTTTTAAAGTTTGAATTTCTTTTTGCCATTCAGCTTTGGCTTCTTCTAACTTTCTATTCATTAACCCTTCTAGAAGAGTTAATGATTCCTTCAGAGAATCTTGGCTTATTTGCATATTATTTTGCAATGCACTCTGATTTGTTACATCTATTTCAATGTTTATTATCCTTGCTTCTAAGCTATCTTGATTCTCATTGAGGCATTTTACTTTCTCTGCTACTGCTCTTCTCCATGAGCCAGATTTTCTTATAGCTTCAGGAGAACTTGCATCTGAGAGGTGATCTATTTCATTTGAAAGCTCTTCAGATGTCTTCTCATGTAACTTTAGGATTGATCTTCTTTTCGACATTTTTAAATTTAATTGTAAATTTAAAAAATAAAAACACTGCCAAGTGCTTTGGCGGAATGCTTTCTCATAGAGCTCTTTGAGTTTCATTATTTTTTTTATATTTATTTAATTGTGATTTCGATATAAAAAAATTGTCTAACATTAATATTTATTAATAAATTTGTACTTTAAAAGAACGATGGCAACGAAATTCATTCTTCTTCTTCAAATATTTTTTCCATTTATTAAAAAACAATTTAATTTATAATATTTAATAATGATTATATTTAAATACTTTATTGAATGTAATAATACAAGTCAACATCTAAATCAGTAGTACTATTATAAATTTTCAAGAGTAACTCAGAAATCAAAAGAAGTGATCAAAAAGCTACGCTAATAAAATTATTTTTTTTAAACTTGGTTTATAAAGACACTAGCAAATAACTTGTATACAAATTTTAGAGCAATCCTATCGAGTACTTTACGTAAAATGGAAAAAAACTGAAATATGAAAATTTTTTAAGAAAACTTTTAAAATTTTCTAAAATGAAAACTACGCTAAAAAGATCGGTTTATAAAAGTTATCCTTCTTTTGGCAGATGCAAATTATTCCCATGGAAATCTCAAAGCAAATTCATCAATTAACTTACGTAAAATACAAAAAAAACTAGAAATTGAAAATTTAATTGAAAAATGAATACAAATTTTCAATAGCTTTCCGCCTAGTTATACAAAAACATAGATGGTATACAAAATTTGAAGCAAATCCATCGAGCAATTTTCGAGATCTAACTGGTTAAATAAATAACATTTTCTTTTCAAAATTTTAAAAATGCTCTAAAATTAAAACTACACTATGAAAATCAATTTTTGAAAATTTCCCTTCTTTTGGCAGTCGCAAATAATTTCCCTGCAATTTTTAGAACAAATCTATCGAGTACTTTACGTAGAATAAAAAAAAATTAGAAAAGAAGAATCGAAATTTTTTTTTAAATCTTTAAAATTCTCTAAAATTGTAACCACGCTAAGAAAAATAGTTTTCAAAAGCTTATTTTTTTCAGACAATAGCGAATTAATTGTATAAAAATTTTGGAGAAAATTTATAGTATGGTTAACGCAAAAAAGAAAATAAATGAAAAATTAAAATTTTTTTGAAAATTTTCAAAGTGCTCTAAAATTAAAACTGCGCTGAGCAAATTAGTTTTCCAAAGTTTGTTTTCTTCAGATAGTAGCGAATTCATTGCATACACATTTTGGAGCAAATCTATCAAATGGTTTTCGTAAAATAAAAAAAAATAAAAAATAAAAATTTTTTTAAAAATTTTAAAAATGCTCTAAAATTAAAAGTGCGCTAAGAAAACTAGTTTACAAAATTTTTTATACTTTTGGCAGTCGAAATTAAGTTCCATACAAATTTTCGAACAAATTCTTCGAGTAGTTTACGTAAAATACAAAAAAAATGAAAAATCGAAATTTTTTTAAAATTCTTAAAATGATTCTAAAAAAAAACTACGCTAAGAAAACCAATTCTCAATAGCTTCCGCACCAGTTCATCAAAAAATTGAATTGTATGGAAAATTTGAAGTAAATCCATCGAGTAGTTTTTAAGATTTTTTTGGCTTAATAAATAGAAACATTTTTTTTTTAAATTTCAAAATGCTCTAAAATTAAAACTAAGCTAAGAAAATCAGTTTTTTAAAATTTATTTTATCCGGGCAATCACAAATAAATTCCATGCAAATTTTGAAGCAAATTCATCGAGTAGTAAACAAAAAAAACCAAAAAACCAAAAATCGAATTTTTTTTTTTTTTTTAACTTTAAAATGAAAACTACGCTAGAAGAACCAATTATCAATAGCTTCCCAGCAAGTTAGTCACAAAACTAAATTCCATGCAAAATTAGAAGCAAATCCATCGAGTAGTTCTCGAGATACACTTTAGTAACTGAATTCATACATCCACACACACACATACACATACACACATACATACAGACATTTTCTGGAAACCACTTTTTTCGACTCACCGAGTTCAAATATGTACAAATTAATGAAAAAATAGAAAAAAATTTTTTTTATCGATACAATGCTTTCTCTATGAGAAAGCAAAAATAAGAAGAAATCCTTTTTTGTAATTCAATACAGCTTTGTATTGAATCATATTTACTTTGAATTTGCTTTCAAAGTGCTTAAGACTTGATTTAAACTTAATGCAAATTTCCTAAGTGGAAACTAACCATTATATTGTATGTCAGTAAACTAATACATCTGCATATGTATGTGTATGTGCTTACACTTACATCTGAATATCTTTAGCTGTGCTCTTTTATTCTATTATTCAAAATTTAAAGTTTTTAAATATTTATATTTAATTAAATTATTAATTTATTGCAAATTTATTGTTGCAAATAAATTTAATTAATTTATTTTAATTATTTATGCATATCAAATGAAGAAAAAAATTGAAAAAATTTTTAATGCTCTAAGGTGGATTCGAACCTCCGCCCTACGTATGCAAAGCAAGAGCTGTATCATTAAGCTAACGTGGCTTATCATGCACTACACATATAAAGATGTTATAATACAACCTTTATCCGTTGATATAGATGTCTTAATTTTTTATGAGACTATTTAAAAATAAATAAACATTTTTTATAATCATTTATTTTATTAATTTTTAATTTCTCATCTCTTTTAGTTTTGACTACGTTAATGCCTCCACACGTGCATAATCGGTGCCCTCAAAGAGCCCCCCGTTATACAGAGGTTGCATCTAGTTTTTAATACTAGATTCTCTATTTATTGCTGTATGACCTTCAATGCATGTCCTGTCACGGTCGCCAGTTGAAACGGGCTTGACTTTATTCACGGTCGCTAGGTAATATTTTAACTACCGAATTTAAATTAACTTCATTGATTTATTCTATTACATGCATATACAAGGTGCATACAGCAATATTATAAAAGAAAATTACATTTATCAACGATCTCCTACAGTGCAATACTCTTGGAGATACGATAGTTTATAATTTTCTTTACGTGTGAAGGAGAGGGTAATGTGATAAAAGTTATTATCGACGACTTCATTGAGTGCAATACTCTAAAGAGTGCAATAATAAACTTTTTTGCCATTCTAACCCCAAAATCGCAACTTTGTTGCTCTTTCTTGGCTCCTATGGCAAAAAATACGGTTTGCAGCTGGTATAAAAAGGCTTTTTTACGAAACTCGTTACGACCCTAGCCTTCGGCTCGGGCCGTAAACTTCTTGTTTCGTTAACAAAGCCTTTTCATACCCGTAACAAAATGTACTATTTTATTATTTTGAGATATGTAGAAAAGTGTTTAAATCGACGACATCTTTGAGTGCAATACTCTTATATGTGCGATAAATAACACTTTTATTTAGTGCAAAATGAATAAAGAAATTATTATCGATGACATATCCAAGTGCAATACTCTTCAATGTGTGATAATTAATTTCTTAATTATTTCTATGAAAAATAATTAATGAGATGATATGAGTTATACTTTTATCAATAACTTTATAAACACAGTCTCATTTAAATTTGAAAGACTTAATCTTTTTATTACAAAATTAAGAAAATATATATATTTTACAAAGATTTAAAAGTTACATAGTACTTTAAGACAGAGTGCTTAGATCTTATACTTCTGACAGTATAAGATCGAATGAATACAGAATCCATATTAGATGTTACATGGTCGAACATCTAAAGGATAATGAGAGAGCTTGCTTGGATTCATGCTCTTTTATATTATTTCATAAACCTCCTATGAGGTTCTATTTCTTATTGAAGAATTATATTTTAGGAAATAGAATGTTCCATAACATTTATTTTATATATTTACAAAAGAAACATTTAATTAAGATAATTATATTAGCAAAAGAAACATTCTATTTCCTTTACATTTCAAAAGACTATTTTTTATAGTTAATTTTATTATCTATTAATTAAAAACGCTAATTTTTTAATTTATATCTTTAAACTTTAAATAGAGTAATCATTTTTATACATATTATATAAATAGAATGTTCTATTTATATATACACAATTATTTCAGAAAGTTACATTTTCTTATTAACAATCAAATATTGGTAATACTTCTTCATTAAAAGAAATAGAACATTCTATTTCTATAATCATTTTACTATATCTATACATATATACATTTGAGTTATCTTATCGACCTCAGTAGGTAACTATGAAGTCCTACTTATACTTTTAATGTCATTTAAATTTCTTATAGCCAAAAATTATTTTATCTCTTAAATAATATAGTCATTCTTATGACATATTTATATTAAATTAAATAATTATGCTCAAAATTTATATGAGCCGTTACAATATTCATTTGAGAAGCGATATACACCAAACTGGTCTATAGAGATATTTACAATAACTTAAGTGGCAGCAACTAATATAGCGACATATCATCTTGATGATTATCGCTGCTCGTAAAAGCCACCAGCCTATCGCTGGTGGCTTTTGCGAGCAGGAACTCCAAAAAGTAATGTATCTTGGTGTACATATTGTAGAAAAAGTCTTAAAGAAACTTTGTTATCTAGTTTATGTAAAATGGCTTGGTTTTGATGCTTGACGCAATAGCTGGATCAATAAATTTTATGTCAAAAAAAATAAATATAGGGAAAGTGGTATGAGCCCTCACCTTCTCCGACACCTGTGAGAAACAACCAATAGAATCACTATTTGTAAGTCTTATATAATAAAAGAATTTATCATATAGGACTAAACCATGACTCGTTTTCCTCTCCATTGTCTTTATTTTTCTTCTCTTTACTATTTTTACAATATACATTTATTTAAATTTAAACTTATTATCACCAAGATGTAACATAAATAATTTATATTTATTACCTTTTATCGCTTTTTCTTCAAATGAATTTTCATTCTTCGCCAATGCCTTGGACACTTGGTCTGGTATGAATTCTGATGACTACAATCTTTTAACCGAATTTTGTGCTGATTCTTCTCAGCTCAGTTATCAAGTAGTTCGATTTTTTTTTAGATGAATAGATTCTTTTTTGGAATGAAGGACATTGCTTATTCAATTTTCCATTTCTTGCTGAGAGGCTCTCCGTTCTCTGGTCCGTTAACTGAACAAATATGCTTGTTGCTATTGCAGAGCTCTTTATGTAGGACTTCTCCCCTCTTTGGGACTAGTCCCACATTTTCTACCTCCTATCCTCCAGCAACTCCTAATACTTCTGATTCTTTTAGAATATCATGCCTTTATGACAACGTATCAGTTGTATTAGCTAATAAATAACGTTTGTTCTCATGCGGACTTAAAGCCATTTTTAATTGCTGCTCCGTCCGTACAACATAACAGCTGGAACAAGTATTATTTTTTCACACTCAGGGCAGGAAATTAGCTTTTTGTAGCCTATTTGTTTTCTACTCTGAGAAAGGAAAATAATTTTTGAATTTAAAAATTCATTTTTCTACCCAGGGAAAATAATTTTCCTTTTCAAGAAAGAAAGAGAATTAAATAATTCTTTTTGTATTATTATAATTCAGTTTAACCTCATTTCGTCGAAGAGTTTGTGTTTTGAAATTTTCACCCTATCACCCGTTGATTAGAAAATAAATAACTTTTTATTGCGTGTGATTTATATAGCTGCAAACAAAACCTCTCTCTGCCTAAATAAAATGAAAAGATGAAAGGGACGTCATTAACAAGAAGAGCACCCCACCTTCGGGAAACGGATTCGGCTGAAATTGCAGGGTATGATTTTATGATGAAAAAAAATGAACCCTAAACGTTTTGTTTTTGTCGAATAGGCTCCTTAGACACAGATATAGACACAAGAGCCTTTATAAGAACTTGAATAACCAGAGAACTAATACTCTAACAAAAAAATGCATAAAATATGAAATAAAGCACGAATCAAAAGCTTTAATTTAAGCATTGTTGAATTAAAAAAACTTCTACAGTTCAATAGTTACAGGTAATTAAAATATGCTAATGAAATAACAAAATATTGATCATATTTGATATGCTAAAAATATTAAGTAAATATGTGGTAATATATAATTGAGAAGAACTCTCGAACAACTTAAGCTTTTTATTGCAACAAAGCTCAAATTAAAGCTTATAATTCCTGCTTCATTTTATTTTCCATGCATTTTTCTTTAAGAGTCTTAGTTCTTTGGTTATTCAGGTTTTTATACAGGTCCTTCTTTACACCGTTTTCGAAAAAATGTCTGTAACTTTGCCTAGGAAGCCTGTTCAACGAAAAAAAAAACACGAGTTCATTTTTCTTAATCAAAAAATTATATCCCAAAGTGTGAGCCAAATCTGTAGGTGGGGTGCTCTGTTTGTAAGAAGCGTCAATTATAAAATTATTGGAAAAATAGCTCTTTCGGTTCCCCTTCTTCATGTTAAGAAGCCTTTATATTCGTTGTTAAACCTATTTATTCAACAAACAATAAATAATAATTAAGTAATCAAGATAGAATCTTCGATGGAAACAAAGTCTGACTCCGACGACGAAGTACCGCCAGAAATACTTGAAGAAGTAAAAACTATTGTACATAATAAAATAATTACAATAAAAAAGCTGTTGTACTTTTATTTGCATATGGTCTAATTTTTATATTAACTTATTTATATTTGTATCATTATTTTTCATTTATACATTGATTTATCAGAATTAATATTTGTACTTTTATAAACATATCAATTTCAAATTAAATATTTGATGCCCTTCGTGTGAAAAAGCCATATTTTAGCCTCGGAAGAAAAAGTGTTTTTTCCCCCATCTTCATTGTCTCCCCCGCTTCGCTCAAGCAACAAACTCTACTCTTACAATGGACTTATCAAAGAGGCAATTGCGATAATCAACCGCTTAAAAAGGGGTTCCAACCCCTTTAGCCTTCTTGATGGGGTTCTCATCCTGTATGCGGACTGCATACATTTTGCTGCGCAATTCGATCAAATCTGTCATTTTATTGCCTTCACATTCATTTTTCATGAGTCCAACCACCTTCTTGTCTACAAGAGAAAGTCCAAACTGATTATTCACTGAATAGTTTCATGTATCGAACTTGTCGATGTCTCTCTCCATCATCTTGTACACATTCACATCACTTATTGCATAAATAAGGCTCTCCGTGTCAGAGTACAGCAGTTTACATTTGTCATTAACATGTTCTCTCATATATGAGTATTGAAAATCATAAATAAGAGACTTACAAGTAACACTTCCCAAGTGATACTCGCTGATTTGCAACAAACGTTGCACATCAATAGAACACTAAAAAATATGGGATCCTTGTTTTTTATATTAGCAGAATGCCGTTTTAAGGGGTAGAAATCACCCCTATTAGCCCCCAAGCAAGCTAACCTACCTAAGCCTGGGCGGGGTGAGATTAATCGTCTGATTGTGTTTAAATAATAAAGTTTTATACCCCCAATAGGCTAACCCACGATAACCCTGATCCATCTCGCCCCTACGCGACCCCTAAAAGCTATCCCTATCAAGCCCCGAGCACGCTAACCAACCTAACCCAGGATAGAGCAAGTTTAATTGTCTGCTTATCTTTAAGAAGAAAATTTTAATACCCATAATGTGTTAACCTACATGATAACTGATCTATCTTACTCCTACGAACCTTTATAAATCTTAAAAACTACCCCTACCGACCCTTAAGCAGGCTAACCTACTTAAGCCTGGATAGAGCGAGTTTAATCAACTGTTTCTTCTTAAGCAATTAAGTTTTTCACCCTAAATAGGCTAATTTATCTTTTGAATCTGAAAACTTTACGCCCACACATCTTTGCAAGCCTTTAAAAGCACCCTTATTACCAATCCTTATTTTACAGATTAATTATTTTAGCCTGAGAACAGCGATTTCAAGTACTTGTTCTTCCTGGAAAAAATTATGTTTTCCTTTGAGCACGGTCACCCTATATTAAGTCTTATCCAGAGACAATGACGTGGATGTAATAGAGTATTGTTTCCTTATAGGTGTTGGATTAGAGCAACTCTCCTTGCCTCTCACTATTTGGGGTGCTGAATTAGAGTGAGTCCTCTTGCCTCTCATTTTTTTAAGATTATCTGAATTAATCAATATATTTTTCACAATAGTATGGTAAATTTTCTTCAGTAACTGCAAAAAAAAAATGCTGTATACAAAGATTTTTGCTACACCAAGCGCATTTAATTACTACAGTCTCATTACATGATACACATACTGTATCTGAATTCTAAAAACAATACTTAACCAGTGTTAAACATTTCTCTGGTTTATTTGATATGAATCCACTCTTTCACAATGCTTATTTAAACATTACTACTTTACTAATATTACTACTATTATATTAAAGTGAAGATTGAAGACTTTTTTTTCTTACGTGAATATCTTATGCATTATCGTCACATAAATACATACACATACACACGTGCATCTTTAACATACACGTACACACATACACATGCATACATACACATACACACATACACACATACACGCATACATATACGTACATACACATACATACATATACACATATCCATACACATACACTTACTCATATATACATACACACATACACAATATCTGTCTCTCCGACTCCGTCTCCGTCTGCCGTCTCCATTCCCGACTATCTGTCTCCGTTTCTCCGTCTCCGTCTCTCTGTCTCCGTCCCTCCGCCTTTGTTTCTCCGTCTGTATGTCTCAGTCTCTCCGTCCCTACGTCTCTGTTTCTTCATCTCCATCTCTCCGTCACTGTCTCTTCGTCTCCGTATCTCCATCACCATCTCTCCGTCTCCGTCTCTCCGTCTGTCTGTCTTCGTCTCTGTCTCTCCGTCTGTCCGTATCCGTCTCCGTCTGTCTGTCTCTGTCTTGCCATCACCTTTTTTCTGTCTTCTTCCCTCCGTCTCCGTCTTTTCGTCTCCGTTTTTTCGTCTTCTTCCCTCCATCTCTCCGTCACTGTCTCTCTGTCTCCGTCTCCGTCCCTTTGTCTCCATTTCTCCGTTTTCGTTTCTCTGTCTCTGTCTCTTCGTCTAAGTTATTCCGTCTTTGTCTCTTTGTCTTAGCGTTAAAAATAGCAACCGTGATTTCTCAATTACAGAACGCTTACAATAACAGCCACGTTTTTTGAACACACAGCGCTCAAAGAAGCAGCAGCGAATTTGTAACTACACAGTGCTCAAAATAGCATCTGTAAATTCTTAATTACACAGCACTTACAATAGCAGCTGCGTTTTTTCAACCACACAATGCTCAAAATAGCTGCCACGAATTTTCAATTACACAGCGCTTACAATAGTTGTTGCGTTTTTCATCTTTAGCTCTTAAAATGGCAACCGCGTTTTTTAAACCAGATAGTGCTCTGAATAGCAGTCGCGAATTTCTAATTACACAATGCTTACTGTAGTATTATCGTTTTTCCTTATTACAGCACATACAATGGCAGCCATGTTTTTTTTAACCACACAGTATTTAAAAAAGCAATCGCGTTTTTTTAATAGCACAGAACTAAAAATAGAAGCCATGATTTTGAACCACGCAGTGCTAAAATAAACTCTACTTCATAATTTTTAATTTTTTTTAATCAATATTATATTAGAGTTTTAAATATGTTTGATTTTATTTTCTTATTCATTATATTTAATTTTTGTATTAAGATTCTCTATTTCTTTGTAAACAATGTTTTCAGTATGGACCATTTCATCTTCAACCCTTTCAGTCACAAATTATTTTCGCAAAAACACGTATTTTCTATCATACATTAATTTTTTAGATTTATTTACAATCATATATTCAAAATATATCATATGATACTTATATAATGAACACTCATTTATATGAAAATGCAAAAAGAATAAAGATTAAACTTAAAGTGCAAATTAAACAATATAAAAAAAAAATGAGATATGACCCATTGGGTGCCACTATAGTGGCTCCTGTGACTAAAAGGATTACAACAATTAATTTTTGCAATAATCAAAAAGATTTACTAGAAAATATTCGTAAAAATTTTATTTTGTAAACGATCAAGATTTTTGTAAATTGTAATTGAATCGTGCGTACCTAAATAAATTCAAGATGTCAGAAAAGAAAAGAAGATCTAATGCTCTAATGCAAAAAATCCAAGAAAGCGAAGAAAACAAGAAGAATATTCCACATAAATTGCAAGAATGGATGCAAGTGGTATCATTAGAATTGAAAGAATTGTTCCAACAAAATGAGAAAATGGAAAATAAATTAGATAGCTCAGGAGAATGGGATAAGTTATTAAGCATAGACATCCAGAAAGATATAATTAGAGATTTTACAATAAAAGATCAGTTAGAAGTATTGACTGACAATTTGAAAAAACTAAAGCTAGAAAATCAAGAGTTACAAAGAAAGAATAAAACTCTAAATGCAGAAGTACAGTCCCTTAAAGATAAGATAGAAAGTGACACTATAATATAAGAAATTCATCAAAGTTTAATAAAAAGAATAGATGAGACAGCGTATGAACAGGACAATAAAATCGAGGAAATAAAAGAACAATTAAACACTAACCAACAAAAGAACAACAACATAGAAGAGATACCACAAAACAAAATAAACATTCCGATGCCAAAATTCGGAAGCACTGAATATGAAAGGCCTATAAAATTTCTAAATGATTTGGAAAAATACATAGCTCTGAAAAAATTAAATGAGGATCAAAAGCTCCAGATTCTGCAAACAGTGTTACAAAAAGATGCAAATGAATGGTGGTACGTTCACCAAGATGACGTAACTACATTCGAAGAATTTAGAGAGCTATTTACAGAAAGGTTTTGGAGCAGTAACATTCAACGATCACCTCGTAGAAAAATTGGATTTGGGCAATATAACGAACAGGGAAAAACACAAAGAACATCATATGCAACACAGCTATTTGGATACGCTAAAGAATTAAACTTGAATGTAATAGGTGAAGAATCAATTGAAAAAATAGCTAGACATTTCAATAGAAATGTAAGACAAGCCCTACAATTCTCACAACAAAAAAATAAAGCAACTCTACTAAAAATCCTGGCAGATTTCGATAACGACGATAAAACCAGAACAAGAAAAACACACAACAAACCTATATACAATCAAGAACAGCAAACATTTAACAATTATAACAATGGCGAAGGAAATGTGAGTAATAACAATCACAAACCAAAAGAAGACACAAATACCGAACAAAAACAAGAAAGTAAAAACATACAAAGAAACGATTCATCATGGAACAAGCCAGGAACAAGTAATCAGAGAAATGAGTACAGAAGACACTATCAAGGTCAAAACATTAATGCCACACGATTCATGTACAGAAATTATACAAATAAAGCACAACGAGAAGAATTAATACCACCGGTAGATAATAAAATAATAAAGAAAAGCCATCAGTCAATTGATCCACCAGACACAGAGTTTGTTGGAAAAAGAATAAATAAAAATGAGGAAAACTGATAGAGGTTGCACCTGAAAATAGTAAAGTAAGGGGTAAGGCTGCAACTAACACAAATCCCCAAAAGAAAATAGAATCTTTACAACAGTCAAGAAACGAAGAATTATTATATGATATTGAACCGGAAAATAATATTAGCCTAACAAATATAATAGTATGCCCAGAGATAGAAATATATCTAGAAGGCATACCAGTAAATGGCTTAATAGACATAGGCAGTGAAGTAACGTGCATATCCGAACAATTCTACAACAATAATTATGAAAAACTAAAAATGTGTCCTACATTACCGGTCACAGGTAAAATCATAAGAACAGTAACAGGTGCAAAGACAACAAAAATAAGAAAACAAATAATGATTGTTACAACATTCAATAAAGAAAAAATACAATTAATATATTTAATTATACTTAAACTAATAAGAGAATGTATCATTGGCTACGATGCACAAAGACTATTAAGAATGATAATTAGCACTGTACCACAAGAAATATTCTTAGCAGTAAACGATGTAGATATAAACGTGTCTTACATAGAAAATAATATAGAACCAAACGTTTACGAAAAAATTCAATTACAAGAGGTATATGATAAGGACGAAATAGTTCAAGAATCATATAACTTAAACACAGAAAATGAGAAAGAAATATTTCTGAATTCTGAAAATTACTACAATACTTCAATGCTCACAGAAGAGGAAATTGAAGAAAAAATAAATGAATGCGAAAACATCACATATGAACAAAAAGAAAAATTAAAAGAAATAATAAATAAATATAAAAATGTATTTCGCAAAGCACCTGGTTTGATAAAATCATATCAACATGAATTAAAATTAAAAGATGAAAATCCCTTTTATTCAAAACCCTATCCGGTACCAATAAACCATAGGGAAAAAGTATTAAAAGAATTAGAACAAATGATAAAATTAGGAATAATAAGAAAATCTAAAAGCCCATATATAAATGCTATACTAACAGTGATAAAAAAGGATGGCTCAGTTCGCCTTTGCTTAGATGCTCGCAAGCTAAATGAAAAAATCATAGATGATTATGAAGCACCATCATCTATTGAAGAAATATTCATAAGATGCAAAAAGAAGAAGTATATGTCAAGCCTAGATTTAACTAGCTCATATTGGCAGATAGAATTGACTGAAAATAGTAAAAAATTCACTGCTTTTAAAATTGACAACAAAATATACGAATTTAATGTAGCTGCTTTTGGTATAAAGACAAGTGGCGCAGCCTTATTAAGAGGACTCGAAGAAGTAATAAAAAACTTTGATGATTTCCTACTAGCGTTTGTAGATGATTTGCATATAAGATCTACAACGTTCGATGAACATATCAAACATTTAGAAAAACTATTTAAAAAAGCAAATGAATACAATTTAACATTTAACTTTAAAAAATCAAAATTCATAAGAAAGAAAATAGAATTTTTGGGACACTTTATAACTAGTGAAGGTATTGCACCAGACCCTGAAAAAATTAAATCAATAAAAAACTTTAGAAGACCAAGAAACGTAAAGGAATTACAAGCGTTCTTAGGTTTTATAAATTTCTACACAAAATTTGCAAAGGGTTATGCAAATGAAATCTTACCTTTAATTGGATTATTAAGAAAAAATATACCCTATGAATGGGGGACAAGGCAACAGAAGGCCTTTGAAAATATAAAAGATCTCTTTAATGAGAATATTATTCTAAAATTCATAAACATGAATAAACCGTTCATCGTAACAACTGATGCAAGCAATTACGCCATAGCGGCGATACTATCACAGTTGGATGAACAAAATCAGGAAAACATTATATATTTTATAAGCAGAACACTTAAGGGTGCTGAATTGAACTATTTCACCACCGAAAAAGAATTACTAGCGATAGTATGGTCGATACATAAGCTAAATACATATTTAAGAGGCGCAAAAGAGATAACGTTATGAACGGATCATGAAGCAATTACATTCTTAAATAAATGTAAATTTAACAGTTGCAGGTTGAGACGATGGGCTTTATCCATACAGGATTACAATATCGAACCAGAACACATTACTGGTAAAAATAATGCTGCTGCAGACTTTCTTAGTAGACAAATATCTGACCTAAAAGAAGATGACGAGATAGTAATTGCAAAATTAAGTAAAAACAAAATTAGCAAAAATTTAGAAAAAGCATTTAAGCACTTAAAATCATTACAGAAAAATGATAATTACTGCAATAAAATAATGCAAAAAATGAATATTAAAAATAACAAAATAAAAAACTATTACTCATATGAAAACGAGATATTATGCAAAGAAACGAACTCAGGAAAAAAAATTATAATACCTGATAACATATTAAAAACAGTCATTATAGAAATTCACGAATTCTATGGCCATATAGGACCAAAGAAAACTTACAGTTTAATTTTAGAAGACTTTACAGCTCCAAAATTACATAAACAGGTTTACGCTTTAATAAAGACATGCGAAACCTGTCAAAAAACAAAACATTTAACTATAAAATACCATGCAGATATGCAACCAATAATAGTAAATAACATAAACGAAATATTATAAATAGACTTTTATGGCCCTCTACCAACGTCAGTAGGAGGAATAAAATATATTCTAACGTCTATAGATGTATTTTCAAAATACGTAGTAATGTATCCCATTAAAAAAGCAAATACACTTACTACAATAAGAAAAATATTCAACGATTATGTCAAAAAATATGGCAAACCAAGTGGCATAATGACTGATCATGGAACACAGTTTACATCTAAAAAATGGAGTAAAAAACAACAGGAAGAAAATATAAATATAATATTCTTGTCAATAAGACACCCCTAAAGCAACATAGTCGAGAGAATACACAGAGAACTTGGTAGATTTTTCAGGACATTTATCAAAGAATCCCATAAATCATGGTCTACATACGTACCAAAAATACAAGAGATAATGAACGAAGTATACCACGAAACTACTGGTTTTACACCCATGGAATTACACATGGGGAAAAAACCCACAAGAATATGGAAAAAATATTTTAAGCTAGAAAAGTCAGACATAACACTTGAAAGAAAAATATTTTTAGCAAGGAAAAGAATGCACAAAAGGATCAAAGATCGAGCTGCAAGGACCAACATAAAACACAATCACTATACATTGATTATAGGGGATAAAGTACTTATAAAAGCCCTGAAGGTAACAGATTCAGAGAATGAAAAAATAGCTAAATTTCTAGATATTTACGAAGGACCTTTCATAATAAAAAATGTTATAAATAAAGATACATACTTATTAGAAGATAGAAATCAACAAGAAAGAGGAAAATTTCACCTGTCCAACCTAAAACCATTTTTTGAAGAACAAGAAAACTGAAAAATGAAGAAAGAAGAAAATGCGAATAAAAGAAAATGCGAAGCACCTGTAAAATTAAAGATGAGAAACACTGAAGCATTATTTGTCAAAATTTAAAATATTTAAGTAAAATAAAATGAAAGCAAGTAATATAGAAAAGAAAAATGTAAACAAAGGACACATATAGAATATAATAAGTAATACTAATAATGAATCAATAAATTCCTTAGAAATAAAATTTTAAATTTGGACAAACGAAGTTTCAGTGTCAATTCGAAAACCGCACGGTTAACATCAATTGTCAAAATCAAAAAGATAACATATAGAATATAATAAGAAATTTAAATTAAACATCTCAAAAAAAAATAAATAAATCCAAAGTGTAAATAGTGTAAATAATTAGTTTTAAGAACTCAAGTAAAATAATTTTAAGATAAAAAAAAAATGTCACGAGTGCTGGTGGTCCAGTTAAGAAAAAAAAAACTTTTACACTCACCCAGCTCTATACAGACACGCGGGAACAAGTGTAGACAAATATATTAACATGCGACACATGAGCATACAAGTAGACGAGGAAATGTTAGAAAATAATCAGTCGGACGTCGCACGAGATGAGTCTTTAGAGGCACCCATAGATTACGAAGAAAAAGTAGAAAAATCCAGAACTCCATACAAAACAGCAGCTCCTTGGTCAACAGCTAAAGCAGGAGAATCATCTACAGCTAAACCTATAGATAAAACTATAGGAACAATAACAATGAAGAAAGGATCGGGGAAAAGTGAAAAAAAAAATAAAAAAGGACTAAAACAAGATGAAATTAAATTTATAAAATTAAAAGAAGAAAAAAAAGTAGATAAGGAGATATGGAAAATAATCAAAATAGGACAGAAACGCAAAATCATACACGTCCAAGAAGAAGCATTAAGTAAAAGACGGCTACAGAGGATCGGGATTCCTTCAACACGCTCTGACCTCTCGGGTGACAAATCTGATGTCAACCAGTGGATTAACAAATTGAAAGAAAAGAAAATAAAAAGATAAAACAAGACATTGTAAATTACATAAAATATACGTATCGAACTATGCTGTATATTGTGTTAACGCGTTGAAAAATAAAATCAGTCACACAAGAGAAAACAAAGATGGAATAATAAATTTAAGTGAAAATTAAATATATTATAATCTTGTGTTACTCATTTTATTTTGGGGGGTAGGATGCGTATGAATTTACATAGTTATTGGAAAAGGAAATGTATAAAATGAAATTAAACCATTAAAATCAAAGAAATTGTATGTTGAAATTTAAAATTCCCGCGAAAAAGATGCATTAAATAAGCATTTCCTTTTCTGATAATTAAAATAAAATAAGAAGCGCGTAAATTATAAGTTAAAATCCAGTTAAAACGTAAATGTAGATAAAGATTTTTTTTGAGGGGCAAATTGTAAGCCTATTGAACATAAAAGAATAAAAAGAGAAAGAATAAATTATAAAAGATTTATTCTCTCTCTAAATCAAAAAATAAAATTATGAAATAAAGTTTTCTCTCTGTATTGCGCGCTAAAGAGACATAGCAGTAGAAGCTATACAAGCGCGCAATACAGGGATAAATGCAAAGTGATGAACAGTTAAATGTGTGCGTATACGCGTTTATATAAAGGTACGATCAGCACACATTCAACCGTCGCGATAGTTATAAGATGCGAATACATGTACATAGATCTCCCTCTTTATAGTGCGTACAAAGGTTTCTACGAGGAGAGATGGAAGGTAAAAGATGCGGTGTGGAGAAGAAATTGTGCGAAAGCTAATGGAAAAGACGATATCACTCCTCCTAAGCAATGTAAGAGTGGGAGATCAGCCGCCGAATCTGCCAGCGACGAGTTCGAGCTCGTAAAATTGTACGGCACTCTTTGGCCTACCTTGAAGCAATAAAGTTCAAATTAAATCTAATTTCTGTGTCTTGACTTATATTCATTTTGATTGTCTCTGCAGGTTTGCTAGAGTTGGTTTCATCACCAACTTCTACCGGTAGTAGAGATAACGAAGTAAATTAAGTAAATTCCACGTATAGTTTTTCCTTTTGTGGAATTTATTATTATTAATATTGTAAAATAATAAATTTAACTCAAATAAATTAGTGCTTTATGTAACTGAAATTTAAAATGATTAACTGTAACGAGTGTTATGTTAATAATGAAGGATATTCTATAAGACGAAATAGTCTTCGAATATTCCTTTTTCTGTTCAAAAGAAGTTAATTTATAAGTAGTAATTCAAATAATAAAACGAAACAGTTTTAAATACAAAGGCTTATAAGAGGCAAAATAAATTACTAACAACTAACAAAATAAACACATAGAGACCCCGGACTGTACGTGGCAAGACGTCCACTGCAAAAACGGGTCTGTGTAAAAACAGTAACTTTTCCTTATTCCTTCTCATGTGCACAAAGTGCAATCCTTTTTTAGGTGATAGGGTGAGGGGCAATAGGTTACAAAGCATTTGTTAGACTAACAATAATTGACCGAATATTATTAACATTATTTACTGTACCATATTTAATTTTTATATTTTCAATATAGTATTCTAAAGTAGGTAAATTAAAGTCACTTAATGAGAATTTATTATTAGTTGAAATATCATTAATTATGCTTAATGCATATTCTTCATCTTTTTGTTGATTCATTTTTGGTAACATGATAAAAATCGATTTTATATTTTTTATATAATTCTCGAGCATTAATTGTATTGTGCAACATACGAATGTAACTAAATAATTGATAAAGAGCTTTTGGAAATCGAGATTTACATGATTCTTCTAAACATTAATCCCATTCATCATCTATTTCAACTAAATTTCTTGCTTTTGCTAATTCGAAGAATGTTGGGTATGTAATTCCATCAAAAGTTCCTAAGCTTTCAAAAGATGTTGCAGCTTTAGCGTAAAGCAGAAGTAATCCTGAACAGAATCTTTCTCTTTGTTTTGGACTAACTCAGTAAATTTTAATTAAAATCAGTTTCATAGTTTTTATTCTTTTCGTCTATGTTTTATGCATTCGATTCAAAACATAATGTTGCGGTATATCAGAATAAAAGTAATTATGTGTCTATGGGTCACTTTTATTAAGTTCAAACCACGCTGTTAGTGTTGTATTTACCTTTTTCTCATCAATTTCGTGTTTGGATCCTTCTTTAAAATACATATATTGTTAATTTTCATTATGAACAGCTTATCTCTGAAAGTTCACTAATATTATATTCCAATATGCGATGCGTAGCTTCTGGCGGGCAAACGTATCTTGTGTTTAGATATTGTTTGATTTCATCATAAAACATATCCAAATTATTCGTTTCATCCGTTTTATCATTAGTATTACTTTCAGTATTAATTTTATTTGCTTCCATTTCTATAAATGCACAATCATGTCCTTTAAAGCAGTATTTAAATAAGTATTTTATAACTTCTATTGTTTAACATAATTTAATATTAATATGACAATTAAACTTTAGTCATAAATACGGGTTATGAGAAACAACAAATCTATTGTCTGCTCACTTGTTTTTTGTGTATAATATATCATTTTTATCATTTCTTCGTCGATAAATAGGATATCTGTTAGTTATTATTGTAGTTTCATTAAATCATTTTGGACAATGTTTCGTACACTTTCCTGATTCTTTATCCATACAAGGTGAGTTTTTATTCTGATCTCCACAAGGGCCATGGATCATTAATTGTTTAACTATTTCATATATTCTGGGATTTTCATTTTTATTCGGAATTTCAGCTATTATAGATTCATCAACGTCATCACTATTGTAAATTTTATCATCTTTACTTCAAAATATTAGCATATGTGCAAGCGGTAATCCTTGTTTTTAAAATTCTACTACGTATGAATATGCAATGCATTTTATCAAAATATACTTTTAGTAATTTGCTCAATTAATATTTTTAATTTTTGATAAAAAACTTCAACAACAATATCTGGTCTATATATTACTTCTTCACTTTCTCCTATATTATTTGTGATTTCTTCCCACTTTGGATTGCATGTCATAGTAATAAAAAAATCTGATTTTTCAATTCTACGTACTAAAGTCATGGAATTAAGAAAATTTTGATGTGAGGAACGCGGACTTTCTGTAAAAGTTGATGGTAATATAAAACATTTTTCCAATTTTTAAACTATTATTGATTTCGTTTTTTTTTTTATTTTTTTAAGAAATCCATTACGCCTTGATAAAGTTCTGTTCTTAAAGAATCTTGATTTTTCTTTATAAAATATAATCTTGAATTTTCTAATAGGAAACGTGAATATAAGTGGATATATAATCATAAGATCTACGTGTTTACTTATATATAGGATTCTTATTGGTTTTTCTGCTTTCGAATAAATACATATGTCTCTTTGAATAGGTAATTCATTTTCTATAAAAACTACTGCTACTTCATTACATTTAGCTTCATTATATCGATGCTTATCAAAGTTATCGTTTTGTCTTATAAACATTTTAATATCCCTAGGTATAGTTCCATTTTTAATAAAACGATCATTCTCTTCAATTTCTACTTCGTGCATCATTTTATAAGCTGCTGCGTGAGGATTATTTCTCCTAATTATAGAATCTAATGTATTTAATAATTCAATGAAACGATTCAGATCGTTTTCTATGCGGCATTCATTTGCTTCTTCGTCACCAAATATGTATAATTGTCCATACTTTCTTGATTTATTTTTATTTGCATGTAATGCATATGTATTATGGTATATATGTCCACAAATACGTATAACTTATGGACCTTTATTGAATAATTTATTAAATGTTGCACCAAAACTAGCAAATGCTAAGGCGTTATTATATGATCTTATGCATTTTTTAAAATGATCACTTATCATAGAATTTCCCGTAAGTAATTTCTTAATCTCTTCAGGATATTCTGGATCTTCTTCTAATGTTATATTTTCTTCTTTACAACATGAGGTGAATTTCTTATTACTTGACATTTTGAATGCAAAATGTCTAGCACTACAAAAATCACAAATAAAATTCAAATCACCAATATTTTTTTCCATGATATGATTTTCATTATTATTGGTCAATGTATCTTTAGCTATTTGATAACAGGGTTGTGAATGTTTCCATTTACCAAGTAAGCAACTGGTAAATGGTCGGACTATTTACCAGTTACTGAGTGAGTAAATGGTAAATGGTCGGAGTCATTGATAATTACTAGGTGAGGAACTGGAAATAATTAGACCATTTACCAGTTACTGGATAAGTAAATGATAAATGGTTGGACCATTCACCATTTACAAAGCAAGTAAATGGTAAATAGTCTAACCAGTTCCCATTTACAGAGCAAGTAACTTGAAATGGTCGGACTATTTACTAGTTACTGGATGAGTGAATGATAAATGGTCGGACTATTTACCAGCTACTGGGTGAGTAAATGGTAAATGATCTGACCAGTTTCCAGTTACAGAACAAGTAACTGGAAATCATCAAATCTGAAATTTGGTCTATAATTCAAATAATTTTTAAATATTATGACATTACGATTAAATGATTCTACTCTACATCTACAAAACAATCGTTATCTAAAGCATGCTATTATGAATTATGGTTTCAAACTATATTCGAGCATGATTATACTTGGCAATTAAATAATAATAAAAACAATCAAATTTTTTACAAAGATTAAGATGATATTTACAAGTAATAGTTAAGAAACTAGTCACTACAATTATGCATATCGCCTTTTACACTCGAGAAGGCCATCACTATTCAGTGAGGTCTGGAGCGATGCCGTTCGTATACAAAGGTTTGTACGGAATTTTTGTATTCACAAATTGAATTACTTATTTTATATAACAAACGAAATCATGTATACGAGACTCGGGGTTAGTTCACTGATTAATGATAGTTTTTCTAATCAATAGGTAGTGTCGTTCTATGACGCACGCTAAATCTGGTTAAGATTTACGGCATAAAACGGCTTACTAATTGTTACACAATTTGTATGTCGCTGTCAAAACAGTTGCAGCTTTATTTATGTCTTAGAACATTATGACAAACAATTTTCAATGAACCGATAGTGACTTAGTACTTAATATCTTTTTTTATCATACTGATGAATTATTTTTACATATCGTTTACGATTGAATCATACAGATTTGAATTATATAGGTTTTACTAACTCAAAAATTATTGATTTTACTTTTATTCTAGAGTATTATCGCAATCTTGTTGTTTGTTGTCCTAATTCAGTCGTGAATCTAACGTAATCTGAAAAATTGTTAAATCGTGCTCGAATATAATTTTAAACCATGATATATAATCATATCCATACAGACGATTCACATAGTTTTTATAATAAGAATTATATTTGTATGCAATATAAGTCGAAACTTTGAAAGTAAGGTAATACACATATTTTATTATTATGCTATTCGTCATGTTAAAGTTCAGTTTTAGACGAGGCTTCAGACATTTTTTACTGATCGAAAGTAGCGAAAGAAGTAATTTCGTTTATTTTCAATAAAAATGTATATCAGAATTGCTTTCACTTGTAAATATCTATTCATTTTAACAAATGAGAAATGGAAAAGTGTAAATTTGTTAATATTCAAAGAACAAGCCAAAAAAAAATAAATAAAAACTAAATATTTTTTTTAGCTATTTTCGATCGGTAAAGTTAGTCGTAAGCTGATCTTTAATTGGAAAGTGTCACCATAAAATACAATGCAAATTAAATGAAGTGGCCAAAATTAGAACTACTGACCCCGGGCAAAATGCTTTGGGTCTAATGGCCCCACTAAATTTATCGAATATGATAATGTTCTAGTGTTCTAAGACGTATCTATAATATTAGTGTAATTATATACATTAAGAGCATGATGAAGTTTCCCCTTCTGATAATATTTCTGATCCAAGTTTATGAATATATAATGAATTTAAACGGGTTTTTTTCACTTCGAAAAAAAAAATAGTAGGATTCAAGTTGAGTGCGGACAACTAAAGAAATCTAACAAAATCTTGAGCTGAAAAAGTTATATAAAAGTTTTCGATTTATAGTATTTTGAGGTTAGGATTGTCAACTTTGATATCTAATTTGCGATCTAAGTCGATAAAAAAATAACAGCTCAAAAGAATTTTTTATTTTAACTAAAATGATTGTAATAATATAGCTAATGTCAAAATTTGTCTAAATTTAAAGAACAACACAAAAAAACTAAAAAAGTAATAAATATATTTTTTAAATTTTTTAAATTGAATAAAATATGTAAGAGCTCCCATGTGAGATCACATTTGAGATCGCACACGAGATTGCATATGAGATGTCACATGAAATCGCCTATGAGATCGCATATGAAATCGAATGTATATTCGTTAAATTTTTAAAATAAAATAAATATATGTGCGATCTGATATGAGATCTCACATATATTTATTTTATTTTTAAATTTCAACGAATATATATGAGATTTCATAGGCGATTTCATATGAGATCCCACATATAAGCTCATACAAAATTTTCAGTAGGGATGATTTTTCTTGGCTTGTTCTTGAAATTTATACATATTTACACTCTTCCGATTCTCATTTATTTAAAATAAGTTCATACCTATAAGTACAATCGGTGGTAGCGCAGTGGCTAAGGCTCTTGGCTCATGCTGTAGTAGACCAGAGTTTAATCCCCGGGAAAATTTTGGAAAAATATTTCTGAATTTTTCTCTGTGAAATAGAACTAGGAGAGCAGGAAAAACTAATTGAATATTGTCCCTGGCCAATAAAAATCACGGGTCTCAGACCACAGCAATCGAGAGACCCACTGTCAATAAAATAGAGGGGAGGATGATATCTCCAATCCCTAGTGGAAATATAAGATGTGCATTACTAATTGAAATAGTTTAAAATTATTCAAAACTGTTTAAAACTGTTCAAAATAGTTTATAAGTTTGAAGTTTCTGACATTTAAAACAGTTATTAAAAGTTTTCAACATTTTTGAACAGTTTTGAACAATACAGAATAATTTTAAACTAAAGTGAACATTTTCTCGTATATATTATTTAAATTTTAATATAGATAAGAAAATTTTTACAAACACAAAATTATGAAACACTGTTCGAAATCATTTCGAAATTTTTAAAACTTTTTAAAACTGTTTGAAAATGTTTGAAGGTGTTAAAAACTTTTTAAAACCATTCAGAACTGTTCAAAATTGTTTTGAAATATTTTTAATATTTAAAATAATCTATAACTTTTAAACATAAAAAATTCAAAACTATTAGACACCGATTGAAATCATTTTAAAATTTTTAAAACTTTTTGAAAGTGTTTAAAAATGTTTAAAACTGTTCATAACTGTTTTAAATGTCCTAAATTTTGCCCTTATAAACAGTCTTAATTAATTTTGAACAGTTTTGAACATTTTTAAACATTTTATATTTCCGCTAGGGATTACAAACAATTCTGATATTTATTCATATGAAAAAAAAAGAAATTTATTTTTAAACTATATTTGATCTATAAAGTATAGGTCGAAAGCAAACCCTTAAAAATTTTGTTTTATAATAAGTCATTTATTCTTGTCCTTTTCGAATCAAAATTTCAACTTCATTATATACTGTGTCATGAAATGTATTTTTAAATTAGTGTTATTCAAAAATTATATAGTAATAAAAAGATATAATTTTTTTATAAATTATTAATTTTCTCAATAATATAGCATAAAAGAAAAAAATAATTTGACATTAGTGATTAATAAAATAATCAATGATTCTTAATCAAAAACATGTATTATTTGTAAAATATTTTAAAAAAACAGGCACGTTTGTTCTAAATTTATCCTAGAGCAGGTCGCTCATCTTTGTCCTTTCATATTAAAGAAATGAAATTTCATTTTCAGTTGCAGAATGTTTAAAAAAAAAGGAAGCCTTATTTTTTACCATAAAAATAGTTATTATACATTGTTTTGAAATGATATTAAATTAGTATATAAAAACGTTCCTTTTATCACGGAATTTCACGCAAAATTTGTAACTACACAGCGTAAAAAGTTATTTTAACTTCAAAGAAGCTGTTTTTGAATTGAATAAATGCGGTGCAAAGAAATGAATTCATTTGAGTCAAAGAAAAATCATTTTCAAATTAATGAAATAATTTTTCAAATAAAAAAAAACCTTGAAATATTCTTTAATACAATATAATATTTGAAAAAAAAAAATTTTCAAATTTAGAAAAATATTTTATTGACTTTAAGAAATTAGTTACTTCCAAAATAGTGTTAAAAGTCAGTAAAACTTTCTTAAAAACAATTCTACATTTTTTTATTGAAAAAATGTAATATTTATTTAAAATAATTTCTATATAAAAATGAAAAAAAATATCTTGCGTCAAATAATTTTTTAATGCAAATACATAATTTTTAAATTAAACAAATTAGTTCATGACTTCGATAAACCTATCTTTTTTCAACATTAGGATGTTTGTTGGTGCAAAAAAGCGGTGTAATTTAATAAATTTCTTTACATTAAAAAGAGGATTTTGAATTGAAAAAAAAATAAAGTTCAGAATGAAGAAAACATAACTGAAAAACTTGAAAAATTTTCTCATTTTAATAAAGTAATTATTATTTTGATTAAAAATGTACATTTCAGTAAAAAAAAAATTTCACAACAATTATTTATAAACATGATTACAAATAATAAATTTTAATTAAAATCAACATTCAACTATTTTAAAGAAATATTTCTTTGAATAAAAAAATTATTCTTTGAATCAAAAGAGTTTCAGTAATTAAAAAAAATTGAAATTTATATTGCAGAAAAAAAAATTAAATTTGTTGAAACATTCATTTGAACTAATATTTTAAATTTACTTGTAACAAATTATTTATATGCTTAAGAGTGATGTTTCATGTTTTCAAAATAATATATTCTTCTACAAAAAATTATTTTTTAGGCTTGAAAAATTCAGATATATTTTTAAAGAAAAATAATATTTATTAAATGAATAGTTACTTCTATGTGGTACGCCGAAATGAATTAATACGCAATATTGTTTATATGCATTAACATATTTTATTGAAGGAAAAAAATTTTATTTTAATTATTTAATATAATTTTTATTTTGACATTACGTTATATAAATTAAAAATAAGATTAATAATTTCCAGTGTGAGATATTGTTAAGTTCAAGAAATATCTTATGTATGTTGAGAAATATTTTATTGATATTTAAAAATTTTATTTTCACTGACGGAATAAATGATATTGATAAAAAAAATATTTCACCGATCACCCGAAAGAATATATTCGATACAATAAAATTCTTTTCGTTACTCATAAATTTTTTTTCCAGTGTAGCTATTAGATGAAGTAACGGTTGTATCATCTGTCTTTTATTCTTATCATGAAGAGACAAGGACAGAATTAGGTTCAAGTAACAACCGGTACTTGAGTTAGGTCTATAAATGGGAGCCTAAGATCGTCTATGACAATAAAAATTAATATGGTTGGAATATATATTCAGAATAGATTAAATTACAGATATTATTTTCTTCATTAAGAAATAATAAGTTGATTGAAAATAAAATTTTCTCTAATTTATTTTTTAATCTATTTTCAATTATAATGAATTTTATTAAAAACGGAGCAATTTATTTTAATATATTTTAACAATGAAAATAATACTTTCAATTTATTTAGAAATAATACTTTTAATCTTATTTAAATAATGATAATAATTTCAATTTAAAAAATTCATAGTAAAGCATTAAATATTTTCATCTTACCTGCCAGAAATAAAACGCTGGCTCTCGAATAATCGCCTTTGTGACTCGAAGGATTACAGTGAAGTTGACAGTGGTGATTTTAAGAGAAGTGAAATCCATTATTATCAAAGTCCTCACAATCGTCTGGCACAAAAGACACAAGAGTATCTTTTTTTTGTACTTTCTTAATATATCGACTTTGTTCCAGATGCTTCTCGGGTTTGCGCACGCCGTATTCGCGAGCATTTGGAACAGTATGTATTGCATTGTATGGATGCGTTCACAGACTTTTTATTGTCTTGCTTACGAAATTACGTTAGCATACAAATGGCTGTGTTAAAATAGCTTTTTGAAGTTGCACAATAGTAATGCCCAGTAAACTGGGAATAACTAGAAATAACTAGAAATAACAAGGAACAGCTGAAAATAACTGGTATTTCTGTGTCGAACTAAAAAGTCCATAACAGTTGCTTCCAGTTATTCTTAGTTCTTTCCAGTTATTTACACATATTTCCATTAGCTTTCATTTTTTCCGCTACGGTTAGTATATTGTAATTTTTAACACTGGTAGGCACCAATTCGTTAACGGTAGTCTGGGTTTGCAAATGTTTGCAGTTACTCACACAGCAACTGAAAATTAGTCTGGACATTGTCAAGTTACCTGACTAGTAACTGGTAAATGACCGGACCAGTTACCACTTTCTGGGTATGTAACTGGAAACTTTTGCAATTCTATATTTTACGAAACTGGTGCAAGTATTCTCAATAACTTGACCATTTCGAATGGAAAACCGTTTCCTTATTCACAATGCTGTACGAAATTGATGGCTAATTTAACTAGTGGTCATTTACCGGGTGCGTACATACGCACAAATACGCACATACACGTGCAGACATGTACACACACGTGAACACACATGCAAACACGTACACACACGTACACACACGTACAAACACGTGCGAACATGTAAAAACACGTGCAAACCCGTAAAAACACGAACAAACACGTATAAACACTTACAAACACGTACATTAACGTACATACACGTAAAAACATGGACGAACACGTACATTAACGTAAAAACACGTACATTAAGGTACAAACACGTAGAAAGACGTACGAAAGCATACAAAGACGTCCAAACACGTACAAACATGTACATACATGTACATTCAAGTACAAACACGTACATACATGTACATTCAAGTACAAACACGTACAAACACGTACAAACACGTACAAACACGTACAAACACGTACAAACACGTACAAACACGTACAAACACGTACAAACACGTACAAACACGTACAAACACGTACAAACACGTACAAACACGTACAAAGACTTACAAACACGTATAAACACATGTACACAGATACACACACGTACACTTGGCAGAAAGGATATTTTTCCGAATGTGTACCACAAATGGCAGCGCCACATATTTTACCACAGACATAAGAAAACTTCGAATTATACATTGAGTTTCGCATCATGATTATTTTGTTTTTTTTTATAGGTTATTTATGCAAAATTCAAATGATAACAATTTAAATTTTATTGCTCATATAATTTAAATTCACAATATTAAATTCTATATGATTATTGATCTAAGAAATAAAAATTTTATTTAATAAAATAATAATTTGAATCATGAAAAAAGAAAGTAATATTGTTTGTTTACTAAAATTATGTCATTAAGTAATGAGTAACGATGATGCAAAATTTGCTCTAAAATTTGGAATTTTCTTATGCCTGTAGTAAAATATGCGATGTTGCCATTTGAGGTTAACATTCGAAAAAATATCCTTTCCGCCAAGTGTACATTAACGTACAAACACGTACAAACACGTACATACACGTACAAACACGTACGTTAACGTAAAAACACGTACATACACTTACACACACGTACAAAGACGTTCAAAGACGTACAAACACGTACAAACACGTAGAAACACGTACATACACGTAGAAACACGTACATTAACGTACAAACACATACACACACGTACAAATACATACAAACACGTACAAACATGTACATACACACATGCACACATGGCCTCTACAACACGTCATGTGTATATATATCTTCTGATATTTCCATAAAATAATGTTATATAACGAGCAGAGTTGTGAATGTGGAAATAGTTTTTCATTTAAAATGGTCATGTCATTGAAAATACTCGCACCATTTACCATTTACAAAGCAAGTAAATGATAAATGGTCTAACTAGTTCCCAGTTACAGAGCAAGTGAATGGTAAATGGCCGGACCATTTACCAGTTACTCGGTGAGTGAATGTTAAATAGTCGGACCATTACCAGTTACTGGGTGAGGAACTGGAAATGGTTGGACCAGTTCGCAGTTACTGGGTGGTTAACTAGCTGAATCAATTAGTTGGCAGTTACCGGGTGGTTGTATTGATCAGTTAGCAGTTATCAGGTGGGTAACTGGTAAATGGTTGGACCATTTACCAGTTACTGGGTGAGTAAATGGTAAATAGTCGGAACATTTACCAGTTACTGGGTGAGTAAATGGTAAATGGTCGGACCAGTTAGTAGTTACTAGGTGAGTAACTGGAACTGGGAACTGGTGAGACTATTTACCATTTACTTGCTTTGTAAATGGTAAATAGTTTGACCATTTACCATTTATTCACCCAGTAACTGGTAAATTGTTTGACCATTAACCATTTACTCACCCAGTAACTAGTAAATAGTACGACCATTTACTATTTACTTGCTCTGTAAATGGTAAATGGTGCAAGCATTTTCAATTACTTAACTATTTCAAATGTAAAACCATTTCCTCATTTACAACTCTGTTTGGTAATAATTTATATAATTTTAATTTCTTTTGTTTTGAATTTATCTTTGTTTTTTTTTATAACAATTTTCATTTTTAACTGTAAAGTAATTAAATTATCATCTATTTTTCATGTTTTTTTATAAAATTCATTTAAACATTTTAATATTTTTTTTTGTTTTTCCATTAATATTGTTTTCTATTTTTTAAAATGATTTATTCTTCATTTTTTTTATATTTCACAAACACCATTCGATAGACTCGCTCCAAAATTTATATGCGAGTTATTTGCTACTGTCTGAAAAAAACAAGCTTTAAAAAACTAATTTCCTCAGTACAGTTTTAATTCAAGAACATTTTGAAAATTTTCATAAAAATGTTTTTTTCATTTTTTTTGTATTTTACGTAAACTACTTGAAGAATTCGATTAAAAATTTGTTTAAAACTTATTTTTGACTGCTAAAAGAAGAAAAATTTTTTGAAAATTGATTTTCTTAGCGCACTACCATTTGATAGATTTGCTCCAAAATTTGTATGCAAGTTATTTCTAAAGAAAACAAGCTTTGGAAAACTAATTTTCTCAGCGCAATTTTAATTTAAGAGTATTTTGAAAATTTTCTTAAAAATTTTTATTATTTATCCATCTTCTTTCTTAGCGTGGTTACGATTAGAAATTTTGTAGTCATCATTCTTTTTATTACTACATTATATCATTTTTTCAATAGAATAAATATTTTTGTATTACTTGATGCTTTAAAATACATTATAAATGTTGAAAAGGCAATCAGCTAGCATATATGTTCGAAATTTATAAAGTATAATATGACTAAATATTAATGTTAGACAATTTTTTTATATTAAAATCACATTTAAATAAATATAAAAAAACATTTAATCAAATTTTTTCTTACTAAAAATTATAATTTTATCATTAATTTCTTCGTTTTCCTTGATATAGTTTTCATTTGGTCCCGGTGAACCAAAATTTTCACATGACATTTCTTCTGAATTTAATATTTGATTAATATGGTATAAAGCTGTATTTTCTTTGAAGTCTTCTATAAAAATTTTTCTATATTTTTCCCAAATAATGTTACCTTAAATATTTTCACATAATAAAAAACATGCAAAAAATTTACGTAATCGTACTGGTAACATAACATGTTACGTATATATAAAAATACATATTATATATCTCTCTATATTATTAAAAATATATCGCCGCTGTTGCTGCTGTCGCCACTGTCGACGCTGTCACCGCTGTCGCCGTCTGAAATACGCTGCTCATTTTTGGCTCCTGAATTTAGCTAAAATTCAGCTAAAATTCAGCTAAAATCAGCTAAAAGTCAGCTAAAATTTTGATGAATTTAGCTATGATTTAGCTGAAACCAAGCTAAAAGTCAGCAAAAAGTTACGTATAAGTTAGTTAGAAGTTAGCTAAAAGTTAGCTGAAAATCAGCTAGAAGTTGGCTAAAATTTAGATATATTTAGCTGTAATTTAGCTAAAAGCTAGCTATATCTCTCTATATTATAAACAGATTCCGTCGTCGCCGTTGCCGCTGTGTGCAAGAATCCGATTTGTCCTTGGTTAGCTAGAATTTAGCTAGAATCTTACTGAAATTTCGCTAAAATTTAATTAAAAATTATCTTAAAGGTAGCTAAAAGTTAGCTTAAAGTTAGCTGAAGTCAGATAAAATTAAATTAAAGTTAGCTACATTCAATCAAAAGTTAGCTACATTCAATCAAAAGTTAGCTACATTTAATCAAAAGTTAGCTAAATTTAATGTTAAAATTAGCTAAATTCCTACAAAATTTAGTTGGAAATTAGGTAAAATTTAGCTAACAGTTATCTAAAATTTATAGTAATTTTAGGCAATTTCAGGTAATTATTGATTTGTTTTTAACTGAATTTCAGCTGCATTTTAGATTTATTTATATTATATTTTCTCTATATTATTGAAAGTATATTACCGCTGTTATCGCTGTTATCGTTAGAAATGTGCCCCTCATTTTCAGAACTATATTACAGCGTTAAATTTAGCTGGATTTAAGTATGTAATTAGCTAGGAAATAACTAAATTAAGCTATATTTGAGCTTTAAGATAACTGAAAATTAGCTGATTTCAAGCTTGTAGTCAACTTGGTAATAGCTAATTTTAAGTTTTGTATATAACGATATATGATAACATATAAGTTTAAGATTTATAATAGATGAAAAATAGGTTACAATATATTTTTACAATTAGCTAATTATCTTGTAATCATCGTGAAGTTTAATCATATGAATAATTATCAATTTTACGATTTTATTTAAAGTATAGGATTGAAAATATCATTTTGAATAAGCTAAATTGAAGTTTAATAATCAAATGATAAGATTTAAATTTTGTTAAGTCAAAATCAATATCTAACACTTGAATATAGTCTTTATAAATTAAATTAAATTTTTATTTAATTTTGTAAAAAAACACCAAAATTACAGTTTTCCAAGTTTTTTATTCTTAATCCATAAATGTTTCAAATATCTATTACTGCCTTCCATTTTTAGTTCATTATGAAATGGTCGAATATAAAACTATCACTATATTCAGTTCATTATAAAAGTATCAAATAAAATCTCTATAATTGAATTATTAAATCAAGTGTACTTATTCACTGTTGCCTGTATCTACTTAGCTAAATCATAGTAAGATTATTACAATTATATTTCTACATATTTCTTTCAAAATCGCAAATTCTTGGATATTATTTTTAAATTATAAAAGCAAGATGGGGGTTGGCACGCTTGCGCGCAGGGGCCATGCCCCCTAGTATATGTAATAATTATTATAATTTTGTTCTTTTTACTTAATGTAAATTAACAATAACATTTTTACTTTTGACATTTAAAGAAATGTGAAAAAATTTTTTAAATTTAAATTATTTTAAAAGTGGTTATGTAGGGCTAGTGGCGAAGGGTGCCACTTTTAATATTTAATTTTTCTTTATAAACAAAAAAAAAAACCAACGCGCCATTGACAATACCTCATTATACTGTTAAAAAAAAACTTCTACTTAAGACTTTCACAAGATCAACTCAAGACAAAAACAAGAAAACAAATTTAAGCTAACCTGAAAGAAGAATCTTTTAGACGTAGGAAATTTTTTGATAAGTTTTGCTGATCAAGATAATAACTAATTAGCACAAAGTAAAATGTGCTTTACTTTTAGGCAAGTACAGCTTGGACACAAAAAAAAGTAAGCTTAAATGTTGGAAGTAGAAGTTTCTTATTTTTTTTTGTCTCAGTATGGGTGGTGTGAAAAGTTGTCTAAGGAACGTAGGTATTAGTTGATGGTTAAAAAATAATTTTATCAACAATCTATAATATTGGTAACTATGTATTAAATATATATTCCATTATATAGCCTCAAGTAAGTATTTCATAAATATAGAATTTAAAAATTCTTTTCTTAATGGTTTATAATAATTTTATGAAGAGTGTATTAGGGGCATGAGGGGTTACGAGGGGTGACTTGTGGAGCGAGAAGGTGATTTATGGAGTGAGGGGTGACTTGGGTAGTAGAGGGGTGACTGGGGTAGTGAAAAGTATCTTTTTTTTTTTTTAAAAAAAGACATTTCAAGAGACATTTTTACGTTATTTTGAGGGGTGACTTGTGATTTTTTGAGGAGGAGAGAAAAAAATGAGGAGTAGTAATGAAGGGGTAGTAGTGGGAAAGGTGATAGTAGTAGTATAGAGAATGAGTGACAAATACATTTGTAAAATAAGGTATATTTAGCTAAATTATCTGAGGGGGAGATGAGTGACGTACGAGGGGTAGCAAAAGGAGTGACTTGGATAGTAGAGGGGTGACTGGGGTAGTGAGAGGTATCTTTTTTTTCCAAAAAAGAAGAATAGTTATTTTGAGGGGTGACTGGTTTTTGAGGAGGAGAGAAAATAGGGGTCTTAAGGGTGTGGGAAGGGTTAGGGTTGGATGGTTCTGGTTGGTTATTGTAATATCGAGGGGTGTAGGTGGTAGGGGTAGAGGGTGTGGGTGAGAGGGGGACTGGGGTAGTGAGGGGGGTTTTTTTCAAAAAGATCATTTCTAGACAGATTTTCACGTTGTTTTGAGGGGTGAATTGTGGTTGAGAGGGAGGTGTACTTATGATAGAGATATATATGACAATTATGCAAACGATATTTCCGGGAGAGAAAAAGTCTTAATTCTTTACATTAATATAATGGTAGTAATATGATATAAGAGTATATATAAGTTATATAATAAGGAAATAACGGAGACGGATAGACGGAGATGGAGGGACAGAGACGCAGACGGAAAAACGGAAAGACGAAAACGGAGAGACGGAGACGAAGAGACGGTGTCGGAGTGATGGAGTCAAAGAGATAAAGATGGAAGGAGGGAGACGGAGAGAGGGAGACGGAGAGACAGAGATGGAGTGATGGATACTGTGTATGTGTGTATGTTTATATGAATGAGTGTATGTGTATGGATACGTGTGTAAGTGTATGTGTATGTCTATGTGTGTGTGTGTATGTGTATGTGTATGTGTGCATGTGTATGTGTGTGTGTATGTGGGTATGTGTATGTGTATGTGTGCGTGTGTTTGTGTATATGTGTATGCGTGTATGTGTATGTGTATATATATGTGTGTTTGTGTATATGTGTATGTGTGTATGCGTATGTGTGTATGTGTATGTATGTATATGTATTGTAACCTTCCTGATATTAACACGTGGCTCTACCAAACATCCTTTGTTTAATTGGTAAAGTCGTCTATAGCTGACGCGCCATGCTCAGCTATATAGGACTCTTAATATGTAAGTGTGTTGTTTAATAGTTAAAGTCGTTTATAGCTAAAACGTCTTGTCTAGCTATTGCAGACTTGATGAAAGTTTTGTTAGTAATTATTTTTTGGTATTATGTTAAGAGCCCGTTGTTGTTAAGAACCAAATGTCTTAAGAGGAGGTCACGTATCTCTGTCCTTTTCTAATCAAAAAATTGAGTTTTTCACAGAAACTGATAACTTTAGCAAAAAATGAAGAGAAAGCGGCATCTCGTATCAAAAAAAGTAATATTTTCTTTGAGAAAGAAAGAATTAATTTTATTGCTTCGTTTTCAAGAAAACCTTGAAAAACTTAAATCATAGAGGTTAGGGTGGACAATTTGGTTTTTCAAGGTTTTCTTGAGAACGAAGCAATAAAATTAATTTTTTCTTATCAAAGAAAACATTGCTTTTTTCGATACAAGATGCGGCTTTCTCTTCATTTTTTGCTAAAGTTATTAGTTTTTGTGAAAAAATCATTTCTTTGATTAGAAAAGGACAGAGATACGCGACCTCCTCTTAACATTCGGGGCTCTTAACAGGTTAATTAGAAAAGGATAAGGGTTTATCTTGGATATGCTCTTTATCTATAATTAATATACAAAGTAAATGCTCTAATACTTATAACGTTATACGCAAAGACCTTTTGTTTGCTTGAGGCACGTGTTCGGCCAATCACCCGTTGCACCTCAAGCAGACACACGTCTTGCTTTGAAGAGAGTAGATCTAAGATTGAAGAGAGTCACAAGCTATTCGCACTGCTTGCCTCTACTCTCTTAAGTCTCCCTTCCACTCCTGTAGCTTAGTAGAAGAGAGGGAGAGCCGCCGTGTACTTTCAGAAGTACTTACACATGCAAGTGCGTGTACATACATACGCGCGCTTGCATGCTCAACCACTTTGGTCTTTTTGAGTGTTTATGCGCGCAGTTTTTAATATCGTACGGTTTCAGGGCTGTACGTACTCGGGCGCTCGCAGTATGTGTATGTTAAAGGTGCACGTGTGTATGTGTATGTATGTATGAGACAATAATGCAAAAGATATTTACTTAAGGAAAAAAGTCCTAATTCTTTACTTTAAGATAATAGTAGTAGATATTTTTATATTTATTCTTTGGAACTGCGGTCAAGCTAATTTTAACAACATATTATAAAAGTTTTTGAATTATGCCGTAAATAATTATGTAGTTTCTTGAGTATAGACTTTGCTAGGTTTAATTGTTGTCAATCAATATCGTGACGATATTTTTCTATGTAAAAGCTATAGCGTTTATTAAAAAATGGATTTTTGTTTCTCATTTCTAATAAATAAAAGTTAATTAGACTGTGTTAAAAATGATAATTCATCTCGTTCAACAATGAATTTGTTGCCTCTGGTAACCAACAATAAATTCATCGGAATAGTAATTTTTAGCGCAAAAGCATATTTGTATATCACAGAACAACAATCAAGTCAAAATTTAGCTAAAAATTTAACTTTATGCGAATCAAATGCAAATAAATTATATAAATGTAAATAAGATAAATGTTAAGACAAATGTTAATGTAAAAGACATAAATATCACTATATTTATATTAGTTGAGTAAATGAAGAAAGGAAGCTGAATATTATCAATCAATCGTGATTGTAATCATATTAGTAGAATATTAATGAAGATATTATTATTTTATTATTGTAATGTAAAATCAGACTTACATGTAATTGAGAGAAGAAGTTTTGTATTATCTCTTAGTTATAATTATAATCATACAGTATGAATTAGTTATAATTATAATCACAATAATGAAATGTAAATAAAAATGATCAATCTTTATTGTTACAACAGAATATTAGAGTAAGAGAAAGGTGTGAGATGGAGCCGAGGGAGGGGGGGCACATGATTAAAAGGCGGTGGGTGTGAGGTTTTAGGGGGAGAGGCAAAGAGGGGCTATTTTGTTTCAAATAACGTAAAGAACAATTAAGAAGAAGAATTAGAGGTCTTCAGTGGCTTATTCGGTAGAGCAATGGATTCGTAATCTCGAGGCTCCAAGTTCGATTCCTGCTCTCGGCTGAATGATACAAGCGCCATTGTACGTTACATGTGCTTCGTTTACAAACTTACGAACGATTATCCATCGCTAATTAGCATCGCAATCATAGCATAAAATACAGCGACGGTAAATAAAAAAAAAAGAAGAATTACAATGTATTTTGAGGAATGTCTATATCGAGGGAGGGCTAGGGGGCAAAGGGGGGGGTGGAGGCTGCTTGAATCCTGATCTTACAACTGTATATATATGTTTAATCTGTATATGTGTATTATTTAAAAAAAATTAAATATACGAAATAATTATTAATTAAAAATATTAATTATTTTATATTACATGTTATTTTATTTGAGTGTAATGTGTACGTCGTATAAAGTTTTTTTGAAAAGCCCATTAATTAGGCAATTTCATTCCTTGACAATTGATAAATTAATTTATTAAAACATTTAAGGATATAATTTTTATTGGTCAATATAAAATAGAGTTAAAATTAAAATTTATTGATTTCAATTTTTAAAAATGATCATAATTATTTTTTCGAGCAAACATCAGTAATATATTACAATGTTAACGTTTCAATAATTTTTTGAACAATTTAAAAGTAATTACTTTCTGTTTAAATACAAATACCTACATAAATATATATGATTTAATATGTATTTGTGTAAAGTGATGGTCAACCATTAATTCAATTATTATTTCATACATCAAATAAGAATATCTCTGTTTATTTTGATTCAGACATTTTAAAAATTATTATCCATTGTGATTAATAACCGTTCTCACATAATTCAATTTATTAATATTACGTTTTAACATTATAATATTAAACGAAATTAAATTATAATTAGAGTGTGAATGTGTCATTGGTGTGCGTGTGTGTGTGTGCGTGAGTGTTGGTGTTAGCAAACGATCATAATGTGTGTAGGTGTGTTAAGCATGTAGTGTTTTGTCAGTTAATATGCGTATTGATACAAATTGGTGTACGTGTATATTATGGTGTTTTTGTGTATTGGTATGAATTTGTGTATTTGCGTATTTGTACTGTGCACGCATACAATCATTTATGTATAGGTGTATGTGTGTGGTATGTCTGTGTGTACATATAAGTTTAAGCGCAGACGGGTATGTGTATGTTCGAGTCAGCTAAAAAGTAAGTCGTACTGAAATATTATCACGTATGTGTATGTTTTTATGTATTGGTGTGTTTGTGGGTGTTCATAAGTATATGTTTATAGCAGTGAAGAAGTTAATGTTGGTAAATTGCATATAAGTTGGTGTGTGTATGTGTGTGTGTGTGTGTGTGTGTGTGTGTGGTTGTGCGTGGGTGTTCTTGTATGTGTGTGTGTCTGCGCATGCATGCGTGTGTGTGCATGTGTGTGTGTGTGTGTGTGTGCGTGTATATGTGTGTATTTGTGTATGCATATATTATGTAGGTGTGTGTGTATTTGTTTGTCTATGTATTTTGTGAGTGTGTATGAGTGTGTGTTGTGTGTATGTATTGTATACGTGTGTATGTATGTGCGTGTATATGTGTGCGTATATATTGTGTGCATTGTGTGTATGTATGTGCGTGTATATGTGTGCGTATATATTGTGTGTATGTGTATAAGTGTGTGTTGTGTGTACGTATGTGCGTGTATATGTGTGCGTATATATTGTGTGTATGTGTATTATTAAAAGTGTTCACGTCAGTTGAAGAGTGTGTCGTTTTGTATTCGTGCTACTGTGTATCTTTCTGTTTGCGTATATATCGTGTCTATGTGTATTAGTAAGAGTGTTCGTGTTGATTAAAAAGTGTGTCATTTTGTATTTGTGCCACTGTGTATGTATCTGTGTGCATATTAGTTGATTCGTCTTTGTAATAAGTATATAAGTCAATTAAGGCCCTATATGTGGTGCGCCTGTATGATAGTGTACTCGAGAAAATGTCCACGTCAGCTAAAAAGTGAGTCGTATTGTGTATTATTGTTACGTATGTGTATATTTTTATACTCATTGTCGGTTTGTCAGTGTCCGTAAGTATATTTCTGTAGCAGTAAAGAAGTTGATGTTGGTGAATTGCGTATAAACTAGTGTGTGTGTATATGTGTGTTTAAGCGCCGGCGTGTGAGTGTATATAAGTGTGTGTAAATGTATGTTTGCGTGTGTGTGTATATATGTGAGTGTATGTGCGTTCATGTATGTGTTTGTTAATGCATGGTGCAGAAGTATGTATCGATAAAGTGCTCATCTCGGTTTAAAAGTGTCTCGTATAATATTTGTAGCTCTAGGTGGATGTTTTTGTGTGTGTAAGTTGGTTTGTCTATGTCAGTTATTATGTTTTCTTAGCAGAGTAAAAGTTTATGTTTGTTAAGTGCCTGTTTAAAAGTTAGTATGCATGTGTGTTCATTTAGGTGTTGGTGGTAGTGTATATATCGGTATGTGTGTGTGTTGATAAGTATGTGAATAACGATAGGTGTGTTAATTTTATTATGAGTCTTTTGTGTATGTGTGTATGGAGTGTGTGTGTAGCTCTATATTTTTCTAAGCCTTGTATCTTTTAGGCTCTACATTTTTTGGTCCTATTTTCTTTGGGTTTCATTTTTTTTGGCATCTTATTTCTTGGCTTCCATATTTTTTTGGTCCTATATTTCTCTAGGCCTTATATTTTTTTGGACCTACTTTTTTTTGAGTCCTATTTTCTTTGGGCCTCATTTTTTTGGGCCTTTAATTTTTTTGGGCCATTTATTTTTGTGGGCCTTATTTTTTTAAACTTTTTTTTGGGTTTTATATTTTTCTAGGCTTTATATTTTTTCAATCTTGAATTTTTTTGAGCGCAATATTCTTTTTATTATTATATTTTCTTGGTCTCTGTATGTATTTGGGCCCAATATTTTTCTGATTCTTTTAATTTATTGGGCCCGATATTTTTTTGATTTTTATATTTACTTAGGCTCTATATTTTTTTGGTTCTTATATTTTTGGGCTCAATATTTGTCTGATTCTTTTATTTTTTTGATCCCAATATTTTTTTAATTCTTATTTCACTTGAGCTCTATATTTTTTTGATTCTCATTTTTTCTTGAGCTCTATATTTTTTCGGGCCCAATATTTTTTCGAATCTTATATTTTTTTGATTCTTATGTATTCTTGACTCTATACTTTTTTGAGCCCAATATTTTTTTGAAACATTTTTTTGGGCCTTATATTTTTTTATCATTATATTTTCTTGGTCTCTATATTTTTTTCAGCCTAATATTTTTTTGATTTTTATATTAACTTTGGCTCTATATTTTGGGCTCTAAATTCTGTCATAATAAACTAAATTTAACTGAATTTTCAATAATGTTCATACGGCTTTCATGTCGTACAATAGATAATGTTTGCCTAAAATCTCCTGGTACAATTACAGTTTCATCACTGAAGGGTTGGTTCACATCGCATAAATCTTAAAAAAGACGATCAAGTGCTTTAAGAGCAAATTTTGAAGTCATGGGTATTTCATCCCAAATAATTATTTGTGTTCCCTTTAATTGTTTGCCTTCTGCAGAATTAGGCCTAACATTACAAGTTGTACAATCTATTGTATTTAAGTGGACGTTGTATCTCTCTATCCTTTTGTAATCGAAAAATGTAGGTTTTCGGAAAAACTAGTAGTTATTACTAGAAATCAATAGTTGTCCGCAACTTGTACAGTAAAAAACAATATTTTTTCTAATAAGAACAAATTAATTTTGAAAACAAAGCATCAAAATTAATTTGTCCCCATCAGAAAAAATATTGCTTTTTACTGTACAAGTTGCGAATAACTTTTAATCACTATCAATAATTGTTAGTTTTTCCAACAACCTACATTTTTCAATTAGAAAAGGATAGAGAGATTCAGCGTCCTCTTAGCGGTAGTTTAAATGTTGTATGCACGGTTTTTCCATCGACCAATGAATTCGCTGCTATAGCTGTCCAAGCTACACATAAATTATGTATAGTGTGATATTTAAAATAAACTATTAAAACGTTAAGTAAATAACTTTTTCCACTTCCACCCGGTCCATCTATAAAAATATATTTTTCTTTACTTTGGTTGTTTAAACTTTTTATAGTAGAGTTGACTATATGCCTTTGTTTATCATTCAAAGAATTTATTTTTATTTTTAATTCATTAAGAATATTATTATTATGATTTAAAATTGTTTGATTATCTTCTTCTATAAATGTGCTTAAGTTAGGTAAATTAAAATCGATCAAAGAAAATCCATTGACTTGTAAATTATTTTTAATAACATTCAATGCAAGATTTTCACCTATATTTTTTTTCGTATTTAGGATGGTACAACTTATCTTTATATTTTTTATATAAATCTCGTGCATTTATAGGATTATAAAAAACATCAAATGTATAAAAATTTGGTATTTCTGAATACAAACAATATCGTGCTTCAAAATCTTCTCTATTCAATTCAAAATATGCTGTTAATGTTGTTACCACATTTTTTTGCTTGATCATTTCTTCTTTTCCTTTTTTAAAAAATACGTTTTGTTGATTTTCTTCATGAACGTTTAGATGTTTAATAGTATTTGAAAAAACATGTAAAGGATATTCTCATAATCTGTGCATTGCTTGAGGTGGACATAAATATCCTGTATTAATGTATTGTTATCCATACACGGACAATTCATATTTTGCATACCACAGGGACCGCGTATCATAAGTTGTTTAACAATACTATATAATTTTAGATAAATATCTCTATTTGAGATTTCTGCACTTATTAATTAATCAACTTTTTCGGAAATATCAAATTTATTATTTTTATCTAAGAGTAACAACATATGCATATGCGGTAATCCTCGTTTTTCATATTCAATTACATAACTATATGCAATACATTTTCCTAATATTCCCTTTTTTATTACTAAATTTTTAAATACTTCTGCTTTTTGATTAAATACTTTTGTTATAATATCTGGTCTATCTAATGCATTTTCATAAATTTCTAAGTTTTCAGTTATTTCTTTCCTATGTGGGTTACAGGTCATAGTTAAAAAAGGTCAGGTTCACCATGATAATTTACAAGTGTCATTGAGTCAATGTAATTTTGTTTTGAAAATCGTGGACTTTCTGTAAAGTTTGACGGTAATATTACCATTTTTCCAATTTTTGAAGAATCTAATTCTTTTTCGTTATGTAAATAGTCCATAACATCTTTATAACAATCACTTCTTAATACGTTTTGGTTTTTTCGTATGAAATATAATATGAAGGTTTCAAATTTTTCAAACGCATCAACAATGAACTGTTGAGATGATTTTCCCAAATTAAGGAATGGATTAAATTCATTTCCAACACTAAATCTATAACTATAAAATTTCTAATTTGAAATATTAGATTTTCCAAATTTACTTTTCATATTTGGCATACATCCAAAACCACCATTAGTATGAATAAGCGGATTTGTCATAGGATCTGTATCTTTGCTAATTGTCAGTATACTAATTGGTTTATCATACATAGAAAAAATGACAATATCACGTTCAATAAGAGGGAAATCGTCTTTTCCAACATATACTATTGCAACTTCATTACAGGTAGGTAGATTATATCTATTTTTATCCAAATTATCATTGCGGACAGTAAACATAGTAACAGTTCTTGGAGGACAATAGATTTTTGCACATCGTTGTAGTTCTTCTTCTTCTTCTACTTTATGCATCATTTATAGGCTTTAGTATAAGGGTTAATGTCTCTTATCAAGATATCTAAATGTTTTAATAACATTAAATTTATATTAAACTTATTCCGTTCAATCGTTGCCATTTCATTATCTAAAATATATAATTGTCCATATTTACGTGCTTCATCTTTATTAGGATGTAACGCATATACATTATGGTAAATTTGTCCACATATTTTAATAACTTGTGGTCCTTTACTTGGCAATGTATCAAAATTGGCATCAAAATTGGCGAATACTAGAGCATCATTGTACAACCTAACATTTCGTCAAAAATCAATAATTTTTTCCGTTAATTCAGTTGCTAAAAACTTTAATTTTTGTGGGTAAGGAGGATTTTCTAAAGATTTTACTTTGCCTTTATGACAATTGGAGAAATCGTTACTTTTAGTATATTCGAAAGCAAAATGTTTCGCATCACAATAAACACATGTATTTGTCATGGAACCAATGTTATTTTCAGATATGAGATTTTTATCGAAATATATATTTGCTATACAACCAATCAGTTTAGAATTAATTTTTTCAGTTAATATTTTTTTATTTGATTTCTTTCATTTTTTTTCTACTTTGCTCTTTATTGTTTTATCAATAACTTTGTTCAATACAATATTATGATTGTTATTATAATTATTATTATTATTATTATTGTAATTTTCATTATAATTATTGTCTTCAATTTTTAATCGTTTACACTTAATAAATAATGTCTTTAATTGAAAAGAATCATATTTGTTTTCGCTTTTTTTCATCTATTGGTTTATTTATTGTAGTATCATTATCAACATGTTTATTGTCATCAATTTCTATTTGTTTACACCTTGTGCGTGATTCTTTTAATTGGTAACAATCATTTTTTACTTGTGTTTTCTTAATAATATCGGCCTTTCCAATTTTCGATTTTTAATTTGTACCATTTCCTCATATTCATTATATTGTTTACTAATAACTTTTCTATAAGTCTCTTTTTTGCGTAATTTTTCTTTTTCATGCAATTTTTTCAATTTATTGGTATCTCTATTTTCAATAGATTTTATTTTTTATTTCTTAATATTTTCAATTTATTTCATATTTATATGGTTGTTCCTCTTTTATTTTTATGTAAGCTTTTTTCTTACGTGTAGCTTCATTTGTACGTATTTGTTCCATTTTATCAGTGCCCTTTTTTATCTTTGATTTCATTTTTGTTATTTTAGTATTTTTTTATTTTTCTTTATATTTATTGGGTTGTTTTTTTTTAAATTTCATATAATCTTCTTTTTTATGTGAAGCTTCATTTGCACGTATTTGTACCAATTAATCAATACTAATTTTTTCCTTGAATTCCAATTTTATCTTAGTATTTTCTAATTTTTTTCCATATTTTTTTGGTTTTTTTTTTCTTTAATTTTTATGTAAGCTTCTTTTTTACGTAAAGCCTCATTTGCACGTATTTGTTCCAATTTATTAATACTCATTTTTTCCTTGAATTTCAATTTTGTTATCTTAGTATTTTCTAATTTTTCTTTATATTTTTCCGGTTGTTTTTCTTTGATTCTTATATAAGCTTCTTTCTTACGTAAAGCCTCATTCGCACGTATTTTTCCCAATTTATCAGTACTCATTGTTTCCTTGAATTTTCAATTTTGTTATGTTAGTATTTTCTAATTTTTCTTCAGATTTCTTCAGTTGTTTTACTTTAATTTTTATACAAGCTTCTTTCTTGCGTAAAGCCTCATTCGCGCGTATTTGTTCCAATTCATTAGTACTCATTGTTCCCTCGAATTGCCATTTTGTTATTTTAGTATTTTCTAATTTTTGTTTAAATTTATTTGGTTGTCCTTTTTTCATTTTTATATAAGCTTTTTTCTTACGTAAAGTTTCTTGAGCACGTCTTAGTTCTAATTTATCATTACTTTTTTTTTCTTGCATTTTCATAATAATGCCTTTTTCTGAAATTTTTTTATATTTATGTGATTGTTCTGTTACCATTTTCCTATTAACGGAATGTCAGAGCTGCAGCAATTGAGTTTTGCTTTTTTATTTTATTAATATCTTTTTAAATTCATAAATTAAACGAACATAATGACTTGTCAACTTTGAAGCTATATTAATACAATAATTTTTGTTAAAATAAAAAACCATTTGGACTTGTCATTTTTTTATGAGTTTGGATTGGAAATTAGATATCAAACTCGATAAACCTAACCTTCAAATACGATACATTGAAAGTTTTTATCATAACTTTATATGTCTAATATTTTGTTGAATTTCTTGAGTTGTCCGCAATAGAGTTTAATCTTACAAATTTTTACTTTGTTGCAAAAAAACTCGATTAAACGCATTGTTTATTCATAAGTTAGGATTGGAAATATTATTAGAAGACGGGCAGCTTCGTCATGCTCTTAAGTCCTGTTACAAATAAAGCTTCTTTTTTATCTATTTCTTTTGATTCTTTTTTTTCTCTATTTAATTTATTCTCGACTGTCCTAATTTTATTATCGTTATAATTTAAGTGGATATCATCGATTTCCATTATATAATTATCTGGTTTTAAAAAATTTGTATCTGAAATGTCACTGTCAATTCCCATTAAAATTGTTTCATGATTCGAATTCTTTTGTTTACGATACATTTCCATGATCTTTTTTGGTTCTGCCAATAAATACATTTGTGATTTAATGGTATTCGATTTAGACGTTGCTCATGACAAAAACTCCTCCTTATCATGTCCGGCGGATTATCGTAATTAATATTTGCATTATTATAATTTTCTTAAACTGGAAACATTCTTATTTGTTGCGTTTTAAAAATTTTTGATAAACGTAATCACATTTGAGAAACATCTTATCTTAAACAACATGGACCTAAATTATAAAGTATTGCAACAGCAGAAACAATTGCAAAAACGCCACAATCATAATTATTTGTTTGTGATTGTACTGTTTCGAATACTATGCTCAATTCTGATTTGTTTGGAAATAATCTGTTAATATAAATCTTACGCTCATCTTGTAGATATTTAAGATTTAAACTGTCATATATATGAATTACCTTATTATAATAATACACACAAATCCGGTGACCCTTTTCTAAATTTCCGGAAAATAATAACTGTATAAATTCTCCATCAATCGGTACTGAATTAATATATTGTGGTCTTTGAATTAGTGAAGTAAATTGCATATTAAATGAGGTGCACCGCTTTGAAATATTATTTAATGCTAATATATTAATATCAGTTAACATGAAAGCAATTCCACTATACAATCCCTGTCCTTTAACAATTAATTTATCTTTCTCATTAAAAACCATTAATGAAAATTAAAATTCTTTTAAGAATTCTAATTAATTTTTAATGAACTTTTTTTGAAGATACTCCCAAAGGAATTGCTTTTATATTAACTAATTTAATTTACTGCTTTTTCACTTTAAAAGCTGAAAAATAAAAAAAATTATGAAAAATGCTATGAATTAATTGTTATATGATAAATAAATAATAATAAAATTTGTAAAAATAATATGAGGATAAAAAATGGTTAATTTCGGCAATTATACATTTATGTATATATATATGCGACATTTCACACCAACTGGAAGAGCAAAAAAATAAAAATCGCTGAAACTCTGAAAATATATTGTTCGTTACTCAAAATGTGTAAAAAAATTTTCAGGGATTTAGAATGGGAGGATTAAGAACCATAGATCCTTGAAATTCGGAAATTTTTCAAAATTTTAGGAAAAGTACCAACTTAATGATTTTTTTTTTAATCCTGATGTTTTAGAGAGAAATCCATCAGAATTTTCCTTGTTGTAAATGAAGTGGAGAGTTAGCATGATTTCTAACAGACCTCAATTTTAAAGTTTCCTATTGGTTCTTACATGTATTACATAGTAATTGAAATTACTCATTGTTTGCCACTTCAGAAATTATTTTTCGAGGGCTTATTTTCTTATATTTTTTATCAACTTCGAAATAAATTTTTGATTGTGTCAGAAAGAGCCACCAACAAGGAGTTATGACAATTTGAAATATATATTTTCATGTATGATTTATTTTTCATATTGAATATAAATGTATATTTTCATGTATGATTAATTTTGATATTGAAAATAAACTATACGTGAAAATATATATTTTAAACTGTCATAACTCCTTATTGATGGCTCTGACTTACATAATCAAAAATTCATTTTGAAGTTCATGTAAAATAGAAAAAAATAAGCCCGCGAAAAGTAATTTCTGAAGTGTCAAACAATGAGTAATTTCAATTACCATGTAATACATATAAGAACCAATAGAAAACTTCAAAATTCAGGAACTGTAAAGAATCATGCTAACTCTGATCTTCATTTACCACAAGAAGTATTCCTATGTACCTCTCTAACATATCAAGATTTTCAGGAAAAAAAATGATTAAGTTGGGACTTTTCTAAAAATTTTGAAAAATTTCCAAATTTCAAGGATCTATAGCTTTTGATCCTTCTAATCTGAATACTTGAAAATTTTTTTATATATTTTGGGTAACAAAAAGAATATATTCTTAGATTTTCAGAGATTTTTATTTTTCTGCTCTTCCAGTTGGTGTAAAATGTACCACATATATATATATATATATATATATATATATATATATATATATATATATCTTATATAGCAAACTTTTTTTAATGATTAAATATATATATATATATCGTAGCTGGCTGTTAGGCGGGAAATTTGAATACGCGGGTATGTATACTCGTCGCACGCCCCCCTTTCTTCGGAGAGTGAACTACCAGTGAACGGTACATTTTTAAAAAAAATATGATATTTACAACTTAAAAAAAAAATCTTTATAATTAGCGCGTAAAGTAAAATGAGAAATCAAATAATTCTATCATACCTTACTGCTCGCCGGGGCTATAGTAGCCTTTTTAAGTCTACCTGTTGGTGGTTCCAGCCACAGAATCCATTCCATCTCCGCTACTCGCACTCTGTACCGTGTGACCCCTGTTGGCACTTCCACCATTGAGCTGTTCGGTTGGTTGATGATGGCTTTCGGTCTGGTATCATCTTTCGGAGGTGGTTGATTTGCCTCGAATTTTTCGGTATATTTGGTCTTTGGGCGGCTTCTTTTGGCTGTAGGTAAAGGTGCGGGTGGCGGAAGGTGGGTAGAGGATTGGGTTGTGGGCGGTTGTGGTGTAGTGAGTTGCTGAACTTTTTGTTGTCGGCAGTTCGGGCAATTTTCAACATGTCTGGCGCCGGTGTTTACCATTTTTGGCCAGTGGTAACGTGACTTAAGACGTTCTAATGTCTTAAACGTGCCAAGATGACCTTTGGTTGCGGACTCGTGCGCTTCTTGGAGTACGTTGGGTCGTTTCTCTAACGGAATACACAATTTATATTCGGTGTTGCCGGAAGCATTTCTTTTACAAAGAAAAAGCTTATTGTCGTTGATGACGTAATTTGCAAATGCAGCGGGATTTTCTTTCACTTTTTTAATCATTGTGTGATATCACGGACATTTGATGTTTGTTGTGGCGCACAGTTTATCCGGCCGGCGAGATGAAATTTCGGCGGTTGTATTTCTTGTACTTCGATGCTGTTTTATTGGTGTTTTATTAATCGAAGGTTTTATCTGCTGTTGGCAGGTGCATTTCCTTTCCTTGGTTGCTATCTCTTTTAAGATTTCTTCGATTTCATCTGCCCTGTGTATTAGGTCTTCTGGAGATTTTATTTCGTTGCGTCTTATGTACAAGCGGAGAGACGCTTTGACATTGAAGTACAAGTTATCAAGCTGTTCATCAACTGGAATATTTCCACGGCGTCGCATGAGCGTTGATAGAGCAGTGACGTAAGAGCGTATAGTCTCATTGTCTTTTTGCTTTCTTTCTATTATTAACCGATCTAATCTACGGCGTTCATTAGGCGATAAATAATAGGCTCGTAGCTTTGCTTTGAGTTCTTGCCAACTGTTTATTTTGTTGGCGCAGTTTCGGTACCACAACTGGGCGTCCGCTCTTAATAGTTCTGGAAATCCTCTTAGGAAGTCGAGATCTGAGATTTGATAAGCGTCTTTTAGTTCTTTTGCCCTTTCTAAGAACGAATACAAGTCGTTACCGTCAAAGTGACAATTCCACTTGCGCATTTTCTCAATAATACATATCTCGTTCTGGGCGAAGAATATTTTCCGGTTGGGAGACGCTATAGCAAGAGCCCCCGTGGTGTTTGTGGTTGATGTTCCGGCTTTATTGACGGTTATTTGTCTTTTTAATTCGGTGCGGTCTAATTTCTTCAGGGCTTTATACGTGGTTTTCTCGAAGTCATCGTAGTCTTCATAATGCATCTTGATGTCTATTAATCTATTGCGGCGCGTGTCAATATCTCCTTTCTTGGAGCGGCGAGCGGTTACTTCGTTGTCGGTTAGGTCGTAGACCCATTTGCTGCGCGAAGTCATTTTTAATATTGTTAGCAGACGCGGCGTTAAAAATAAACATAACGTCACGAAGGTAATTAAGCAATTAATTAAATAGTTACGTGCTTTTGAGCAAAACCACGATTGTAATTTGTAATGCATCATCGTATCGGATTTTTGTTTAGTGAGGTTTAATTGACTTTATTAGTTTAATTTGTTTCGGTTAAAAAATGATTTTTATCGCGGCGGCGGCCTACGCTTACAATTAAACTAAAAACTAACTAAGCTAATCTAACGTATGAGTCATATGAGTAGGAGCTGGTAAAGGATGCGGCGGAATTTTTCGGCAGGTGTGTTTCTGCTTTTTCAATTAATGCATGAAACAAGTTTCCTCTGAGTCTTGTATAATTTTCGGTTTTTGGGTCTTGGACAGCTCAGACTATGATGTGGTAGTTATGAGGCCTTCAAGGTTTACCAAAACAAGATCAGCAGAAATACGCCATGTGACTATAAGTTACAACTGGCGATGCAAAAATAAAAGAAAGAAATAATAAACTTTTTGATCTTCACTACGTAACGCTCGGTTAAGTTGGTGCAAGATGACGGTAAAAAAAATGAAATTTTCCTTATAACTGATTTCGGTTCGGCGTTAAAATAAACAAAAACAATTTATTGTTATTTTGCCACGTAACTTTACCGTGACTAGCAAACGATAAAAAAAAATGATCGGTTTTCCGGTTTTTACGGTGTCTTAATGTTCATATGCCATGCAACGTTTTGTTACAAATGGCGAACGATATAAAATAAAAATTACTTATAATGAGTGTACTCAGTTTTCACGGAGTCCTATTGAACAGACGCCATGCAACACTTGTTACAAATGGCGAGTGAGTTTAAAATAAACAATGTCAATTAGGATACTCGGTAAGTTCCGGCGTCGTGTAACGAGATTAAATAAAAATACCAAACGGTTTTCCTTAGTTTCCTATTGTTTGAGTGCCATGTAACTTTTGTTACAACTGGCAAACGATTTTACAATAGAGAAGAGATGTTAATCTATTTGTTTTACCGGAAGTATGTTTCGGGGCCATGCAACGTTTTGTTACAACTGGCGAACGAGATTTTGCAATGCAATGCTAATTGTTTTTCTTTTCTTTTCCGGAATCGCGGAGACCTACTGTTCGGGCGCCATGTAACGTTTTTCCCTTTCGGGAGGGGGAAATACGTGTAACTCCTGTTGCCAGACGCTTCAGTGAGTTACCAGGGTAAGATCGGCAGGAGTTGGAGGGATCGGACGGTGGAAAATAAAGGAAAGTAACCGGGTTTAACACGTTTGGTTATGCTATGGAGTACCTTGGCTTTATTGTACTAATAAAACTCTTACAACGACGATTACAAATATGAAATGATAATAATGTATCAATCAAAGCTAAACCTAATGATCTTATATAATGCAAATAATTAACCTAACCTTAACGGAATGTAATGTACAAAAATAATTAAATCGGCCACTTGACGGCTATTCAATAAGTGAAATCAATTAATCAATAATCTTTAAAGAATCTGAATTATAGTTTACTTTAACTAAGTGATTCTACGGCCTGGACGGTTTAGTTTATACCGGCGGCTTTTACCTGCAACAATGTGCAAAACAAAAGAAACAAGTGATTAATAATTAAATATAATATAACTAGGCGGCGGCGTCTAATAACGGTGTACTTAATACTACGGTAATAATGAAGGTGGGTAGCCGGCTCCCTTAATTATCTAAATTACAAATCTCTATAAGCATGCGGGACCTCTAAGTGCTGTAAAGATAAAGGGTGGCCGACACCCTTAACTTATTCTAATCTCTAATATTTACACGTGGTCGGACGGAGTCCTTAAACTAATATGAAACGAGTAATGAGTGGACGACACCCTTAATATATTCTATCAATCACGTAAACGCGGACGCGACAGCTATGGGTAGACAATACCCTTAATTAAGCCAGTGGCGAAATGTGAAATAGAATATAAGATTTTGGGTGGACGTCACCCTTAAATTAAACGGCGCAAGTTCGGCATTTGCGGTGGCGGCAAAAATTGCGAGTGTGCTCTAGGCAGGTAGATTTACGCCAGCGTGCTCACTCGGCGTATCTCTAACACTGCTAGCATATGCACTAAAGTGTAGACCACCCGCATCACTCGGTCTACCCTCATGTGCAAGAGAGAGAAGCTAGTCCTTCTACAAGAGAAGGCAACCAGCTACTACTTGTCTCACTCTCTCTTAGCCTAGCGTGCTCACTCAGGTAAAGAGAGAGGGAAGACCGTAGTCTACACTGCTCTGTTTAGCTGTGCTTCTCGGCCTCTTATATACTCCGGCCTTATTTTTCCCGATGCGTGCAACGACGTTTGAAGTTGCCACCTGGCGGCTGAGCTCAGAACCACTGTTCTATCGTAGCTGGCTGTTAGGCGGGAAATTTGAATGCGCGGGTATGTATACTCGTCGCAATATATATATGTATATGTATGTTGCATATCACAAAAAAATTTCAACATCAAAACTAAAAAATTAAATTAATAGAATTTTGAAATATTGATATGGGAATAGTTCTTATGAATAACTTTTTAATAACTTTGAATAATGGTAAATTTTTTAAATAACTTATGGTATTAAATGCTACTTAAATTTCGTTTCAACATGGAGTTAATTATTGAAGATGGAAATGTATTTAATAAAATAATATAACTTTCCCTAAGTTATCACTTGACAATAATTTTTTAAACTTTTTATTCATAGTTTAAAATAATATTAAATATATGATTATCATTCTAATAGTTTTTATATAATATTATGTAAATTTTATAAGTATAAATTATTTAAGGAGATATAAAATGGACAGTACACTTGCACCCATTAATATTGACTATATTTCCATTGTATTTAAAAATTTTGAATAAAGAGATGCATTAACATATAGTATGTATCACGAAGATTATTCAGTTAAATTTTTAAATAAATCTATTTATTAGTTATTGAGAAGTTTGGGCTCCAGTATTCTTTACTAACATTTTTCGATTTGGAATCAGAAATCTAAATATCTTGAAGACTAATAATTGGAATAATTCGAAAATTTAAATAAATAATTATCATGGTACGTACTATATGCTAATACATTCCTTATATGCAAATTCAGCAATAGAATGGAAAGACAGTTAATTTTTATATCTTCTTATAGTGAAATATAATCAAACTTTGTCAACAAATTCAACATAATGAAATAATTGTACTTTCAATGATTTGTATCATATTTAATACAAATTTTAGAGTGATATTACATGATATTATTTTTTTCCGCATTCATAATAAATGTTCGCAAATAATAAGTAATTTTTTTCTTTTTAAACGTTCACTTTTTTAGGGGAAATTTTACTTCTATCTAGACAATTCATAAATATAAATTCATAATTATAGACATAATCAGAAAAATTTATTAATATTTCATATATTTTCCTATCTTCATAATTGACTATTAAAAATAATATAATATCCAATAAATAATTTTTTTAAATTGTCTTTTATAAAATTTATGTTCAAACGATATTAAAAAAAATATTTTTATATCATGTAATGATAATTTTTCAAATGAGATGATTTGATATATTTTAAAAATTAATGTCTCTTGTTAAAAATATTATTGCTTTAATAAAATGAATTTTAATACATTTAATTGCTAACACTTATTATATAAATGACAGTTTATTTAAATACAAACGCGTGTACAAATAAAAATGTGATTAAGGTAAATATAATTTCAATATATTAAAATGTAATTTTAATATATTTAATTGTTAACAATTTTTATATAAATAACAATTCTTTTAAATACAAAAACGTGTACAAATGAAAATGTAATTAAGGTTAAGTGTATGTTATTTATAAAAAATTGTTAACAAGTAACTTTTTAAATAATACATTTTCATGAAAACTAATTTAAATACTTTATTCAATAAATGATAACTGAATACAATTTCAATCTAATAAATTTAGTTATACAATTGCAAATATATAATATTTATATAACTGTTTATCAAATAAAATTATTATATTTTTAATATATATATTAAAAAAATAATCATTACGATAGATTGTAGTTAAATAAAAATGTTTATTTTAATAATTATAGCGTTGAAATTTATTTTGATCAAAATGTTATTTGATTGACATTGACAGTATTATTTTAACTATATTTGAAAAGTTACTTGTTATCAATAAAAAAATATTTAATTTTTCAAATTAATGATCTATTAATATCAAGAATTTTCTAAAAATTATAATATTTATGATATGCAAACCTTACTTGTGATACATACACTTTGTAGTATTTGTATCACATTAAAATTTTATATTAGATGCAAAAAGGATTGTTAAGTAATTGCAAATACTTATTTTATTATTCTAAAATATTCAAATTTTAAATTAACTAAAAATGTGTATTTTAATCTTATGGTTTTTTTTTTATTTAAATTTTGTATTTCATATATATAAAATACATTTCTGAAGATATTTTTATTAAAAATAAACACAAAATTTTTTTTAAGCATGTTTCACGTAAAAATTAATTTTATAATTTAAATTTATGGTCATCTGTAAGTTATTTGTAAGATTTTGTCAGCTAGAAGTTTCTTGCCTCGAAAAGGCTTCTAGTGCTAAAAGAATACGCGTGCGTTCAAACATATAAAATGTTTTAGTTCGCGTCTCGTCCTTCCCTATATCTATCTCTTTCTAAAGAACAACTTTGTCATATACCGATTACTATTATATTAACTATTATTCTTAGTTAATTGTTAAAATCTAAATTCTAAATTTTTGTATTCAATTTTATAATTTTTTAATAAACTCACGTTGAATGTAAAGTCTCAATTTTATCTATATTGCATGCATATATTACATATAAAGCCTGTACCCTTTGCTTACCCTGACGCCTCCGCTGTTCTTATTTTCAATATTGCATAAGATACATATTTTTTTATATGAAGTATTGGATAGGTTTAACTGAAAGAGTTAAATCTCAGAAAATAAGGAAAACTGTGCTAGCGGCAACGCGTTTCTCGATCAGGTAAGAGACATAGACATAGACATAGACAAATACTTATTTAGCCATGGGGTTAAACCCCCTATGGCTCAAGGTAGCATATACATATGTATTAATAACTATAGATGAAAATAAAAATGTAATTAACAAAAGCGAAATTAACATAGTATAATTGATATGTCGTATAAAAGAAAAAACATCATGATGTAAAACTATGATGGGGGTCACCGTAATACCTCCCAGTCCCCAAGATCAGCGTTCATTCGGTGGTCGAAGGTGTGCTTCTTAAATCGAGGGATTAAGCCTATATCGAAAACCAAGGGTGCTTTACTGCCTACATTAGCCTCATTAAGTAGATTAGTATCCCGATTAATAAAAGATTATTAAAGGGCACTAGTGCGAGCAGTGGGACAGATCAGCACTCTGGGGGGCCTACGAGATGATGACCTAACAACCACATCATGGTTGACTCTCGAAAAGCGTCGAGCCAAGTAGGACGGACCCCCTGAGAAGATTATTGAGAAAGCCAAGGATTAAAGAAAACAGCTCCTTTTTCTCTCGAACCCAACTCTCAGCCAACCAAGCTCAAGCCTGTATGGCGACACTCTTTCCTGGGCCTTGATATTACCAAAAACGAATCTGACCCATGCATTAAGGGCCCTATGAAGTTTCAGGTTCTGATACTGAAAGAGGTCGTCATAGACAACACAGGCATAGTCAAAGATCGGGAAGATGAGTGTTTCAACCAGCCTCTGCCTAAGGCCTCGAGAGAGAGAGTGAGAGAGAGAGCGTTTGTAGAATCTCAGCGAATGAAGTGAACCATGGACCCTACGAACAATTGACAACACTTGTTTCTCCCAATTTAAGGTCTGGTTTATCGAGACACCAAGGCTCTTGACCTCAGTGGAAAATGATATGCACTCGCCATTAACTATCAGAGAAGAAGAGGAATCTTGTTGAGAGAGACGAGAGACATATTGCTCACTACCAATGATAATAGCCTGAGTTTTAGCTGCATTGATGGTAAGGCCATTGGCAGTTGCCCAGTGAGTCAAAGCGGAGATGTTAGCATTGATATTAACAAACTCGTCAGAGAAATCATTGGGAAAGAAGGAGCGATAAATTTGCAAATCATCAGTAAACAATATGTGTCAGCAAAAACGTAGGACACTAGTGAGGTCATCAATGAAGATAGAAAAGAGCAAAGGGCCCAACACGTTACCCTGTGGTACACCAGTGTTTAAGAACTCCCATTTACCTGCCATGCCATTTGCTGGATCCTCAATTGCCTGCGTAATGCCCTGAAGGTAGGAAGCAAACCAGAGTATTACCTTGTTTGAGCAATTGAGACGGCGTAATTTGCGAAGAATTTGCCTATGAGAAACCGTATCAAAGGCTTTTAAAAAATCAAACAAGAGAAAGGCTGTTACCATTCTCCTGTCAATGGCCGTGCAAGCGTCCTCTAAGATATTGAGGAGTGCTGTCTGCGTGCTGTGGACCGCTCAAAAGTCCGCCTGATGCTCGTTAAGCAAGTTATTTGCATTGATGTGGTTGAGAGTAATGATATAAAAGAGCCGATGCCAAGAAGTATTGAAGAGAAGAGGGAAGCGCCTTGTTAACAAGACCCAGTTTGTGAAGAGTCGACCATTTTGCTCTCGAATCATTTGCCCGTTAAATGCGATCAGATATGTACAGAAACTTAGCTGTATCGAGCTTATTTAAGTTAGAGTTTCTCAAAGTTCTGTACCTCCCAATATCCGCCGATTTACTAGATCTGGCCGCCCATCTATACGCACGATCACGCTCACGCATAAGTAGACGCAAATCGTTAGAAACCCAAGGTTTGCTACGAGGTCGTATTGTAGTTAGTTTCAGAGGAGCATGAGCATCGAAAGTGTCGACCAAGACTTTAGTACAGCTGTCTATCAACTTGTCAAGAATGACATTGTGGCAGAGAGTCTCTAAGAGTTGTATATGAGTCAAATCAACGAGAGGAGGCAAAACCATGCTGTCAACACCAACAGTCAGGTCATCGAGTGACCCTTGAACCTTATCAACCAGAAAAGACTTAAGACTAGAATTAAAACTAAATACATCTAGGGTGTCCAGCTTACGAGACTAAAAACGTTTAGGAACGGAGGTAAGCCGATGAAACCTAAAGCACAACTTAATCAGATTATGCCCGGCAATGAAGAGCGAGTCAGTTTTTGTATATGAAACTACAGAATCCGCAGAGCCAACACTGAAAAGATCAAGTATAGTGTGCGAAACAAATCGGTCAGAAAGATCGTGGTGAGTTGGCTCAGAAGGAACAATGAAGAGAGAGAGAATGACTCAACGTTTGACCGAAGAAATCTCGACGCATGATAGTCAGTGGCCAGGTTGATGTTAAAGTCACCAGTAAGGATGATATTCTTATAATGAGGAGAAAGTTCATTCAGAATGGCGAATAGATCAGTAGGATAGGTCGCCTTGGGACGTACGTAAACCACACCGAAAAGGAGAACTTCCAAACCTATCGTGACATCCAACAGGAGAAATTCGGGCTAGTTGTCAAAGTTAGGATCAGAATGGTGAATTACACTGACCCGGAATTCCTCTCGTGCATAGGCAGCGACTCCGCCTCCCTCCTTACCAACCTTGTCCAATCTGAAGAGATTGTAATCCTGTATACCAAGAACATCATCGTTGTCGAGATCAGTCAAAAAAGACTCAGAGATGGCAAGAATATCGTAGTTTTTCTCTGAGCAACGAGCTTCAACAATAGAAAAGTGAGTTTTCAGTCTATTGACATTAATATGAGCCACCGATATGCTGCCAGAGATACGAGCCCCGTGATCAACCAGAGAAGAAGAAGAAGGGTGATCGAACTGATCAGCTGATGTTGAGTGAAAATATGATCCAATGTTGAGTCATGATTTTTTCAGGGACCTAAAAGAATCCAAATCAGCCTCCCTCATGATCGGAATCGGTGCAGATTTAGCTGACTTTTTGAGGAAAACTGTCAAGTTTCCTAACTAACGGCTTCGGAATTCCCTTGTCCCTAGATACTGTATGAGCCTTTCTGAGGAGGTCATAAATATCCCTAGGCCATAGGGCTCTCAAAAACACCTTCCCATCACTGCCACAGCCGAACAGCTGCTGTGAAGTCTTGTGACGAAGCTTGCTTGCAGCAATCATAATTGCATCCCGAAGATTACCCGATATACATCAAAAAACAAACGAGCGAGAGTTAGAAGGGACATCCTGGGCAGAAGATTCACCATCGACTTCCATAGAAGCATCCACAGATGGAGGTCTTGGCGGAAGCCACTCGCGAACACCCACAAAGAGGGCTGGCTGATAATCCATGCCAATGGCTTCACAGATGACCTTAATCACCTCACGATCCGAGCAAGTGACCGAAAGAGGAATACCAGAAATCAAAATCTCACAGTCGTCAGAGCGGTCAGCTGTGTTGTACCTCACCAGGTCAGATCGGATTGCAACAATGTCAGTCTCGTGCTGATCAACAAGTTGTTTGATGGCTCCTTGTTCATCTTTTATGAGAGACAATTCGCTCCTTAAATTGTTGAAGTTAGACTGAAGCTTCTCATGATTGGCCTTCAGCTCAGCCTGGTTAGCTTCCGCCTGTAATCGGATCTTGTTAAACTCCATGCTAAGTTCTCCAATCGCCCTTTGAACAGCCGAGTCAACAACTTCCCCCAATGCAGTCGTGAGTTGATCGAATTTTAAGTTTTGGCTCTCGATAAACTTAGGAAGCCACTCCGGCGGTGGTACTTCATCCTTCTCACCTTACATGGTTGCGCAATTGAGTGACGATACGTTGGCACGTTTAGAAGAAGGCTCAAGAGCAACAAAATGAGGAGAGCCCACGCCCCGAGCGTCTGGAGACAGCAAAGAGTCAGAAAGAGAAGAATTAGGAAGAGACGCCCCCGCGCAATGCCGCCTCGACAACGACACGTAAGAAGGGAGAGGCCACACGCTTGGCATGCGCTTGATTAGATGAGAAAGGCGGCGATGGCCTCTTAGATGGAGCCAACACTGCAGTTTCAGCAGTTGCAGCAAAATTGGCCCTGTGCGAGCCACGTGCTTTTCTATAAACTGCCTGAAGGGTGCAATCACTACAGACTATTGAGAAAAAAGACAGAAACCATTCGACCGGACAGCAGTCACTATGGAAAATGATGTTTCACGTACGACAAAGAAGCGTGGGATTAGTTCTGTCAATCAGATCGTTACAGATAGGGCACACACGACCACCCATTATAACACACCACGAGAACTAGAAAGAGTATGCATAATGACTCACCAGATTATGAAACTGTGGTTAAATCTTGCTGTATCGTTGACAAAACAGAGAAGAAATTATCGGTAAAAGTTGTCCCAGTAGATAATGACGGATCCTGTCTTATCAGCCGAAAAATTTGTATACTCTCGCAGTATGCCACTGTAAAGAGAGGCACCGTTGATGGCCGCTCAAAATTTCCACACCTCCAGCACACTCGAAAAGTGGCAGCAAAGTCGCAGACTCGTCACCAATAGCAATGCCAACCTCAAAAAATGCAATTGAGAAGGATCAAAATGCGTAGAAGATACAGAATATGCGTGACTATATGTAGGAAAAATACGTACCGCCGTGAGCACGCATCAAAATATTAATGCACACTGCACGGAAATGTTAACGCACTCAGCAACTTAAGCAGCAACAATTTAACCCATATGCCATAGGAGAAAAACGTGTATGGTGCTATTCTCGGTTGACAAGATCGATGTGTATGTTTCCACTGACGTTGATACGTACTACTTAGGGGTACTTCAGCACCCTGTATTGGAAACCCAAGCAATTTTACAGTGTTTAGGTAATAATATTAATCGTTTCTCAGTCCCTCCTAAACCTAGTAGACTATCATCAAAACGGCTAAACCTCCAACTTCAAGCTCTTTTTATATTCACACAAACCAAACACACATCCAATGGGTTGTAGTTATAGAGCGAACAATCCGCTGTAGTGCGAGCATAAGATAAAGAAGTGTTGTCACTGGTAGTAACTGCTGGTAAGATAGGGCGCGCCTCTCAGCTGCTATCCACAAGAGAAGGACAAGAGAACAACCGTGTATAACCTCCAAAAATGGCAAGTTACCTAATCTCAAACCACCAGCATAATGAAAATCGACTATTATGATTGCAGAAGAAATCTTGCAGATGTTGATTAATATCTACGAAGATTCTCTGCAATTTGTGCGTGCAGAATCTCTAAAACAAAAAGCCCGAGGACCAAATATGCAGTAACCAGAGACTAAAATAGCAGGAGTGAACGAACAGTAGTGTTGATCTACTTTCTTAGCGAGAGAGAGAGAGACGCGCAACGACAAGTAAAGAGCAATACCACGTCGCATATCAATCAAATCTACTAGCTAACATTAACAGAGTTTGCCGTATAATAAATAGTAAATTTCTTAAGATTTTTAGTAACTCCGCATATAGTAAAATCTATAGACTTAGCTAAAGTAAAATTAAATTAAAAGCTAATTCTTTTTGTAACGTGTACAAAATAACCGTAACAATTGAAATTGTATCGTCACTCTTTTTTTAAGTACCTTAGTACATAAATTATATATACTTGATTTAGAACCTATTTTAACAATACTTTCCTTTTTCCGTGTAGTTGTTAGTTCTAGTAAACGTCAATTACTGTTTTCGATTATTTCATAATTCGTGATTGGAACACGTGATTAAAAAGAAGAAATTCCTATTATATTTTTTCATTGATTCAAATGCAATTTAGTAGAACAAATTCTTAATTTATCATGATATAATTTGTATTTAAACAATTTTTATGCACATTGTAACTTTAATTATTCTTATTTATAAAAATATGAAAATTTAATTTAGTACAAAACTACAATATCAAAATTCATAAGTTGCGGCAATTCTTTTTTATTTTAAAATTGGCTAATTTATACATAATAATATAATATATGAAAATTCAACTGAGCGACGTTAGGAGCGAGGTATTTTTTGCTGGTTATTAATCATAATTTAATAACAGTTTTTTAAGTATTAACACATAACAAAATTTTATATTAAATATAATATTTCATATGTATACATACAATATGATTCGATAAAAGGAAACTTATTTTATATACATATAGATAGTATCATTTTATCAGTGATTAACAAATGATTTTTAAATTTAGTACAACGAGCAACATACTCATGATTTTAATTTTTAAAGTTTGAAAAAAAATTAAATACTTATTTTATATTGAAATACTATTGTCAATGAAATTAGCAAATTTATATATAATAATACAATATGTGAAAATGCAGCCAAGCGACGGTAGGAGCGATGTAAATTTTGATAGTCTTATATTATATTAAAGTTAAACCACTTTTTTCCGTTTCTCCAATTCTCTGGTTCTCCGAATTGTTTAAATGTCTAATCTTTTGGTAATAACCCTGGTAGAAAATTGTCTAGTTTTATTAAGGCCTCGATTATTTAACATACAAAATTAGACAGATCTAGACAGATCTAGAGTAAATTTCTACCAGGGAAGAGTAGCAATTTTTATTGGGTCTTATATAATCAGTACTCATTAGTTAAAAGCTCTTTTTCGGCCTTTTATTATTTGAGGCCTTATATTTATTTAATTTCCATTTATTTGGGTCCTTCTTTTTTTTATTCTGATATTTTCTTGGGCTCTATATTTTTCTGGGCCTTATATTTTACGGACCCTACATTTTTCTTAATCCCATTTTCTTCAGGCTTCGTATTTTTTGGGCTTCATATTTTTTGGGCCTCCTATTTATTTGGGCACAATGTTTTTTTGATTTTCATATTTTCTTGGGCCCTATATTTGTCTGGGTCTTATTTTTGGGGTCTTATATTTTTTGGGCCTGAAATTTTTTTGTGTCCTATTTTTTTGGGCACTATTTTTTTCTGGGCCTTATATTTTTTAGACTCTGCATTTTTCTGAGTTCTATTTTTCTTTGACCTCATATTTTTTGGGCCTCTTATTTTTTGGGCCCAATATTTATGAATAATTTTATATGTCGTTGTGTTTTACCTAATAGTGCCAAACGGGGTATATACCCCAACGCCGAATAAAAAATGTCTATGTCTATGTCTATGTCTCTCTCACCCTTTCTCTCTTGCTCTTTCAATTTATCGGTATCCTTTTTTTTTTTAATTTCATTTATGTTATCCTAGTATCATTTAATTTTTCTTTATTTCCATTTGGTTGTTTTACTTTAATTTTTATATAAGCTTCTTTCTTACGCCTCATTTGCATGTTTTTGATCCAATTTATCAGTGCTGATTTTCTCCTTAAATTTCATTTTTGATATCTTAATATTGTCTAATTTTTCTTTATATTTATTTAATTATTCTTTTTTAATTCTGATATAGGCATCTTTCTTACGTAAGCCTCATTTACACGCATTCGTTCTAATTCATCAGTACACTTTTCTTTCTTGAATTTTAATTTCGTTATCTTTGTATTTTCTTACTATTTTATGTCTGTTTGGTTGTTTTTTTTTTTCATTTACATATAAGCTTCTTTTTTTCGTAAAGCCTCATTTGCACGTATTTGTTCCAATTTATCAATACTCTTTTTTTTCTTGAGTTCCGTTTTTCTTATCTTAGTATTTTCTAATCTTGTTTTATATTTATTTGGTTGTTCTTTTTTCATTTTCATATAAGCTTCTTTCTTACGTAGAGCCTCATTTACACGTATTTGTTCTTATTTATCTGTATTTGTTTTTCAATTTCATTTTGATTATCTTTTTAATATTTAATATTTTTTTATATTTATATGGTCGATCTTCTTTTATTTTCATATCTTTTTTTTTACACAAACATTACGGACACACCATAGTTCTAATTTATCATTACTTTTTTCCTGTATTCTTATAATCGTGTCTTTTTCTGAATTTTCATTATATTAATTTGATTATTCAGTTTTTGTCAAGAAGTTTAACTTGGCGATCAACGTGCTTCAGAGTTAATTTAAATGAAAATATAATGTCACTTTAATTATCATTTTAAGAATGATTTTTAGGCCAATTACGAATATTTAAGCATCATTGGCCATGTAAACCAATTTTTCAAATTGGTTTACATGGCCAATTTAAAAAAAAATATATAAGAATGAGATAAATAATTTAAACCCAGACAATTTTATTCTATTTATAAAAAAATGCTCAAAAAAGATCGAAACGTAGGTATTGTAGTAAAAATATAGCAAAATTGAAGAATATTGGCCTTATGTAATGAAACTATTAGGCAAAAATATTAAAAATACTGTCAGAAAATAATTTTATAGCTACTTATGTATGGATAGATAGTATTCACAGAATATAAATATTTACATCAATACCATCTTCTAATATATTCTTTAATTCGTAGAAGTTCATATCATAAGTCAGATTTTAAGCAATTTAGTCGTAATTTGAAACTTGTTTAACTAACAAGGGGGGGTCCTCACCTCTAGAAAACAGATTTGGCTGATACTGCAGGCTATGATTCCTTAATGAAAAAATGAACATGGGTTTTTTCTTTTCGTTTAATGAATCCAGAGACTGAGATAAAGCCATTTTTCGAAAACATAGTAAAAAGAAGCGCTTGATTAACCAAAAAATTAAAACTCTCACAGAGAAATATAAAAAAGATAAAAGAAAGTAGAGGTTCAAAATTTTGATTTGAGCTTTATTGCATTAGAAAGTCTTGCCTAGCTCAAAAGTTATAGCTCACATTTCACTGAGCTATTTTGAAATCTTCTACTGAAATATTTCAATGAGACCTTCCATGCTAATTCTAGAAAGTCTTTACGAAATACTTTGAAATATTTCACTGGAAACTTTCACTAATAGCTTCCAGAAATATTCCACGGAATATTTAACAGAAAGATTTAAGTAATATCTTCCACTGAAATATTTCATGAAAGATTTCAGAGAGATTTCATAAACATTTAGCTGAAAGATTACGAAAAATTTTAAAATCATATAGAGGAATATTAGATAAATCTTCCAGAAATATTCCACGTGATATTTCACAGAAAGATTTAGGTAATCTTCTAGTGGAATATTCTACAAAATATTTCAGAGGAAGATTTAAGTGATTTTCCACTGAAATGTTTCATAAAAGGTTTCAGGAAGATTCCATAAACATTTCGCTGGAATATGACGAAAAACTTTGAAATCGTACAGCGGACGAATACATAAATCTTTCTGTAATATCTCACGGAATATTTCACACAAAGATTTAAATAGTCTTCCTGTGAAATATTGCATGAAAGATTTCAAGAAGATCCCATAAATATTTTGCTGGAATATTCCAATAAACTTTAAAATTGTACAGCGATAAATTGCATAGATCTTCCAAAAATATTTCTCGAGATATTTTACAGAAAGATTTAAGTAATCTTTTGGTGCAATATTCGATAAAAGATTTCAGGTAGATTTTATGAACGTTTCGCAGAAAGAACCCAAAAAACTTTGAAATCGTATAGCAGACTATTACAGAAATCTTCCAGAAATATTCCAGAAAAAGATTTAAGTCATCCTCCAGTGGAATATTTCACAAAAGATTTTAGAAAGATTGCATAAATATTACGCTAAAAAATTTCAAAAAACTTTAAAATTGTACAGCGTAATATTACATAAATCTTCCAGAAATATTCCACGGAATATTTTACAGAAAAATTAAAGTAATCTTCTTTTTCTAGTTATTTGGAAAACTTTCAGCAAAATATTTATAGAATCTTCCTAGAATGATTCATGCAACGTTTTACTGGAGGATTACTCAAATCTTCCTGTAAAATATTCCGTGCAATATTTCTGGAAGAGTTACGTAATATTCTGCTGTATGATTTTCAAATCTTTTGCAATTTTCCAGTGAAATATTCATGGAACCTTCCTGAAATCTTTCACACAATATTCCACGGGAAGATTACTTAAACCCTTTTGTAAAATATTTTGTGAAATATTTTTGGAAGATTTATATAATATACCACTGTACGATTTTAAAGAAAAATTTACTGGAATATTTTATAAACATTACATGCAATATTTAATGAAACATTCCAGAAACCTTCCGTGAATATTTAATGAAATATTTCGAAAAAGTTTTTGATCATTCCTTTGAAATATTTCGTTAATATTCTTGAAAGCATCTAATGAAAGATTTCAGTGAAATATTTCGAAATATTTCGTGAAGGCTTCCTAGAATCTGCATGGAAGGTTCTGTTGAAATATTTCAGTGAATGATTTCGAAATATTTTAGTGTAATCTTTTGTGCTGCGTGGGAGATTACGGAAAACTTCAAAATCGTACAGCAGACTATTACATATATCTTCCAGAAATATTTCACGGAATATTTGACAGAAAGATTTGAGTAATCTTTCGTTAAAATATTCAATGCAAGATTTCAGAAAGATTCTATAATTATTTCGCGGAAAGAACCTGGAAAACTTTAAAATCGTACAGCGGACTATTAAATAAGTCTTCCAGAAATATTCTACAAAATATTTCACAAAAAGATTCAAGTAATCTTCCACTAGAATATTTTATGAAAGATTTGAGGGAAATTCTATAAATATTTCGTTGGAAGATTACAAAAAACTTTAAAAACGTACAACGGAATATGACATGAATCTTTCACAAATATTCTTCGAAATATTTCACAGGAAGATTTGAGTAATCTTCCGGTGAGAAATTGCATGAAAGATTCTAGAAGGGTTGCATAAAGTTTTTGTTTGAAGGTTGTGTGGAATGTTACGGGAGATTTCCAGTAACGTCGATAGGGAAACGTTTGTTAAATGGAAGTTTTATCTTCAGGTAATTGGGCGATACTCCACTTACTATATAGGCGAAAAAGTCGGTGCTTTATTGTTTACAGTTGGAGCAAATATGTAAATGCGATTTTGTAACTGAATGTTAATGTTTATATGCATATGTTATGTTTATGTATGCGTATATGTATTGATGTATGAGTATAATGTGTTATTATATAATGTATATACTATTCCCTTACAGCATTCTAAAACCTTTCATGAAATATTCTAGAAATATTTTGTGGTAGATCTGAAACTCTGAATCTTTCATCGTAATCTTTCAAAAATCTTTCATTTCATGAAAGATGAGAGATTACCCAAACCTTCTATTGTAACATTCTTGAAATCTTTTAAGAATATTTCATGGAATATTTCAATGTAAGAAGAATCAAGGACATACGAATATTAGAAGAATATTTCATTTAAGATTCCTGAAATCTTTTAATTAAAGATATGAGATGACCCAAATTTTCTAATGAAATATTCTTGGAATCTTCCAACAATATTCCATAGAATATTCTAATTTAAAAAGAATCAAGAACATACGAATGTTACAGAAATATTTTATGAAAGATTACTGAAATATTTCGAATCTTCTGTGCCAATATTCCAGAAAGCTTCCATTAATATTTCATACTGTGTGGGAGGTGATCAAAATATGCTAATTGAATAGTGTGAAAATTCATCTTGTGTCACATGCTAAAATTTTTTAGAAAATATGTAGTAATATTTAATTTAGCATAACTTTTAAACTACAAAAACTTTTTAAACACAATAAAGTTTCAAGTGAAGTGTTCAACTTGTACTCTTTTGTCTTCCATGCACTTTTTTGTTAGAGTTTCAGTTCCTTGGTTTTCAAAGTTCTTATAAGCACTTCTTTTTATTATATTTTCAAAAAAAATAACCTAATTTTTGTCTCTGGGCTTATTAAAAGAAAAGAAACAACACGGATTTATTCTTTTCATCTATCTATCTTTAGGATTTAACCACCTACAGCCTATTTGGCCTAGTAAGTGACACCTCGACCACCTTTGTGTTTCGGTGTTTTCGCGTTCGAAACCATACCTCATTTTTCCTAACTTCGGTAGGTGGTGCTCGATCGTGCAGGACTACTTAGGCGGGGAGCATCGCTCGACCCATCCTTTTTAGCGCATCAAGAGCTCAACACCTACCCGGCAGAACGGTCCGGCTTAACTATAATAGTGGAACAGTCGCGTTTTGCCTTACCGGCCCTCGAATGACTTTCGTTGGTTTTTGTTAAAACTAGAAAAAGTCTCGGGGGTGGTCCACCGCGGTGTCAGTGAGTTCGGGACATCCCCCACTTTCAATATTTAAATTAAAAAATGGAGAAGAAATTCCGACCTTACCTGGATTCGAACCCCGGCCCTCTGCGTGAGAGTCGGATGCTCTAGCCCCTGAACTACCGCGGCTCTATTTATTCTTTTTATCAAAGAATGACCTGTTTCCTAGAGGTGTGAAGACCTCTCCTTGTGCAAATTTCAAATTACTAGTGAAAGCGTATATTAACAGATGTCATCGATGTAAATATTTACATTCTCTGAATACGATGCGCCTATACGTAAATAGCTATAAAACTATTTTTCGATATTAATTTTAATATTCGAGCTTAATAGATCTATAACATAAGGCAGATATTCTTCAATTTCATAATATTTTTACTATTATATTTACGTTCCAAACACTTCTAAGCATTTTTATGAATAAAATTTTTCGGTTTCGAATTTTTTTTTTTCATTTTTACCTATATTTCTCCAAATTGGACATGTAAAACGATTTTTAAAATGATGCCCAAATTATGTAATGGGCCTAGGAATCATTATTATTAAAAGATAACGGGTTGGTAGTTCTATAAGAATAGAGCCACCTGATGTTGCCTATGCCGAAGGCCCTTTGCAACCCCATGGTTTCGCCCCACCAGCAACCCTTCACCACAACCTTATGGATGGGTTTCGGGCATGTGTGGTTAGACACAGTTGGATATGCAATGTTCCGTGATCTCTTTGTATAAATAAATCACATTATTTAAGGGAAGTACCTTGATTTTATTAATATCAGAGTACTCCATTCCAATGTGTTTCATTCCAGTTGTCACTACTTCCTTACACTTACAGAGAATGTGCTGAGCCGTCTCCGAGGCGGCCCTGCACTATCTGCATGTGGGAGAACCAGCCACTTTCATGTTGTACATGTGGTAATTTAATTTATTATGCCCTGTCGCTATTTGTGCGACTATGTTTATATATCCTCTGCTTAGGTTCGGAACCCGTGTCAACCACGTATGATCGGAATCATCACCCAGCAGAGTTTTAGCTTGTTTGCAACCTGGTGTCTTTCTTCAGGTTGTCCTATGTTGTGTCTCTCGCCATTGACACATTCTTTCTTTAATTTGGCTCATCTGAATTCCCAGCGCAGGTTCAGGGCCAATTAGTGATGTTTTTGCAGACAGTTTTGCTAGGTCGTCTGCTACCCTGTTGTCTTTGATTTCCACGTTACTGGGAACCCAGTAAAGTTTGAGCTTCCTGCATCTTTCACCTATTTGCCCCTGTCGTGGCTCTCAGGACAAGTCCCCTTAGCCTATCTAGGAGCTTTGCTGTTGTGGTTTAGCTGGTGCATTTCCACCATACCACTGCTGCATAGGTTAGTCTAGGAATAAGTATTGTACTAAACACCCACAGGATAGTTGAGGGTTTAAGCCCCCTGTTCCTTCCAATAGTTCTCCTGCTGAGCCAAAACATGTTGTTGAGCTTCCTGCAGCGCTCTTCTACCTAGGGTTTCCAATTTAGCTTGCTGTCTAGTATCACCCCCAAGTATTTGGCCTCGGATTTTGGTGTTAATACTTGGCCTCTTCGCTTTGAGGTTTTGTGCAGTTTTCACTTGTACTTCCTCGTGAAGACCAATACCTCTATTTTGCTAGGGTTGATGGACAGTTAGTTGGTTTTGCACCAATTCCAAAGTCTGGCGAGTGCTACCTGTAATATATCTGCCAGCGGTTCAAGAAAACGCCCTCTCATTACTATCATTATATCAGCAGCATATCCAATGACATGGCATTCGGTTTCTTTAACACAGGTTAAGGCACCTTCTGCCACAAAGTTTTCTCAGAGGAGATCACATTACCCTGAGGACAGTTATTTGCGACTGTACCTCTGACCGTGGTGTCACCTCTAGTTATTTCCAATAATCGGTGACTCAGCATATCACGGATCATGGTCGGCACTCCTTTGCTCATGGCTGCTTTGCAAATAACCTCTGTTGAGATATTTTTTAAAGCTCCCTTCATATACAGGAGGGCTCCCATGGCGAATCCTCCTGCTTCTATTTCTTCCTAGATTAATGACACTGCTTTGTGCAGTGCCGTTTCGGTAGATTTGCATATGTAGGCGTGTTGTTGTGGTGATAGCGGATTCTGCGTAACAACCGTCTCCTTGATGTATCTGTCAATGAGCCTCTCTATTGACTTAAGAGGAGGTCACGTATCTCTGTCCTTTTCTTATCAAAGAAATGATTTTTTTACAAAAACTAATAATTTTATCAAAAAATGAAGAGAAAGCCGCATCTTATATAAAAAAAAGCAATATTTTCTTTGATAAGAAAGAATTAATTTAATTGCTTCGTTTTCAAGAAAACCTTGAAAAACTTAAATCATAGAGGTTAGGGTGGACAATTCGGTTTTTCAAGGTTTTCTCGAAAACGAAGCAATAAAATTAATTTTTTCTTATTAAAGAAAATATTGCTTTTTTGATAGAAGATGCGGCTTTCTCTTCATTTTTTGATGAAGTTATTAGTTTTTGTAAAAAAACCATTTCTTTGATTAAAAAAGGATATGAGATACGTGACTTCCTCTTAAGCATAAACGACATCAAACAAATCGGTCTGAAGTCCTTTGCCGTGGAGTAGCTATTTTTTTCTGGTTTCGAAATAAACACTACTCTTGAATTCCTCCAGTTTTCGGGTGTCTAGCCCAACTACAAACAGGCTCTCGCCAGTCTCACCAATGGACCGAGGATAACCTCCCTGCCCTGCTGAAACAGAACCGGGTATACCCCGTCCACCCCAGGAGACTTAAACAGCCCAAAGAAAAACCAGGACCATCTGACACGGTCTGGGGAGACAATCCTAGCCGCAAGCTTCACCCTAGCTGACTTATCAGTGGGTGCACCGCGACCAGGACCCTAATTCATCCTTGAAGGGTTATCGGGTTGATCACTCTGCACACCCTCCGGGTTGATAAAACCCCGAAATAGCGTTCTTATTAAACAGCCCGATGTCTCCTCGTCCATCACTGAGTAACCACCCTCTGGAAGCCTAATGGTACCCAACCATGCCCTCTAATTCCGTGCAAATAGTTTGTCTAGTCGAGATACCTCCGGACCTTGCTCCACTTTCGAACAGAACTTCCTCTATCGTTCCGTATGGGCCCTTCTGACCTTTTGTATTCCTTTTGCTTGTTTCTCCACTTCTGCCAAGGTAACTTCGCTTTGGATTTCTTGGCCTTTTTAAACAGTCTTTTGACTGCCTCCTTAAGAGTTTTCAGTTTGTGATTCCACCATGGAGACTCATACTTTGTCCCTGCTTTCTTGAGAGGGCAGTTCTTGGAGAATGCCGAGATGATAGACTGTTTGAGCATTTCCGCCGCCCCTTCTATCTTTTTACTATTCCCAATATTTTTAGGGAATTCTCTCATCGCTATTGAGAGTTCCTTTTTGTATGTATCCCAGTCCGTGTTCCTTGGGTTCCTAATCTATTTGACCTCCTGAATCAGAAAACCAATATTTAAGGTGATCTGTGTATGATCAGAGAGCGTCGGTTCTTCTGACACTCTCCAATCCTGTGGAGCGATTCAAGCGCGCATTCATATATATGTATGCTTTCATATCTAGTTCTGTGATAGCTAAGTACTCGAGTAGAGCCGATCTCCTAGCATTTGTGTCCGTGCTGCCCCACATCGTATAGTGCGCGTTAGCATCACATCCCAAAACCAGAGGGAGCCTCCTCTCGCTGGAATAGTCCACCAACTTAATCACCTTTTTTGTAGGAATTCCTTCCTCATAGGGGAGGTAGACTTAAGCTAGCACTACCTTCTTTGAAACACCTCCTATGGAGAGTTTTACCTTAGTAGCCACCACGTCTCGAGTAATGACTGCCATAAGTGGCGTATTTTCCAGACCTTTGATCCAGATACACGCTCTAGGTTTGACTGCTATTAGATCTTTGATAATTCTCCTCCCTCTTCCAAGTCCTTTTATTGAGCCTTTAATGGTCCATGGTTCTTGTATCAATGATACATAGGTAAGCGCCACAGACTGACTCCTCGCAAGAAGAGGCGAGAAGTCTTTACTGTGGTGCAAGTTAATATGAGTAATTTCAAGGATCTCCTTTATTTGGAAGTTCCTCTATTGATTACTTGATGCTTCCATGGTCTTGGCAGAGTATCTAAGTTCAACTCTGCTCATACCGTAGTAAGCTTTGTTGTCTAATGAACTCAGACTTTTAAGAGACGATTCGGGAATGCCAACTATGAGCAACATTCCCTTCTCGTCTAACTTACCTTCCGACTGCTTCACCGTTGACCCTTGGTCCGGTTGCGTCCTCTGCTGGTCCTTCTGTTCTGCTGGACCCTGTTGTTGTTGCAGTTTGATTGGCTTCCGGGATTCCGAGACGGTGTACAGCCTCCAGCCATCCACCTTGAGTGACGGATCGAGCCTCCCAACCTCTTCAGCGCCACTTCCGGTTCTACCTTCGAGGGTAGCCGGATCGTGGCCCTAATCAGACGCTGGAAGAGCTTGACCCTTCCTACTCTGAGGATGGGAGCACCTGGCGGACTATTCTCACCCATCTGCCGTACAAACCACTCCCTGCGGAATCGGTCCGCTGGCACGACGATCATTGCACCGTTCTTTATTATAGTCTTCGGACCTCTACAGTTGCCCGTCCTCTATTTGGTCTATGCACTCCTCAATCTCCATGCGGAGATTCGCCAGATCACCTGACGAGACGCACTTATCCGGATACTCCACCGGAACCACCACTACCGTGAGTGGGTTTGTTCTCTGCGCCATCGACAGAGAGCCTTCTCCTGGTTTGTAGCTGTTCCCTTTAGGGGGTCTTTGCCCCTTTAGTGGAGTATTGCATTAAGTTTGGGGTCTTTTAATTCCTACGATCTGAGAGTGAGTCAAGGGCAAAGAGGAGCAGGGCGTGCCCTATCGACGTTTTTTTTTTCTCTGCTTGTTCCCCATTCTCTTCGTTTTATTAGCGATTCCCTTTCCAGGTTCACTTGCGTAGTTCCGGTTCCCCTTTCCAGGTTCACCGGCGTAGTTTTGGTTCCCCCTTCTAGGTTCACCGGTGTATTAGCAGTTCCCCTTCCCAGGTTTACCGGCAAGTTAACAGACACTGGTTGCGCTTCTGGTTGGGTCACCAGCTCAAGTTGAGCAGTTCTCCTTTGTTCCGCACTACCAGGTTGCGTAAGGTTTCAATTTGTGTGTTTTCAGTAACTTCCATTTGAGTCTCACGAGTAGCTAGGGAAAAGTTGGTCCACCTCCACAGAGCTCCGCATGCAGAGGTAAGGCATTAATACTCGTAGAGAGCACCCAGTATCTACGAGGCACCATTTGAGATCCACTGTAACCATTGGACCACAAACAACATCGGCACGATTCGCATTACACCTTCAGTCAGGGGATGATGTATTTTATTAACACCCGACATCTCTCCATCACTATAGAGGATCGGGGGGTTGTTTCTTGGTCACCTCGGACTGCTGAGCCATCCTAAATTCAGCTAAGTAAACCCTCGGGCCGACGATGCTAAGCCGGATTTCCCGCGCCTCCGACGCCCGTATCCCAGGCGCCCCACAGCTCTCAACCGCCAGAACACCCAGGAGCCGTCAGCACCAGCAGCATGAGCGCCTCCCACCCCACGTCCCCAGAGCCTGCATGGCAGGATGAGACGGAAGCAGAGAAGCACCGACCCAACATCCCCCGCACGAAAAGATCTTAGGCTCCTAAGCCTCCAAGGCTAAGCTTTCTCACCGTCCTCTTACGAGGCACCCTACAAGTTCCTACAACCCCTAGAGGAAGTAAAAATCATACTCAGATTAAATTTTGTTTAATTAAAGTTACATTAGATTTGTATTTGAACTTTCTCGGAAGCACCGTGCAATATCTAAATTTAATAGTATTTTATTAAAACATAGTTCATGACAAAAACGTCTTATCATGACCGATGGATTATCGTAATTAATATTTGTATTATTATAATTATGTAAAAGTGGAAACATTTTTATTTGTTGCGTTATAAAAATTCCTTCTAAATGTAATCGCATTTGAGAAATATAATATCTTAAACAACATGGACATAAATTATAAAGAATTATAACAGCAAAAACAATTGCAAAAGGGCCGCAATCATAATTATGTGTTTGTGATTGTACTGTTTTGAAAACTATGCTCAGTTCTGATTTTTTTGAAAATAATCTGTTTAATAATCTTGGTTTTAGAATTAATTAAGTTGTTTGCATATTAAGTGAGGTGCACCGATTTAAAATATTATTAAATCCTAATATATGAATATTAGTTAACATGGAAGCATTTCCACTATATAATTCTTGTTCTTAACAATCAATTTATCTTTCTCAGTCAAACCCATTATTGAAAATTGAAAATCTATTGTAAATTTTTATTTATTTCAAATGAAGTTTTCGTAATAATATTTACAATGGAATTGCTTTTATATTAACTAATTTAATTCAGTGTATTTTTACTTTTAATAGCTAAAAAATATACGAAATCATGAAAAATGCTATGAATTAATTGTAATAAGATAAAATATTATAATTAAATTTGTAAAAATAATATGATGGTTTTAAAATGGTTATTTTCGGCAATTGTATATATACTTAACAAAAAAACATCGGTTGAGGTTTTTTAAAATTATTAATAGAGCAAAGTCTTATATTTAATATGTATTTAAAGTAATAAGAATTTTTATTAATCAATATCATTAAAAAAAAAATTATGAGTACATCAAATTTTTTTCTCTCAAACTTAAAATCCGTCCTGATACCTCCAACAGTTTTTAAATGTAAATACTGTAGATTTCTTTTATTGACTATAAATGATTGTAAATAATGCGATCATTAGAAGAAACTAAAAATAATAATATTTATGTTCTATTTACAACAAACTTTTCTGAATCATTAAATACATATTTATATAGTATTATAATTTTTAAAAGCAATTTAACAAAATATTTATTTTATCACTATTTCAAATACAAGATTATTAAATATATATATATATATATATTTATGTCCTCGTAGGCCGTATTTGTGTCATTATGTAAGGAGCATGCTAAATTTGCATTGGCATCGCATATGTTTTAGACGCGCTCCTCGACTCTTCACAAGATCTATAAATCCTGCTAAGACATATTGAGTCTCAATATGTCAAAAGTGATCATATTCAAGAGTCTTAATATGTCAAAAAGTGATCATATTAAATGTAAGTTAATGAAAAAAAAAATGACTCGCGCTTCGACAGTAGCTACACTCATTACAGAATGACGCTGAATCCGAATCCGGCGTAAAAAATAGGAGGTTGGCCGCATATTTTGAACAAAACCTCAAAAAACTGTCAAAAACCGTGTTTTTGTGGAAAAACATGAGAAGAAAAAATGAAAATTGTTCATTGAAAAAGAGAGTTGACTGCCTTATTTTGAACATAACCTCAAAAACTGTCAAAAATCGTGTTTCTGTAGTAGAACTTGAGAAGAAAAAAAAAATTGTTTCCAGCACATCAAAAACCCTTTATTTTTATGTATTTTAGCCTGCAGAATCCAAATTTGTTATGGAAAAAGAGAGTCGACCGCCTAATTTTGAAGATATTTTCATAATACTACTCAAAAGTCAATTTGCACAAGACTTTAATTGACTTACGCTTGCGTATACGCTTGTCTTCGAACGACCTATGCAAAGGATTCCTAGGTCTCTTTTTCTTATTAGGTTGTACGTTTCTTTTTAGCATCCAGCAATAGTCCGCCATCATGTTTAGGCTACATTTTCCTTGCCATCTACGTCCAAATTCCTTCATATTCTGATGAAATCTTTCACCATGCTCTTCACTGTAGACACCTAGGACTGGTGGAAATTCATCAATGTGCGAATCGAGAAAGTGGAGTTTCAAATTCATTAAGCAACCTAATTTTTTGAAATTTTGTACCATATTTTCTACGATACTCTTGTAGTTCTCATCTTTATTGTTATCAAGAAATTTTTTCGCAATATCTCATTCATCACTTGTGACGAATTTTTCGTCCCTGAACCTTTTGCGAATTTGAAGTCCATTAAAGATACCTTCCTTTAATTTAACAAGAGTTATATTCGTAGAGATGGTTTCTAAGTATTTGAAGCATCGCTCTTCATTATCGAGAGCTTTAACAAATTGTTTCATCAGCCCTTATGTAATATGTAAAAGTGGTAAAAGGATTTTGCTAGGATCGACAAGAGGACAATTGATGACATTGCTGGAACCTGGAGTAAGTGATGGTCTCGCTGGTCACACTTTCGTATTATAGTGAGATGCTCTATCTCGACTGTCGAACATGCATAAATGGCATGGGTACTTGGTAAAACCTGATTGTTGACCTAGTATCATTGACAATATTTTCAGGTCTCCGCAAATTAACCATTTATGCTCACTATACTTTATTTTATTTAAAACGTTTTCGATGTTACAGTATTCTTCTTTGAGTACAGTTGAATGAGCCAATGGTAACGGAGCGTACTCGTTCGTATTGTGAAGAAGAACTGCCTTCAAGCTTCGCTTAGATAAATCGATGAATAACCTCTACTCTTCTGGCTTGAATAAATTTGGTTTAAACTCATTAATAAGTCCTCGTACATCGGTGCAATACACTAGATCAGATTCGCTAGTATGATCGAAACGCTTCTTCTCGGTTTCGATAAAATGTAACTTTTACGTCTTTTCCTAATACATTTAAAGACTTTAATTGAAAAGCCATTATATCAGCTGCATCTTTTGCTAATCCAGCATTCCTAAACATGTCATTAAGTTGAGCTTGAGAGATCTTTTTTTGGCTTCTCTCTTTACCAATGGGAACATATTCCTCATCACTGTCGGAAGACAGTTCCTCTACACTTTCGACGAATTCACTTTCTGCTTTCCTCAACAATTCATTTTCGTCAGTATCGTCGTCTGTATAGTCGTTAAGATTTTCTACGTCTTCTTCTGTAGCACAATTAACTAGCATACTATCCATTCCTTGTATAAGGCTGTCTCGTGAAGTCTCGTCTATTAAACTTTCGACTATTTGCTTATGCGGACGAACGACACTAGATGCTGTCACATACAATATTTTATCTGGTCGCACTTTATTTACCCCACTTACATTTGTCACGCAAGTGTAGCAATCACTTTTACCTAATGGTTTTTTCCAAACAGTTGGTTTTAGAAACTTTATTTTACTTTTATCTTCAGTTTTATCAAATTTATGTAACATTTTGTTACATTTAGCACATATAATATGCGGAACCCAGGTTGAATTTTGCTGAGGAATTTCTACTTCGAAGCATGCTTTGAATAAATCTCTTATTTTTTCAGTTACATGCTTCTTATGTTTTTTCCACATATATTCCGTACAAGTATGAATGATACCGAGAAGGCAGCCTGGTTGAGTTTTGAAGATGTTGCAACAAAATTTCTTGATAACAATAAAGATGAGAACTACAAGAGCATCGTAGAAAATATGGTACAAAATTTCAAAAAATTAGGTTAGTTAATGAATTTGAAACTCCACTTTCTCGATTCGCACATTGATTAATTTCCACCAGTTCTAGGTGACTACAGTGAAAAGCATGGTGAAAGATTTCATCAAGATATGAAGGAATTTGAACGTAGATGGCAAGAAAAATGTAGCGTAAACATGATGGCGAACTATTGCTGGATGCTAAAAAGAGAAGTACAACCTAATAAGAACAAGAGACGTAGGAATCCTTTGCATAGATCATTCGAAGACAAGCCTAAGTCAATTTAGCTCTTGTGCAAATTGACTTTTGAGTAGTATTTTGAGGTTATCTTTAAAATTAGATCGTCGACTCTCTTTTTCCATAACGAATTCGGATTCAGCAGGCTAAAATGCATAAAAATAAACAATTTTCATTTTTTCTTCTCATGTTTTTACACAGAAACACGGTTTTTTGACAGTTTTTTGAGGTTATGTTAAAAATATGCGGCCAAACCCCTATTTTTGACGCCGGATTCGGATTAAGGGGAAAAAAATACAAAAGAAAAGTATAGTCTCCATCCCAGAACCACCAACTTTTTTTTTGTGGGCCTGTGTTATTCATGGATCAAAGTTTCATATTAAATATATATTTATATGAATAATTCCGTAAAACTTTTAATATTTAGGGAACTGTACATAAAAGTTATGAATTTAATGTAATTGATGAGTAAAAAAATTTTTTCGTATGAAAGAAATGTTAAAAAGTGTTTTAAGATAGTTCCAGTTGTTGTAACGTAATTGTTTTTGCATAAAAAAATATAAAATATGTCATTTTTCAAGTTTTGCAAAGGTAACTGGTCCCTATTTTTTTCTTTTACATGATTAAAAAAAAGAGCGTTTTAAGTAAGGCTCGCAAAAACTTTTTCTTTTTATTTTTTGACATATTACTTTAAAAAAAAAGACTTTTCAAGAAGGTGCCTACCTTTGCAAATAGAATATAACTCAAAAAAATAAGAACTACGTTTTCATAAAAATTAATTAATTTTTACATTCTAACGTTTAAAAAAAATGCGTTTTGATTTTTGGAAAATAAGAAAGCGAGAATATTTTCTATTTCTTAAAGCGAATCCAACTATAGCTATTACATCAGCGTGCGATTTAATGAAAAAAAGTAGTGAAATTTTTAAAATACATTACTGTGTGCGCCCCTCATATTAATTATTTTTATTTTTGGCAATTTTTTGCTGACATACAATAAATACAGTTTGAAATTCTAAAAAACTCATTTCTCTTTTTTGTTTGCTATATTTTTGAATTTATAATACTATCCACAAGCCGCTATTTTAGTATAGGTCTTCAGAAATGACTGAACAAAACAAAAAAATTAAGTTTTTTTTCGAAAATAGCATGGTTATTTTAACATTGAAAATTCTAAATATTTCTAATATAAAGAAAGCGTCCTTTAAAAGATGAGGGGCACTATATAATTATTGCTTTTTAAACTATTTAAAAGTGTCAAAAAAAAGTAAAAAAGAGGTGCTATTTAAAAAAAAAATTAATTTCTTTATAAGTCAAATATTGAAGGTTTCGCCGAATCAGTTATATATATGGGTGAAATTAAAAAAATTGAAAACATTAAGCCCGGTACGAAGTCATTTTTCTTTTACTTTTTTTTTTCTTAAATGCTATTTTGAGGTGTCCAGAATGAATAATGCAAAAATTTTCAACATGAATTTCAAAGATTTTTGAACGCTTTATCTTTTTTTCATGTTTAAATTGAAAAAAAAAATTTTTTCTGACACAAACTATTGCGTGAATCAAAAACATGAGAGGAACTTTTAAATACATGTAATATCGGTAGATTTTCTCGCTATTTATGTTATTTTTTTTATTGGTAACAGTTGAACACATGAAAAAACAAATTAGTTTCGACATTTAATGCTTTATATCTCTTAATTTTAACCCTGTAAATTATTTTTAAATAAAAATATTCAAAAATCTTTTTTTAAATATAAATTCATTTCTTAATAAAAGATAAAATTAGAAGATAATTGTTCTTCTCCACTCTCTTTCGCAAGCATTCGAAAATTTTTATTGAAAAATAAATATACGAAAGAATATTAGATAAATGTAATAATAATAAGCAGTCGAAATATTCTTTTTTATAACCATCTTCCTAAAATCTGAAAAAAGAAAAAAAAGAAAAACACTTTCTGATATCTGAAACCTATATAATTTGAATAATCATTAATTTTATTAAAAGGTAATTAGACAGTTCCAACACTAAAAGACAAACTGCAATATGAAAAAATCTTCAAAGTGAAACGTTGCGAGTATGCTGTTGTTAATGTACAGGGTGGGCCAAAAGTACCGGAACGGCGAAATAACTCTGCGGGATTGTATTTTAGGAGAAAAAGCTCAAAACAAAAGATAGAGGATATTTTCTTGGCTATTCGACAATGATAATGACCATGACCTTGACCATAAGCTTGAATGTTATTTCAAAGTCAAGTTAATTTCTTTAAATGGGAAATCATAATTTTCATTTTTGAGGTGAAAATAGAGTATTTTTGTTATTCTTGTGGTAATAAAAATAACAATAATAATAACGATGATGATTGTTGGGAATAGAGGTTTTGTGTTCCGGGATCGGAAAGAAAACACTTTTATTTAATAATAATAAACTGGTTGATATGTATTTTAAATTATATTTAAGTACAGTAATTATTAATCTAGTGCGTTACAAATGGCTGAGCTTTACTTTACATATGCTATTGTAAAGAGCTTGTCTTTATCGCTACATAGCGCTTGCTAGACTCTGTTCAACAGACTGCTTGAGCTCGACTAGAGCCTCTCTTTTTCAGCTGATTTGCTGAATCGTATGTATGGTCAAGTACGCATTTACCGACGGAAGGTGATACGCTTACAAATATAAGACGCAATATTTACATATTACAACACGCCTCCTTAAATTTGCGGCTCTAATTTCTTTTATTTTGTATTCAATCTTGCTTTCACATGTTTTCAAATCAATCTTAATTCTTTTCTATTTCTAACAAATTTTTCTCTACAAAGACCTTTAGTTAGTATATCAGCTACATTTTTATCAGTTTTAATTTTTAAAATATCTATTACACCGTTTTCATAATTTTCATTAATATAATGATATTGCACTTCAATGTGCTTCGAATTTTTTGTAAGATTACCAAATTTACTTATAGCTATCGCACCAGAATTATCTTCATAAATATTAATTGGTCTATCTATATTAAATTAAAATGCATCATTCAACAAATCTCTTATAAATAATATTTCTATCACCGCTCCTGACATAGCAATGTATTCAACGAAAGTTGAATTTTTTGTTACAGTTTTCTGTTTTTGTGTTTTCCAATAAACTACATTACCAAATACTCTAATTACGAATCCGACGGAAGGTGATACGCTTACAAATATAAGACGCAACATTTACATATTACAACAATGACGACGACGACGACAACGACGACGACGACGACGATGACGATGACGATGACGATGACGATGACGATGACGATGACGATGATGACGATGATGATGATGATAATGATGATAATAATAATAATAATCCGTGCGGAGTTTGTATCTGTCTCTCATCGGACGCGTCCCCAGGTGGCGGATAGGGGAAACCCAAACCGACTCTGTCGGTGGGTAGGTGGGAAATAAAATACCACCTGGGGACCAAAATAGATACATTACCTTCTTTTAGAAGAGAATACTAAATATGATAGGAAACATAGATAATGGCCCTGAGTCCCCGGCAGACCTTAGATGGTCACAGGGTGCTCAGAATCACCGGGTGATCCAAAATTTAGCGAATCACATGACAAGTCAACAACATACGCCCTGTCCGGAAGAGGACAGGAGAACTACCAGAAGCAATAGTATAAGAAACCGAACAACAAATAATGAGAAGTCGCCTCCAGGAAGTGTTGTTGGGTACCGTTGTGATCAACGCACTGATGGAGTTCCCCAGAGAACAAGAACAAAATGGACTAATGAAATTAATCAATTCATATATAAGACTTTTCTAGAAATTACAAAAATGGAAACGTTGAAGGATTCGTTTAGCTCACAACTCCATCAGCGTGTAATCGAGCGATTTCCGGAATTACATAATAAAACAATACAAAATATCTTAGATAAAAAAAAACAGATATTCACAAAAAACCGAATCGACCCTATGATATGCAAACGAATAAGACAACAAGTTGCAACCCAACTAGGGATAATTACAAATGATATTGAAGTAGCATCAAGTGACATAGTAACAACGCAACAAGTGACAAACAATTGTGATCCGTACACTGAAGAAATTTTTGAACAGAACTACATCAAATATTATGGTATGGACTCTACAGCAAGGTTAATGTTGCGAAAGGTAATATTTAAGCCATGTACAAAAGAAATAATTGGCAACGTCAACTCTGTCCTTCGTGTAAAATTGAATGCTCAACCAGATCTGTTAGAACTCAACACAATGATTTACATAGATGCAGTCACAGTGTTGGAGATGAAACGAAATTTCAAAACTACTCACGTAGTTAGGAAAGAAAAACAATATACACCTGCATGGCAAAGAAGGCTTGAAACTGACATATTAACTTTAAGGAAGAATATAGGAATACTAACTCAATTTGTAAGTAATAATGATAAGAGCAAAGTGAAAAAGGAGAAATTAAAACAAGTCATAAATAAAAACAAAAACAGCAGTAACGCCACACCATTTGAAATTTCGGATTTTTTGAAACAAAAATTAGCTGTCAAAGCAGCACGATCGAGAAGATATAAGAAAAGCAATCAACGACGCATAGAAAATAGGATATTTGAAATAAGTTAAAAATCTTATTACAGATACATAGAGGGATCTCAATCGAGCGAACATGATGACCAACCAGATATTGAGAAAATGACTAAGTACTGGGAAAACATTTGGTCTACAGAAATCACACACAATGATAAAGCTAAATGGATAAGCAAAGAAAAAGAAAAAGCATGTAAGATTCCAGTGATGTACCTAGATGACATCACTGTGGATGAGATAAAAAAAATGGTGAAAACATTAGTTAACTGGAAATCACCCGGACCAGATAAGATACACAACTTCTGGCTTAAGAAATTCACTGCAATACATGACCAATTAGGTCTAAACTTCACAGAGCTCCTTAATAACACACAACAACTTCCAGACTTTCTAGCAACAGGAATAACGTACCTATTGCCGAAAACAAAGCCATCTAGCTCAAAACCTGAAAAGTATACACCCATCACCTGCTTGTCAACAACATATAAACTACTCACACTGATAATCTCCTATAGAATTTATGAACATCTAGAGAGCTACAATATCCTTAGCGAAGCGCAAAAGGAATGTAGAAAGAGAAGCCAAGGATGCAAGGAACAACTTATAATAGACACTATTATTACTGATGGAGCTAGGAGAAAGAAGAAAGATCTCTATATAGGATATATAGACTATGAAAAAGCATTTGATAGCATCCCTCACACATGGCTCATAGAAAGTCTTAAGATCTATAAAATCAACCCATTGATTATCAATCTTCTAGTATCGATTATGAGTAAATGGGAAACAAAACTTAGCATGCAAGGATCTAATGAAATGCAAGTGCAAACAAGACCAATTAAAATTCGGAAAGGTATATTTTAAGGAGACTCACTGAGTGCACTCTGGTTTTGTATAGCTCTAAACCCTATTTCTAACATATTAAATAAATCCTACAAAAACAAGACCAGGGGTTACACCTTGGACGAAGAAGATTTAACAATTACTCACCTTATTTACATGGACGATATAAAGATATTTGCGAGAAATCAACAGGACTTCAAAAAATTACTCAAAGATGTTGAAACTTTCACAAAGGATATCAGAATGGAATTCGGTGTAGAAAAATGTAAAACTAATGCAATGAGTAAAGGAAAATGGGAACAAGCAGAAGCATGTACATAAAACAAAAATCCTGCAGAATTTATGGAAAGCATGAATAAAAATGAGCTATATAAATACTTGGGACTACAACAAGACATACGTACTGCACACAAAGTAGGAAAAGAAGTAGCAAAAGAAAAATTTGACAAAAGAATAAAGAAAATCTTACAGGGTGAATTGTCTGGTTATAACAAAGTGAAAGCTATCAACACATATGCTACACCAGTGATTACATACACGTTCGGAGTAATCAACTGGATCTGGACAGAACTACAAGAATTAAATAGGAATGTGCGCAAAACATATACAAAATTTCGATGTCACCATCCTAACAGTTGTGTTGAAAGGTTTCATATACCCAGATCGGAAGGAGGTAGGGGCATAATAGACTTCGAAGAGGCATATGACAACCAAATTAGAAATCTTCAAAGGTTTTTTGAAACAAAAAGTAAAAATAATCAATTTTACAAAACGCTAGCAAGTAATGACAAGAACTTGACACCCCTGAATCTGGATTCGGACACCCTAAATATACCAACGACTAACACCGAGCACAAGAAACAGAAATGGCTTCAGAAAGAGATACATGGACGATACTTGAATAGTATTTTACAACCGCACATTGACTACCAAGCTAGTCATATTTAGTTAACTAAAACCAACATATTTTCTGAAACGGAGGGATTCATATTTGCGATCCAGGATAAAGTAGTTGCAACAAGAAACTATAAAAATATATCATAAAAGACGAGACCATCGAATCGGATAAATGCAGAGTGTGCAATGAGCAATCAGAAAATATAGAACATATTTTAAGTGGGTGTACAATCCTAGCTCCAAAAAAATTCACGCAAAGGCACGACTATGTAGGGAAGATAATACACCAGCAACTTGCATTGAGGATACAAGCAATAGATGGCCTTGTTCCATACTATCCATACAACCCAGAGAAAATACATGAAACCGAAAACGGAAAACTATACTGGAACCGCACTATATTAACAGATCACGCTGTACCGCACAATAGACCAGACATCACATACCATGACTGCAAAAACCAAATGATATACATTGCTATTCCTAATTCTATTAACATCGAAAAAAAATATAGAGAGAAAATAACAAACTACACACCACTAGCTGAAGACATAAAGGAAATATGGCAAGCAAAAAATGTATATATATAGTACCAATCATTTGGGGAGCAACAGGAGAGATCCCATACTCTCTACATAGGAACCTAGGTAAACTAAATATCAAGAGAAACACATATATACAATTACAAAAAATAGTTATTCTGGAAACATGTAATATCGTCCTAAAAGTACTAAACCCAAATTAAAATATGTCATGACATCACCATCAATGAAAACGGTCCAATAACTTGGAACGGGCTCCATCAGAGCTGTACCATCTTGATGTAAACAGCAACAACAACAACAACAACAACAATAACAACTACCACAACAACAACAACAATAATAATAATAATAATCATGATAGTAAAAATAATAAAATAAATAAAAATAGGAATAAGAAATAAACATTTCATGCAAAATCACCTGAAAAAATTAAAACATAAGACAAAATGTATTATCCCAGAGCCTGAAATATAAATATATATATTGTAACGATTATTTTGCCCGTTACAAAAAAAAGAATTAGCTTTTAATTAATATAAATTTCAGTCACGTCTCTAAATTTAATTTTATGCAGAGTTACTGAAATTTGTAAGAATTTCACGAAATATTGTACAGCAAACTCCGATTGTGCTAGCTAGTCAATCCTATTGATAAACGACAAAATCTTATGTGATATACTTGTCGCTTGCTGCACACACTGCGTCTCTTTCTCTCTCTCTCTCTCTCTCTCTCTCTCTCTCTCTGATCGAGAGACGCGTTGCCGGTAGCGCAGTTTTCCTTGGTGAGGCAGGTTCAAAAATACGTTATATTAAAATATATGATATTACGTAACTGAATAATTTATAATTGCTTACAAGGACCGCGGAGGCGTCGGAGTAAGCAACGGGTAATATATTTTATGGTATATATAGTCAGGCAATATAAATGAATTGAAAGCACGTTTTCATAGAAAAACGAAATTAATTTATTATAAGACGAATAAGAATATAAAGATAAAATATGAATTGAAGAAAAATGAAATAATATAATATGTGAATTATAATGTACGCTTTTATAGAGGGAGTGAGCAAAGGAAGGGCGCGTCGCAAACTAAATAGAACTCGCTTATGACGCCGATCGATTATATGACCGAAGATACAATATACCTGAACAAGTATTTCTCGAGGAAGAGACACTTGGATATCGCACAGTATAATTATACTCACAGTAACGCACTGGCCAGCTTACATTAATTACCTACGTGCACGTAGACGCCGCTCGCTCGTTACCGTAGCTTCTCTCCTGTACGTAACCAGTACGTAGATGCTCTATAGTAGGTCGAAAGGAGACGTCTCTTCCCGCTCCTTGAATTCCGCTGAGCTCTGCCAACGTGGTTGCCTTGGCGTAAATCGGTGAAATCCTATACTCGCCGATCAACGTATTTGCTGGCACTTGATGGCTGACCGCTATGACGCGCGAAAAACGGTCAAGCAAAACTCTACAGAAAGAATTTCTGAGAGTGGCAACTTACAAATATAATATAATACGCTAGTCGGTATAAACTCACGACTTTTAATTAAGACAATGTTACGTGCTATCAATTGCAAACTTAGTCTAACGTATTATAAGACCACGTGGCGAAATCCTCTAATGAGCACAGCGCGGCTTAGGTTTCGTGTTAACGCAACGGTAGCCAGAAACTCCCTGAAGCGCCTCGCGGCCGGCAAGCTTCTCTCTCGGGTGCCGGTCATCAAAATACGCACTTCTTTACTCGTCTTAGACGAGCTATATGCCCGAGCGTTAATCCTATTTTAATACCTGAGCGCGCAAGATTCAAACACGGTAGAATACCGTTACAATATATATGATTTTTCAAGAGAAAATGTTAATAATGCAATGAATCTTCATCACTATCTTAATCAATAACTGGTTGAACACCTTCGGTGTCAAATATTATTGTTAATTTTTCAGCTGGTCTTAATATTTTGGAGTTATACCTCGCATGGGATAAATAATATATTACAGCTGCTACATGCGAACAGGATCCGATTGTTCTAAGACCATTCATACATTTACAACAATATCTGAGAATACTTTTATAACCGTATGAACCTGGTTTATAATAAACATAACAATTATACGTTTCACTGTTTATATGTCGAGAGCGAACTTGTACCTCAATTATATCTTTAGATTTTCTCAAATACTGTAGGTGAATTTCATTATTTTCATCCATTTCTGCTAATTAGGAGAGGGTTGGATCCCCGAATCACGGATTTTGCACAAATTTTAGGATAAGTTTTCAAGATTCAAAATATGGAAAAAGACAGAGATTCAGACCCTAATGCTCAATATTTCCCTAGTTACAGATAATTAAAGGAAATCACGGAAAAAGTTACTAGATTTCTAAACGTTTATAATTCTTCAGCATCAATAGCTAGAAGCTTAAAACTTTTTTTAAACGAAAGCTGAGCTTAAATCTTTTTGAAATAGCACTCACAGTATCTAAAAATATTATTTTTTCGCACAGTTATTGAGTAATAAAGATTAAACCTGAATTTCTTTTTTAAAACATTAATTAATAATAAATGATGAAATTAAGTTTAATCTTTATTACGCTATTACTGAGGGAAAAATTAATATTTTAAGATACTGTGAGTGCTATTTCGAAATGATTCGAGCTTAGCTTTTGTTCAAAGAAAGTTTAAAGCTTCTAGTTGTTAATGCTGAAGAATTATAAACGTTTAAAAAACTAGTAACTTTTTCAGTGATTTTCTTTAATTGTCTGTAACTAGGAAAATATTGAGCATTAGGTGAAAAGTCGCGTAGTCTTTTTTCCAAAGAATTTTTTAACTAAATTTGTTGGACGATTTAGAAAGAAAAGAACGTGATCCTTTTCCTTTAAAATTTTATCTAATCATGAAATTCCCTAACTAATCTTATTTTGAATTTACCCTTGTTTGAATGAAAATGAATTGACACTTAATTTTAACTTTATCCTTGAACCTTTTAATTGAATTAAATTTAAGTTTACACTGAATTCAACTTTACCACTAATTTTTACACACAAAGATCTATTATTTTGCAAAAGAGTAATTAAATGAATCTACTGATACAAAGCAACTAACCTTGCGGTTGTAGTTGCTTTGTTTTAATTAATTTTATCTAAAATTTACACTTTATTTATCGGGAAAGGATTTACTCAATAAATACACAGATATAAAGGGAAAAAGCCATGTGGCATAAAAAACCGTTGATTTATTCCCTACAACTTTACACACTATTTGCCGCACGATTATATTTTTATTCGCACGCACGCATGCAAAAATGAAAGAAGAAAAAGGCACAATGACAATTTGTATAGCCGTGGCTTTGGTGGGCGAAGGTGATGCGTTGATTCGCAATCGACCGTTCGTCGCTGTACGGAAATCTTCCGTACCTGAAAGCACTGATCGCTTTTGAAAAGAAAAGAAATTTATAACGAAATTTGATGTTCTCGCAAGAGACAAGACCGCTCGAGGCAATGTCACGCTTGATACTAACTATTTTTTCCGCGGCACTTGAAAAGTCTCCCTGTTCTCTCCCCCCTTTCGTCTATGAGCTGACTTAAGGGAGGTGAGAGCAGGCGACTGTAAGTGCTGCCGCTCATCATCGTATTTGATTTTTACATAAATTTGTGTTGTGACGCAACATTAGGGTCTAAAATTCTTCCTTTTTTCATAATTTGACACCTAAAAACTTATTCCATAGTTTCAGCAAAATTTGTGATCTGGAGGTCTGACCCTCTCCTAGTAAGTAAGATATGGCCTGTTGAATTCGATAGGTGCCAGTGAAAAATATTTTTAAATCTTCTTCTGTAAGTTCAGGAAAATCAAGAACATCTTCTGAACCTAAAAGAGAAAACAATAGTATATTATTGACCAAGAATGCATATTGATCATTCTCGGCGAGTGCGAACTTTTGGGGCCAAGTGTAGTGAGGCCTCGAAAGTCGCACGAGCTAGGATGATCAATATGTATCCATGGCCTAATATACTATTTTTTTGTCCTGAGGCCGAGACACTTAAAGTTTTTCCGTAGGACGCAAAATGGTCATTTTGCGTCTTAGGGCAAAAAAGTTTTTTTCCTCCATGTACGACTCTCCGATTCTACAGCTAAAGTATTTTTATCAAGATTTTGAGTTTCAAAACAGTTTAATATTTTTTTTTCAGCAGTAATGGTGGATTTTAAACGTTTTCCAAAATAATTGATCAGAAAAAATGCAATTTTGCAACAAAGTCCAACATTTGGTAATATCCAATTGTCAAGTTGATGATGAAGTAACTTAAACTTTTGACCAATCATTCCATGAATAACTTTAACAACCCATCTAACGGCAGTAACACGTCGAGAATGATTAGATTCTGCAGCACTTAACTGTTTTTTTTTTCTTTCAATAATGGCATCAGAACGCGGTATTCAAGTTCTTCTAGTTGGTTGGTTACGTTACGAAAGCCTCTATCCAATACAAAAACATCTTTTGGTTCCAATAAATTCTGTAAATCAGTATTTTGATTTTATAATTCACTAAGGATTTGAGCATCATTCTTACCAGGAGAGGCCATGAGCTTCGGGTCACAGATCTTAATGAAACTTTGGGATATGTTTTCAGGTACCAAAATATGATTAAAGCCAGAGCGGTACGATCTAATGCTTCGAAAAACTGAAATTATAGACGTTTCTAGTCATATTTTGAGAAAAATGTAAAAAAATGCTCCTAATTGAAGTGTAAATTATTCAGTCTAGAAATGTCTTTAATAAATTAACAGAAACTGAAATAAAAGTAGAGAAAGGAAGCTTTAATTTGCCGTTTTGAGAATTGAGAAATAATAATTAGAACCAGAGATATGTTTGTTCAAAGTTAAGCAGCAAGAAAGTACCAAAAATCACTGTCCTTCAGAATTTAGATGATTTTTGGTACTTTCTTGCTGCTTAACTTTGAACAAACATATCTCTAGTTCTAATTATTATTTCTCAAAATTAAAGCTTCCTTTCTCTACTTTTATTTCAGTTTCTGTTAATTTATTAAAGACATTTCTAGACTGAATAATTTACACTTCAATTAGGAGCATTTTTTTTACATTTTTCTCAAAATAAGACTAGAAACGTCTATAATTTCAGTTTTTCGAAGCATTAGATCGTACCGCACTGGCTTTAATCATATTTTGGTACCTGAAAACATATCTCAAAGTTTCATCAAAATCTGTGACCCGAAGCTCATAGCCTCTCCTGGTTAGTTACTTAATAAGGCCCCAAAACATCGACTATATATGTATCAGTGTATGCAAAAAGGGACCTAAGTCCAATTTTGCGTCAAATTTAGATAGCTCCATATTACGTAATAGAATTTCAATCTTCATCAAATGCAATGTCCAAATGCTATATAAAAGCATTTTTTAAATATTGAGTTCTGCAAAAAGGGACCTAAGTCCCGGACTTATTCCCCCTTTTTGCCGAATTTAATATTTTTGCATATATTAAAATCCCTTAATTTTGAGAACGTAGTACAAGATATATAAATCGGTGCATGCAAACAGGGCCTCATATTCATTTATTAGAAAAAATGAGATACGATCAAAGTGCATGAAAAATGATGCTACATCATAATGTAAATAGTAAATAGTAAAAACCTTATTTTTAAAATTTTAGTTTCTGCAAAAAGTTGAAATTTAAAAAAAAATCGTTAAAGAAAAAATAGTAAAAAATAGTTAAGAGGAGGTCACGTATCTCTGTCCTTTTCTAATAAAAAAATTGAGTTTTTCACAGAAACTGATAACTTTAGCAAAAAATGAAGAGAAAGCCGCATCTCGTATCAAAAAAAGTAATATTTTCGTTGATAAGAAAGAATTAATTTTATTACTTCGTTTTTAAGAAAACCTTGAAAAACTTAAATCATAGAGGTTAGGGTGGACAATTTGGTTTTTCAAGGTTTTCTTGAGAACGAAGCAATAAAATTAATTCTTTCTTATCAAAGAAAATATTACTTTTTTTGATACGAGATGCGGCTTTCTCTTCATTTTTTGCTAAAGTTATTAGTTTTTGTGAAAAAATCATTTCTTTGATTAGAAAAGGACAGAGATACGCGACCTCCTCTTAATAGTTTTAGTTAAAGTTTTTTCAGATGGTTACGTTTCTATAAAAAAATTAAAAATTGAAGATTTAAAAAAACTGATAAATTACATACCAAGTCAATGTAAAAAAGTTTTCAACGTTCTTCTTGAATATCCTACTTGTGAATAATAATATTTATCTGTATTCATTTATTTATTTACTTATTTATTTATTTATTTATTTATTTATTTATTTATTTATTCATGTTAGTATTTAAAGAAATTTAGTAGTTATTTGTTAATGAATTGTTGAAAATTATTTTTCTAAGTAAATCATTAGTTTTATATGTATGAAATAATATAACAATATTGTGAAATGTATTATTGATGAATAAAAGTTAAATATATTTCCATTAAAATGTTAATTTTTACAGATTCTGCAAAAAGGGACCTAAGTCCATTGGCTTTTTTATCAATTAAAAAAATTCATCGGCCAGTTTTAGCAATAGCAAATATATTATCTTACTTTTGACAATACCAACTACGTCTGTAATGAATTTTAAGTTAATCCACCAAGCGTAAGAGAAGTAATACACTATTTCTCATTTTTCCAAAATTTGTTAGAATGGACTTGGGGCCCTTTTCGCATGCGCCGATTCATATCCATCAGGTGTACAAATAGTGAATGGTTTACATGAAGGAATTTTTTTTTGACCAGAATATGATTTTCTTTGGCATTCATTATTGGAACTTTTTTGATAACGAATATAAGTTCCATCAGCAATCAAAACAAGATTATTTCCTATTTTATGAAGTTTTTTCACAACATCAGTCAAATGATTTTCTATTAGGTCTTTTCTGTTTACAGTTTGTAATCTAAATCATGTTAAAATAATGTTATTTTCAAAAGCTTGCAAAATTAATGCAGAAAAGCTGGAAACTTTTCTTGGCTCATCTAGTCCTAGTATTGTTGCCATCATCTCATTTGAATTACCAGTGCGCAATTTCATTAAAAATACTTTTAACGCCTGAGTGATATTTCGGTTAGAAGAGTTCCTTAACGAAGTCATCATTTCACGTAACTCTATAATATTTTCCCAAGTCAAACCGGTAAATGCACGTAGACGGTCTTCTAGTAAACTAAAATCTCCTATAAGATCAATAATTTTCCTATCGCAGGAAATACTCAGAGATGAAAGCAGTTTTGTTAAGTCATTTAATCCTAATGAACTAGTCGTAGATATTGCATTTACTTTAGCAATCTCTTCATAAAAAAAACTTTTTGAACAAATTTTGAATTAAATGGTATTTACAATAACGGTTACCTTTCGGGATAATTATATTCTTCGTAACAAAAATCTGTTTTCTTGCTTCGAATAGAACTGTAACAATAATTCTTGTTTCTCTACACAAAAAACAATATTTATGTGTTTACACAGTCATTTTGAAAGGCATTTTAATTAGTTTTTTGTCATTTAAAAGACATGATGTTACATTAAAAGTGGAATCTGATCCTGATGATTGAGAAGAAGAAGGCTGCGATAGTTGTGAAAATTGATAAGATAGTTCTGGAACATCTAAATTCTGGCTTGTACTTCGAATCGCTGAAGATTTTTGTTCCATTTCTTCTTTTATCCTTTTTGCTTGCCTAAATCTAAAGTTACTGTAACAGTTTTGACATAAAAAATTGTTGGTTTTAACAGTTTTTCCAAAATGACTCGTTAATCTGGTAACTACATCATCTAAAATTACTATCTTTTTAGTTCCAGTCACTTTTTTACAAGATGTGTTACAATCCATGCAATTTTTCCCTGAAGACATGATTAAACGTGATCTGAGAATTTATTCATACAGATTGTTTTAAGCGAGTTTGGGCAGACGAGGGTTCTTCGAAAATTCAACAACAAAGTGTATTATTGTTGATATTAGAAATAAAAGTAATTTAAGTTGAAATCATTGTTTCATTCTTATAATGACTTTATTTAAAGTTCATTAAAACAGAAAGACAGTAAATGTGCTCATGAGAAGAAAGACTTACTTTGTGCAGCAGATTCCTGAAAAGAATAAAAATGGTACAACAATATGATTACGATAAGATGAGAATTTTAAAAAGATTATTTTAG